>VZTU01010657.1:248367-332436 GCA_013400835.1 Zapornia atra | reverse complement strand
TAACAAGCTGTTCTTAGCTGTTTTGCTACTGCTCTACACCCAGAACCTTTAAGGAATACTGCAGAAATACCTACTAGAGCAGTGCTTGAGGGCTTCAGCTACTCAGGGATGTAGTTTTTGAATATCTACAGAAGGAATAGATGAATGATTGAATAAATAAATGAACACTATATGCAGTTGTTTCTCAGTGATTTCTGAAAGTATAACCCTGTTTCAGAAGAATACTTGGTCTGTTCTCTTCACTGGTGAAACGCTGGGCACTACTGCCCAGGACGCATATTGGTGAAGCAGATGTATGGTTAGTGTAGGTTTGAAACCCTGAAATGCATACAGTATTCAACAGTTCCAAACAAATAAAATCTTGATGATACTCCTTATGTCATATTGACTTTCTAGGTTGCTCTGAGAACACTGGAAGAGTTGATAATCTCATGCAAACATCTGCAGTATAGCATGGCAGTCAGCTGTTCAAATGCAACAGTTAAGAGCTGTTTTAGTGAGCAAAAATACCCTCTTGATGTATTTAAACACAATTTTCATATTACAAGCAATTAGAGTAAGTTGTTTATGGAGAAAATGAAAAGCTTCTGCAAGTCAAACATGATAATTTTATCTCTTGAAATAGAATTCAAATAAAATTACATTGTAGCTAATAATAATTGTAAAATATCATCATTCTTATAATTCCAGCTGGCCAAATGTTTGATTGCTGGATGTTTTTCAGTGCAAATGCTTGCTTAGACATCTGAAATTTTGAAACAGCTGCAATAAAGACTTGAAGATGCTGTAGTAATCCCTCATCAGCCCATCAGAGCACTCACTCTCTGAGGTCACTATTTATCAAACCACAATACTTTGAAGCCTTTTTTTTTTTATTAAAAATTTTCCACACATTTTGAAAAGAATCTTCTGGCTGCAGTTGTAACCTCATCTAGTGTTTCTCATAGGAACTGTTAAGAGATAAAAATGCTGTATTGTCACTGAGTACAAGGTGGTGATCAGAACTAGATACTGCTGTGTACATAGGAAGAATCACGAGCATCACTGACAGCAGCAGCTGTAGCAATTAGCCAATTAAACAGCTTTTATTGATGATCTGTGATAGCTAATAAACTTTTAACAACCTACAAAACACCCCATGGATCAATCTTATGATCCAGCCTATTAACAGGCTGGATTATAACCAATACTTATTAATTCTAACTAACATTATTGTTTGGAAATGGAAGGAATCATTGGACTGGATGCCAAATGTAGGAGTGGGGACACTGTTCCAAATAAATTCTGGTAGTTTAGGGAGTATTTATAATTTACTTCAGCAGATAAAGCAGTCTCTTTGAAAAGCAGTGTTTAGGGACATCTTTTTAGCCTTCCATGTCAATGAGACTTTCAGCTCTGGAGTCACAGCAGAGTCACAGAAAAGCTGATAAAGTTAGGCAGGTTTAAAGGGGTGTTTTCTATAGTTCCATATGACACAAAGCAATCTTTAGGGGAAACATCATGAAAAAACACAGTAAGCTTGAGTAACTTCAGTAACTACTTGCCTGGTACTGTATTTTTGTCTGATTAGCTGAATGATACTTTTCTCACCCAAAATGGTTATTTAATGTTGCACAGTCATTTTGGGTTTTTTTAAGGATAAATAAGTAGAAGGCTAATGGGGATATATTTAAGAAGTTGTAGAAAGTAAAATGTTGACAGAATAGCTATTGCAAAAAGTTTTAAAATATCATAAATAGTAAAGAACTCAAAAAGTATTTAATCAGCCTGTTACAGGCTAAATTGACTGGGATTCCTAGAATTCCAAGTGGGTGACTGATACAAGATGTAACTGTGAATTCTTGTGAGGTTCTTGCCAAATTTCTAGTGTCAACATTAATAGTTTACATTTTTTAATTCCTGATGTCACATTTACTTGTGGTTAGTCCAGCACTGTTATTTCAGTGATGCCATTACTGAAATGTCAGTTCAGCTTGTTTTTGAGGAAAATTGCTGTGATCCATCTGTGTACATGAATGTAAATCTAATTATGCACTTAAAGATGGAAAGTAATTTTGCTTAATTTACATTGTCTGTTTAGCTCTATGTACAAAACCCACCTTCTTTAATGTAACATAAATCCCATACATTAAGAGTTCAAACATCAAATTCTTGCATGGAAATGTAGGCTTCATATATAATCTGTAATGTCTTTAACACAGAGTTGTTTTTTTGTCCTGGAGGGGTTTTCTTTTATCTTCCTCATTGGCACAGCATTCTAATGGAAATTTTCTGCACCAAAAATAACTGATAATCTCAGAGTATTTTTGTAAATATTTGCTTCAATGCTTTATAAATATTTGTTACAGTCTGCAAATATTTGAAGTTGGCACTAAAAATGTTTATAGGTATAGCTACCAGAGAAAACACTTCCAGTATGAACTATGTGGAAGATACTGTTAACACAAAAAGAGGGCTCATCAGGATGAGAGAGTGCAAGAAAATAATTGTATCTATAACCATCTTGGCAGCAAAAAATCTTCACTTGGGCTACAGTTGTTGCTAGAAAGTTACCTCTGGCTTCTTGACAGTGAGTTAACTGACAGCAGAAATAAATAAATAATGTTTACTAAGAAAAGTTGGGTGTGAAAGCTGTTAGTAAATCAGCTTCAAACTTACAGGATGAACAGAACCAATACAGTTCCCTGTACAGTTTCATTTTGCAGTTTGTCTTACCAGATATTTGTGCTACTTACAGGAAAATCAAACAAGTTTATACTATGTATTTCTTATGGTTTTACTTTCCCCATTAAGTATTATTTGAAGTTAACATCAGAGCCTTTAAGAATTCATTATTTCACTCCTGTACATAGTTTTTATTCTGCTTAAAAAAATAATTGTCCTTTTGCTATTTTCTCCCCAAAGAGCTATTATATGCCCCCTCCTTTTGTGATCCTTTATCTCTGTTGGTGTATCTTTCCTAGGCAGCCTTGCCTGAGAATCAAAATTCTTTTGTATATTTAAAGCCTGTTATAATTTAAACATAAAGTTAGTTTTGTCTTTTGTGGTGAGCCCTCCTCTATTGTGAGGGCTCACTACACAAGACAATAGTGAGTTTATTCCCTTTGAATAGCTGGTCAGCAAATTATTTTTTATTGTGTCTGACCTGGGAGAGTAGATGCTGCTCTGATAGGGACCTGTGGTGTATGTACCCTGAGGCAGTAAGTCATACAACATTTTCATCACCTTAAGCAAAATTCCTTACTTAGTGACATTCTCTGAATTGTCAGAGATAGTTTATGGAAATGCATCTTGAAGAAATGAAATGTAAATGATTTATTTGGGGATGTGGGGGTGGGGTTGGGGTGTTTGTTCTATGACCTGTACAGCAGAAGTAATGAGGAAATGTTCTGAAAAGCTTACTGTGATGTTGCTTTGGATAAAACATGGATGGAATAGCAATGCCAAGGCTTGTTAACACAAGTGAGAACAACAGGGTATTTGCAAGGAGATGGATGTGAAAGAAGCAAATCTTAGAATGGTTTGGGTTGGAAGGGACCTTAGAGATCATCTAGTTCCCACCCCCTGCCATGGGCAGCCCAGGTTCCCCAAAGCACCACCCAGCCTGGCCTTGAACACTGCCAGGGAGGGGGCAGCCACAGCTTCCCTGGGCAACCTGTGCCAGTGACTGTTACAGTTTATGCAACTTTTTGTGTTTTCCTTTGATATTGTTGTTGGGGTTTTTTGTTTGAGGGGGTGGGGGAGGGGAAGGGGAAGAGGGGCTGTGAGCAGCCATCCTAGTATATCATGAGTAGATGAAGTCCCAGCAGTAGCAGTGTCAGCATTCCTATGATGTGGAAGTTAGGGAGAAGGTGCCTGGGAGTGTTGTGTGACCATACTGAGAGACAGGAGGAGAGTGTGACTGATGCCTTTTTCCTCAGATTTAATGACTTGTTAGTGTTACAGAACCCACATATAAATGACTGATCAGGGCTTACTCGCTTTTAAGGTGTTTGTCAGCATGATTTTATGGTGTATTTTTTCTAAAAAGCAATTCTTATACCCTTGTTCCTTTAAAGTATATTATACGATCAGGTTGGCAGATTATATAATTCTATTTCTAATTCTTTTTCTAAATACTTTAAAATTGACATGCCTACTTAGATTTACCTTGAAGTTTGGTATGACTCTTGGCAAGGTTTATGCACAAAATCAGCACTTGTTGGAATACAACATAGTATTTCATCTCCTTGTTCCTAGTTCCTCCCCAGCCCTCAAACTTTTCTGGTGATTGACAGGTTCTATTAGTGCTTGTTCCCATATAGAGATTAAGCCATGACTAATGGAAGTGTGCCCCAGACATTTTCATTTCCTAGATGTGTTCTTCATCTGCTGCAATGGCACCTAGGTGCCCCATGGGAAAACAAAACTGAAATAGGTGCTCAGACTGAGATGAGTTTTACATTCACCTAGCTTGATTGCAGGAAGTAACAGGCAAAGTAATACAAACGATTTCTGATTTGTTCTTTATTTTTTGGTTCAAGGGGATGTGTAGCAGACAATGGTATTGGGTAGAGATGGGTCAGTCTCATTAATTGTGACTCTTACCTGAATATTGCTTTGGAGTTTGTTAGAATGTACTTGATTCATATCATAGGCTTCCAAGCACCAGAATTGGGAGTTGCATCCAGAATACTTTACAAAACGAGTGAAACAGTTTATTGCTTGTAGTTCATGTATTTGTCATCCTTTCTTACCAATTTCTAATACTCTGTTTGGCAGCTTTTGAGTGCTAGACTGATCCTAACAGAGAACCACCTATAGAAACACCAAGATCATTTTTCTGGGTGATAACAACTTACTCAGAACCAATATTTACTCTTCTCACAGTTATTATTTTGCATTTATTGGCATCAGATTTTGGTTGCCATTTTACTGCCACGTAGTTCATTGCTCTGAACTTCTGTAACTTGTTTCAGTCAAATTTGGTTTTAATTGGCTCTGAATATTTTATATCATCAGCAAATTTTGCAACCTTGCTAATTGCTCCTTTTGCAGATATTTATGAATATAGATTGAACACCAAAGGTCACAACACAGATTTTTGTGAAATGCTGTAGCTTACTTCGTTTTCTTGTAAAACCAACCACTTACTATTGCCAGATAAAAAGTCCATATGTCTACTAATTTGATGAAAAAGCCTTATTCAAATAGTGCAGAAATATGGATTCCTATGGGTATTTTCTTTCCATCTTGACAAGGTTTGAAGTCAGAAAAAGAAACACGCTTCTGAGATCAGAAATACAAAATTATGTCCAAAAGTTAGTGCAACAGCTGTCCTGTCTTTCAGCATCACTATGCCCGATATTACTGGCAGTCTGTCTTTCCACTGCCCTTAGTGAGAGCTATATGCTTTTGTCATTTGGTCACAGATTGGTCTCCTTATGCTGAAGTAGTTTTTGCCTTCCAATTTTGTGATTTTACTTGCTCACAACTAAATCTAAATACCACGCTTTGCTCCCATTTACCTCTGGACAGAAAATGAATAGCAGAAAACTGTAGGCTGATGGGCCAGACCTCACAGTTCTTTGTAAATGTGCCCGTTTGGGTGCTGAACCTGGGAGTGCTCAGATCTTGCAAAATACTTACGCAGCTCTTCCCTGTGTATTGGAGAAATACTACCCACCAGTCACAGCTTTGCCATATTTGTTGTTCCATTTTTCCAAGTAAAATGGAACTCGTTCCTTCTGTAGACTGCAGATTAAACTGTAACTGGAAGTGTCTGGATGATGTGCAGGTACTTCCCAGCATTCCACTGCCAGCAAAAGCAAGTGACAGACAAGCTGAGTTTGAAACACCTTCACTCCTCCTCAGGCTTGGCATCTCAGAAGGACATAAACACCATCAATCTTGGGATTAATGAATTCTTTCATGAGTGAATAATGCATAAACCCAGCTCTTACTGCCACCAACAATCCACGTTGTTTTGTAATGAAATATGCATTTCTTTTATATTTGAAAAACGTGAAGTACATTCATTTTGTGGGTAGTGCAAAATTTATGATCATCTTAATTATTCATTTCAATGCTGTTTTAAGATTGCAGGTATATTTAAATGATGTGAGAGATGACCACCCTGTCCCTTTACCAACCCTTGAAGTAAAATAGGAATAGGTTTGGAACTTTTAGGCCTGAGCCGTCTCTTTTCCCAGTCACTTTACATATGAGCTCTAGAGTCTGCAAGCCAGGTTGCATAAAAGCATTTGGGCACTTAGTTTGTACTGAAGTCTTCTGTCACAAAGGATCATAATAAAAATGAAACCTGTAAAACTCTTTGAGAATCTGTGCTTCACCACCTACAAGGCAGTTCTCAGTGTGTTAAGAGGATGAGACCTAGCATGCAAGTTTGTGTTGCTGTGCCAAGTGAAAATCAGAGATAGAAACATTGTATTTTTATTTCTTGGCCTTGCATATGTACCTTTATAGTCAGTATTTTGTTTATGTGTTTTGATGGTGAGAATTTTTTTTAAAAGAATGTTTAACTTGGTAATTGCAGAAGAATATAAGTTTAGATATAAGAAAAAAAAAGTAATAAATCATGATTTATCAGATCTGGATTGTTCCATCCAAATCATAAACAAGAATAGCCAGCTCTAGGTCCTATAATTATGTCTTGTGCAATTTATGCTTTACAAGTTGTATTTCGTGATGACTTTCTAAACAGACACTCTAAAGACCATTTGTACTGACTACCATTTCGAGAAATTCAGATGAAGACATGTATATTTGTTTTTAATAGGGTTTTGGATTTTCCCTGAGAGAAATCCCCAAGTATGTCCTTCAGACACTGTCTCTAAATGTTTCAATTTAAAAAACTTTATTGTTCTCTGGGTTTTGCAAACCTATACAGTTGTAGATTTCTTTTTGCTCTTATCCCTGTACATCTGATTTTATTGAACAAAGAAATATAAATAATAATCTTTCTCCTTTTTTTCGTAAAAATTTTTGTAATGTTCCTTTCACTCAACATACTGTCACTGTAAGAAGGGAGCTGCCCAGTTTTTTGATGTATAGAGAGTTCAAATGCAGCAACTAATGCTGCCACAGAATGAGTGTTTAACAAAGTGTAACCAGTAGATTACAGTGTGCCCTCCCAAGTAGTTTATTCCCCATGAAAATGTATTTAAATTCACCCATTGTCCTATCTGACACATCAGTCTTAGCACTCCACATATTTACTTTTACAAAGTCCTCTTCTGCATTTGACCAGTTCAGCTAGGGTGTGTTCCATAAATTACCTAACTCTCTTTGCTCACAAGCCTTACCAGGATGGCTAATGCCATAATGCATCAGCATTTTCTTTAATGTATATAATGTTCAATTAGTGAATTAAAGCTGAGTTTGATATTCAATGCATAATTAATATCTTGGGGGCCACTTTGAGGTTCTGTAACAAGGCTCTTGCTGTCCAATTCTATTTTACATCATCTGGAAGTCTTCCTTCCCTCATCTGTGAAGGTGGGCTAAAGCAGACCTCTTTACTGTTCAACTCCAGCAGTGAAAGGCTTGATCAACAACTGGCAGGTGTTTTGTGAATGCTAATTTTAGAGATTCTGTAGTTGACTGTTGGTTGCCAAAGAAAAACTGAAAAGCTTTGCAATTATCAAGTATCTTACTGTGAAGAATTACCTGGATTATGAAAAAAACTCCTCGTGTTTCCAATCAGATGTCCCCAGGAGTAACTTGTATCCATTACCTCTCATGTTTTCAATGTGACTCCTTGTCACAAGGAAGTCTCTATCATCTTTGCAGCCACTCTTTAAATACTAGAACATGTTAATAAGGTCTCCATGAATCTTTCTTTTCTCAAGGTTGAACAAACCTAGGTCTCTCAGCCTTTCCTCAGATGTAACGCTTCCCCATCCTTTGGCTATCTCTGTCCCCCTTCTCTGAACCTTCTCTAGCCTGTCCTCCCCATCTTGTACAGCAGGAGTCACAACTGAACACAGTATTCCAGTCGTGGGTGCACTGAGTGGGAGAATGGCTTCTTCGTCTCTGCTGGTGATGCCCTTGTTGATGCAACCCAGCATTTTGATGGCTTTTTTTGCGGCTGAAGCACTTCACATGCATCGTGGAAGAAAAATGTTAATTGAGTGGTCAGTTCCTTTATTTTTTAATAATTGTATTAAAATTATGGATTAAATCTTCTTCAGGAAAGTAATCATTTCCCCAATACAGACCCACCAATTTTTACAGTGGCAGACATCTGTTTTTGATTTTGAATGCATGGTTCTTGCTGGTGACATAAGTCAACATCTCTGCCTTTTCCTCCAGGTGGAAGATGAGATGCTCAGAAGGTTAATTGGATAATGCTAGTGAGGCATTTAGAAGATGCTAGTGCATTATGAAAATAAGAATTATTTCACCTGTCCTTGAATGTATTTTATAATATTTTCTTCTTTAACAAAGATTGCTTCTATTTTGCATTATGAAAAAGCATCTTCTTAATGACTGTCTAACCAGGTTAGCTTGCATGATAAATTAAAACAGCAAGGTTCATTAGCCTCCATAATGCTTTGGAATACATAAATTATGGAAGTTATTAGTATGTTTTGCATACAGTGATTGCATAGTGATATTAGCATACACTATCATTGCAGTTAAAGTTAAGCAGTCAATTAGTCCAATTTAAGATATGCTGAAGTTAAATTCTGTCTTTGCTTGCATTAATGAAAATCCTCATCTCAGCTCTTTTTGGAAAAAGATGTAAGGCTCCAGTTTCAATTTTTTAGTGCTGTCCCATGCATAGAAATTCTTTCCATATGTAAAGACTGTATTCTTCAGTGTATGTGGGGGTGGAGTGGAATGCCATCAATAGTGGCATCCTGCAGTCTTAACAGATCTCACCTCTGCAATGTGACTTTCCATTCTTGATTACTGAATGTGTTGTTTTCTTAGTATCTGTGAAAATCAAACTAAGCAGCAGATCACATAATCTTCTATCCCCCTTTGAAAATACTTGAGACGCCATGGGCAGGGACACCCTCTGCCAGACTATATTTTGGTGTTTCCTTAAATTTTACTAAAATGTGTTTAGAGTTTGCTAAATGCTTTTGGAAGTATTTGTGGAACCAAATCCAAGAATTTGACTTCTTCTAGTACTGACTAGCAGAGGAGGTAGGTTCTGCCTGTTCCACAGGAAAGAGAGTTGAAGTTGTTTTGATACTGGCAAAATGGTGTATGTGTGTGGTTTTACTGAAGCACTTTTGAGTCTTGGTTTGACTTGCTGAAGAAGTCATAAGGTCAAGAAGTAAGGTTTGGTGGTGAAGGCGTGTATCAGATATCAGTCAAGTTTTATTCTGCTATGTTTGAGTTTGTGGCTAATGACAGATAATACAGTTACAAAATTCTAATGATTTTTATCAATTTTGATTATTGGAGCTGAACATTTTAAAGAACTAGTTTAGCTACTGGGTAAAAACAAACACAAATACCTTGTGTTAACTTTCATTTTGAGTATTCAGTAGCTCAAAGAAAAACTTTGATATGTTACTTTTATTTCATAATAAACGATGTAGATCTATTTGCTAGAATGAAACAATATCCCTGGTTCTCTGAAGCTTGTGTTTTGTTTTCTGTACTCAGAATTATAGAACTAATTCTTTACGGAATTATGTTTCTGTATCTGTAAGAATTGAGCAGCTTTCTGAATTCCTTTGGAATTACTTACCCTTTCATTGTGTTAAAAAGAAAACCTGAGTGACTGACCAAATTCAGATGGCAAACAGTGTAATTTGTGTTAGCTGTAAGCTACAGCAAAGTCCTCCCAAAGTTATACAATCTTGTAATATAATATACTTCCATGTATATACATGCCCTTCTGCTAACTTGGTAACTTTTTGACTTCTACTTTCGCTCTGTGACCTAGCATCTTTTTGGGGACACACAATGAAGATTATCTGGAATGATGTAAATAAACATAAAGTGTTTATAGAATTTTCTGATCCTTGTCTTACATTGGGTTTTTTTGACATCTGCTAATGCTGTTGCATTATTTCTAAAGAAGTATTTATACATCACAGCATATTATTTGCTGCCCTTGTAGGGAGAAGTCACTGTTCTATTACACAAAATCCCCACAGCTACTGACTATTGGTATTGCTTTCATCTAGCTTAATTTATAACACTATCTCAGACTTCTGTCTTACAGAGAACTTGTTGCCAGATAGATTCTTTATTCTAATCAGTAGCCTTCCCACCTCTATCTTAATTGCTTAATGTTTATGCATCGTCCTGAAGTGTGAAACGCTGTGACAATTTGATGGTACTATGAATTCTTTCATCACTCTTTGATTCAATATGTTCTTATTTTATTGTGGGCGCAAAATAGTAAATTACAACTAAGATGATAGGTTTGAAAGTGGGGGTGCAGTTCAAAACTCTTCTGACATGAGAGGAGAATCTGTAATAACGTCAGTCAAATTCATTGAATTATGTTGTTATAGCAACTGGTTAGGCTAGTCCATACTTAAAATATCTTATGTCAAATAATTAGTACTTCTTAATTGTATTTTATTGCAAAAGAGGTGAGTAATTAAAGAGGTTCTTGCAGTGGTTATGGGGCCAGAAAGGGTCAGAAACTACTTGTAATTGGAATATATTTTGTGAATATGAATTAAGAGGTCTAATAATCTGTCTATTCATTCCCAGGATCCCCAAAAGTATCCAGCATATTTGAATTGCTGTTGCTTGCTCAGAAACATTAATGGATAAAAATTACCTCTTGGCCACACTCTTGTTTCTTCCCCGCCTTGTATTTTTTTTTGTCAGCTTAAGAAACCTATAACATATATGATGTATTTAGACCTTTCCTGATACCCATATAGACAAATGGCCCAATAAAATCTATTTTGGCTTTTTCAGTGTGTTTCCCTGTATTTTGGCTATCAGTCCTGTGTGCTGCAGATTCTTTTGTTTTTCCTCCTGGTTTGGTCTTCTCCATGGAAACTCTGAGCATTTGATCAAAGACACTGATCATAATAATCTACAAATGTAGAGCTTTCAGGGGAAAAATACTCAAAGCATAATATTTGGGACTTCAAGATGGCAAGTGCCAAAATCAGTCAGAAGAACTAGTTCAACTGAACCCAGTTACGGGATCAGAGCTTTTTGAAATGTCAAGAACATGCATTTTTTTCATCATCTGATGAGGTCATTTTTATTTCTCTTCAGAATTCATGGATTTGATTCACCAACCACTTTTTGATGCTGAGTATGGAATTTTGTTACCCAGCAATAATAGTTCTTTGCTTAAAGAGAAGACTCTTCCATTCTGAAGGGGAATATTTGCATACAGCAGTACTGACCTTTATTGCAATAGCTGCAATGGAAAATGAAAGAGGAACATATGACATATGTGAAAATAAGCACAATTAAAATAACATCCAGCAAAAGCCTTACCAATCCCAAACAAGGGTCAGCAAGTCTTTCAGTTGGAAACTTTTTCATGTAATGCAAGAACTGTGTTATTCATGTTCTGGCATTGTAGGGCTTTGCAGTTTAACAGTTGACAGTCCCATCTGTTTCTCTTCATTGTCTAGCTTTGCTATCATCCTCTTTTTATGTTTTCCTTACATATCAAGGTCATTCATACCTCGTTTCTGTACATACAACTGTAGGAGGAGCTTCTGTTAGGAGGTATGTGGAGTACAGGGCGTTATTCCCAGGTGGCAGCTCTGCCCTATGCTTTTGAAATGGCTCTTTGCAATGAAAAGCAATCTTTACTTCTCCCCTCAGGTCTGCCTTAAGGTAGAGAAGTTGACTTATTTGTGGCAATTAATGTATTCAGTATCCTGCCAGACTTAATTCAATGTAATTCATTTTTATAATTAAAACAGTAAAATGCTTTTCTTGACCCTTTGGAAAAAGCAATGTTCACTGATGAGATCGGAAGAAGAAAGGCAAATAATTATCTTTTTTCCACAGTGGTTGTTTGTAGACTGTTCTTTTAAAAAAACCCAAAACAAACCCCATGCAAAACAAATACCAAAAAAACCCAAAACCCAAACAAACAAATAAAAAAAAGGACATTGTTTCTTCACAGAATCACAAGGTTGGAAAAGACCTTTAAAGATCATCAAGTCCAATCCTTCCTGTCCTAAGCTAAACCATATCCCTAAGTACCTCATCTACCCTTTTTTTAAACACATCCAGGGAAGGTGACTCAAACACCTGCCTGGGCAGCCTGTTCCGTATTGTATAGTCTCTCTTCCAATATGCTTTTAGTAATTAGTGCCTTGCAAGATTTTTTTGCTCTTCAATTTTGCTTTGGTCTTTCTGGATTTACCTTCTTTTATGTGAATATCACAGTTTTTGTTAATATTAACTTGTTTAGATTTACAGTGAGTATTTAAAGGGTGTTCTTTTTCTATTAATTACACAGCTGTACTGGTGCTTACTCTTTGTTGGATGACTTGTGGAGGGAATGCAAAGTGATAGTATATTGAAGTGTTATTGTGATTTAATATATATGCATATGGAGCCACTTTAGATACGTAAATGCTTTACTGTTTTACCTTTGACCGTGTACTAGGATAAACTGTGAACACTTACTGTCTGAATTTGTTCAAATAATTGCAAAAAGAAAATTTCTATCATTCAAACATGCCAAAAGGATTTATCTTTCTAACTTCTCCATATGTTAACAAAATTTTAGAATGTACACCAATCTCACATACACTGTGAGCATAATTCCCCCCTAAATCAATGCTTTTGTCAGCAAGGGTCCTCTGTGTACAGGGTGCCATATACCTGATAGTAGCTTAATGGGAAAGTAGTGCTGTTTTATTTAAAGATTTTTAAAAGTATATATAACTTTTAGAGGTAAGATAGTATTCCATTTTGAAATTTCCAATTAATTTAGAGGAAAAAAAATGTGGTGGCCATCATTTTATCCCTTGATTTGCACTCCCTAGTGTTACCATTTTTTTAAAGTAACAGTTCTTTGAGAAGTCGTTTTAAATATATGTACGTTGTTTTTTACTTCAAAATTTAGTCTTAACCTTAACAGATTTTAGCAGCCAACACAGTTAGATTTGTTCAGCAGAAACTAAACAGATAAAAATATACAAATGTTTGCCAGAGTTACAGCAAAGATACAGAAGACATTCTGCTGTTTTTTTCATGATGAAATGTGCCAGGCTTTTCTTTCAAACTGAACACTGCCACATAAATATCAATTATTTTAACTAAATACCAAGAGATTTAAAGTCCTTGTTCTCAAGTATTTACTTAACTGCCATGATGAAGATAGTTTCTTACAAGGCCATAAATCTCCACTTTTACTGGATAAAATATAGTTTATTACTTGATAGCTCATCTTCAATTCAAGTCATGTCAAAAATGGAGGATTTATGTGCCATCCAGTTTATTCCAAGGTATGTTAAAAATGTACCCTTAGAGATTTGCATTAATTATGGGAGATTAATAGTAATTTACATTAATTTGTCATCATTCTATCTTTTCGAAAAACAAAGTCTGAATGTTTTCATATTAGCTTTGCTACTGTAAATCCACAATAAGTCTGTATAACTGACTAAAACATGGTCAGTTGAGAGAAGAAAAATCCCTCCCCAAGCATAAAAAATATTAGAGTCAGTGGAAATATTATTCTTTCTTTGCTTATGTTGGTCTCAAAAGATGGAAAAGAGCATATAGTCTCTGGGACACTGGAAGTTTGTGGAGTTTACTCGTCTACCATAGATTTTCCTTCAGTAGCAACCCTCCCAGTCATGGATTGAATTTATGATTTCTCTCACATGAAGGTAAAACTATTCTGCTGTATGGCACTTGATCATTTCATTTTATTACTGCGCATCTACAGCTCCATCATGGCAAAAAAGTATCCCTGAACTGGGATTCTTTTATCTTAAAGAAAGAGTTTGATGGTTAGGTCTTCAGAGGTTGAACTTGAGACAGAACAGACGATAATTAAGACACAGAGTAGCTTTGAAACATTTTTCTGCTTTGTGAGAGCTATGTTGATAGTTTATTGCAATTTCTCTTATGGAATCAATTTTTATTTTAAAAGGAATTACTTAAAAACTATTTTAATAAATATTCTTGCATTTTGAAAGAATTTACTGCATATTTTTCAAGTAAATGATGGATATTTTGTCTTTGCCATAGCAGCAATGAAAATTAGTCCTAGGACTCTGATAGCTGGGAGTATGCCAGTGTCCTAGATGGGGAAAATAATACCATGAATTAATTTGTTGGGCTGACATTAAGACCATTCTCAAAGGCATTTGATTTGGGGGCTCAAGGAACTGTAGCAGAGCTGCACAAGGCAGTGGTGAAAGCTGCCTTCCTGCATCTTGGACTGTGCTTCCTATAGTTTGAGAATGAAGCATGTCTTAAATGCCCAAGCGAAGGGCCACATAGCAGAGGCTGCCTTCAAGAGACTTGAAGGATATGAATATTCCCACTGCTTCAAAAAGAGGAGGTTGTTTGCCAACTGGATCATTTTTATGGTTTAGCATTTTGTATCAACTTTTCTTTCACATGTTACGCTTTACTGAAAACACATTAGTCATGGGGCTAGGGAGAAGCAGGCAGAAATACTGGTAACGGAACTTCTAGGCTTGACATGATTGTTAGCTAAGGAATCTGAACCCTTTTCTGAGGCTATTTGAGGTGGAGATCTATTTCTGTGTCTCATTCTCAGCATCTTGTGAAGCAGATGGAATCCAAATAACAGATTTCTCAGGCTACAATCACAATCCTGCAGCCTACAAGTTTTGTGCTCTTCCTGACTACACTGCTAGCAGATCTTCCCTTTCAGTCATCCTTCTCCCATTCTTGGTGCCTTCTGCTTCCACCCAAAGCATGTGCCCTTTCATTCTCCTTTGCTACCAAGTGCAATGTTTCTGTAACTGTGCCCTGCATGGTGCTTAGCTCCTGCTCATCTGTCTCAGCTGAGGTCTCTTAGCAACCCTGCGGACACAGCAGGCTTGAACCTACCTGGCACAGGTCTCCCAACAACCACAAATGTTATCCTCTTGATACCTCAGTCCCAGGCCGAGACAGGGCTAAGGTGTGGTTTTAGAAAGAGAAGTGACACAGGGTGAGAAAAATATGTTCCTGCTGTCTTTTGCAGTTGTTAAATCTGATGGATGATGTTGCTGTTGACCTTGTGGTTGTAAAAAGATGGTTTTAATTCAGGAATGGTTGAAGAGAGATACGTGAAGCAACTGAAAGAATTAGTAGTGATATTCACTGTCATTAAGATCATTTTACTGTTTAGACAAGGATGGATCAGAAATGTGATTTTTAAATCTACTTTTTTAATGAGGTAGGCATGGAATAATTAACAATATCAAAGTAGGTGACTGTGCACTCAACCTTTCATTTTCATAGCTGGGGTGGATCAAAGTTTATCTCCTACACTCTGAATTAAGGTTGTCTAAATCTGACCAGGCTCCAAATCCAGTATAAGACAATTTTTATAGCTAATCTTTTTAGCACTGTGTGAATATAGCTGTTTTGTATATTTTGAGCAAGAAGAGAGCCTGGAAAGCTTTTGTGATGTGTTTAATAAAAACCCTAACAAACCCAACTGGACAGACAACACAACTAACATAGACTTAAGTTTCGTTATTTACAGCTGAAGCTGAACAGCAGATATATAAATATATCTGAACTCTGTTCAGCTTCACCTACAAAGTTATACAGCCTTACATTTTCATACACATTTCCTATTATGTCAGTTATTGTAAGAATGGAGCACAGTATTGTCTTTGAAAACACTTCAACCTCAATTGAATGTTACTTAAGCATTTTGGAAAATGTACACTTCAACTAACTTTTTTAACTTCAAAGATTTTTTTTTTTAGGATGAAGCTGCTGATTCTTGAAACAGGCCTGTACAGATAAACAAAGCATTAGTTTTCATCATGTTGAGAACTGGTTTTAAGCAGAGAGACTGTGTCTTGTGTCAGACTCTGTAGTAATCCAGATTATTGGGGGAGCCGGAGCAGACATTAAAATTTATCTTGTATGACCACATTTATATTCTATGTGGTGGCATTGCCTTGTGCGGCATGGTAAAAGTTAAAAAGTCGATAGGTTTGTGTGGGACTGGTGGGAAAGTACAGAAAAGTGTCATCTGTCAAGACAGTGACAAAATACTGTGGAGGAATCAGTGAGAATTAATTTATAAAACTTACTGAAAGCAACACACCCACAGAGAAACTACTCTGTTGGAAGTCTGTTACTATTAAAGTAGTAAAAATACTGTTACCGCCTTTTAGAATTGACAGAGCAAAGGTGCAGGCAACAACAGAGAGATTAATAGGGGAAGATGACACTTTTATTTCTAGGCTGATACTTGGATACTTTAGTAATTTTACCAGGGAACTCCCCATAGTAGTGAAAGCAAACAGTTTGGTTTCTCACTGCAAAATGTATTTGGTTTTAAGTTGTTTTATGTTAAACAACCTAAAGATCTAAACTATTTCTGAATAACATACCCTGGAGACAGAATAAATAAGGCTTCTAGAGTGTGCTTTCCACTTAAATGCATAAATCCTCAGAGTTAAACCTGTCTTAGTGTGTTCTTTTGACTCTCTAGAAGATGCATTCTGTCTTTCTTGGACAACTTACCTGCTTTTGGAAGAACTTCTGGGATTTGTGTTAAAATCTGCATTCTTTAATGGGCAAGAAAAGCATATAGTGGTATAGAAATTTACCACCATTTAAAGTTGGAAGTTTGTACTTACATATTGTAAATACAGTGTTATTGAGTATTGAATGCTGAGAGGAGATGGCTAAAAATGGTGCTTAAGTGACTCTGATGGGACCAGCGTGGTGAAAGCATACTTCATTGTTCAGCCTATTACCAAATTTTATTACTGCACACTGTGTAATGCTATATGCACACACAGGCATATATAATATTATGCTATTAGTGACTCTGCAGCTGTGCTTTTTATAAATTTATGTGTGCTCACAAAACTGTTTTAAAGGCTAACATCTAAAGATTTGTAAGTTGCAAGGCATCACTACCTTTTGCAAGCTGTAATTTTAGGAACTGAGAACTCAGAATCTCTACATAATATTTTTTCTTTTTCAAGATTTTCTTCCTTTGTGTTTTCATTTATTACCATTGAAAGCATCCTTGATCAAAACTGTTAGTTTAATGGTTTAGTTATTTAGTATCATATGATTTTGCAGCCATTCTTTAGCAGTTATCTTCTAAAAAGCAGAGAAGGCCAAAAAAAAAAAATCTCAGTTTTAAAACTTTTTCAATTTAAACTTTAAAAATGTCTCCAGGTTATCTTGTTTCTTGACATTTTTTCTCATCAAAAAAGGAAATAATTCAAGAAAAACCAAAACAGCTAAAATATGAAAGAAGTGTGATGGTTTAAATTCAGCACTAAGTAAAAGAGTTACCGGTTCTATCTGTATATATATGTGTGTATATATATATTCCCTCTGAAAAATCTTGTTTCAGAGGTCGATATTTGCCCTTTCATAGTGTCCTGATGTACACAGAGCAGTGTGGAGACTGGCCAGTGCTGTTGGAAGATATGTACCAAGATAGGCAATGGCTGTAGGAGCACTACTGTGAAAACTGTTTTGGGGGTATTTCTGTGTTTTGGTTTTCATCAGAAATCTGAACTCTTAACTTTTAGAATCATAGAATGGTTTGGGTTGGAAGGTACCATAAAGATCATCTAGTTTCCACTCCCCCTGCCATGAACAGGGACACCTTCCACTGTCCAGGTTGCCCAAAGTCCCATCCAACCTGGCCCTGAATGCTCTCAGGGAGGGGGCAGCCATAACTTCACTGGGCAACCTGTGCCACAGCCTCATCATCCTCACAGAGAAGAATTTCCTCCATACATCTAATCTAAATCTACTCCCTTTTAGCTTAAAGCCATTACCCTTTGTCCTATCACTACATGCCCTTCTAAAAAGTTCTTTATGTGATTTCTCTTACTTTTTCCCTGAAAATGGGAAAGATGGACCCTGTCTAGTTAAATCTGAAACAACTGTTGCCATGTACAGGCACTGTTGTTTGTCACATCATCATGTTATGGAGATGAAATTCCTTGTAGGTTCAGGGTTTAATAACTAATTTTAGTCTGTTGTAACTGAAGCAGACTGAAAAGAAAATGTGTAGTATAGATTTTCAATCTGAATAGTACTTTTTATCCTTTGAATCACTCAGGTTTGCTGTAATGGAAGATAAGCTCAGTTTGCAGCAGCAGGAGCAAATTATCTTTCCATCTGATTAGACCTGTTGCTTCAAGTCTTTTTTTTTTTGTGTGAGAATTGAGAACAAATTTAAAATGTTACAGAGAGCATCAAAATGGGATGTATGCTCAGTAGTGATTTCCTTTTTACTAGAGCTTTTCTGCTCTTTTCAAGACTAGTAAAGCAAAGTACCTGAGGATTAAAAAAGTTAATCTTCGTAAATAAATCCTGGTCTAAAAATTATATACAAAGCCATATATTTTCCTAGAATGTATATTCTTGTTGCATAAGATACACTAGAGACTTTGTTCTTTATATTCTTGGTGAAAAGCATTATCCATGAAGACAAATACCTTCTTCATAACATTTTTCATGTTTTAGAAGAAAAGAAAAGGAACACCAGCAATAAATCCTAAGAACCTTTCTACTGGATCCGTTATTTATGTTCAGCAAAGTGCAATAGTGTGTAGGTGAAGTCATTTTAGTGTTGTTCATAGATGCTCAACTTTGGCAGGACTGACATTACAGGTACTCCATCATACGTACATCTTGGCTTCTCATTTACCCTGCAGAATGGGATGCTTGCTTTAGTCCAACCCTGCTCAGTGGGTTTGTAATCAGGAGTATCAAAGTTGTAACAGGCGATGTCTGTAGCCCTAGAAGTGTCCTTTTTGATGGAGGTATGGCAGTAAATCGCAGTAAAACACTGAAGATTTGAAGTGTTGTATGAAAGGTGGCAGGCAGACTTAAAATTGTTTCCAAACGCTTTTGCATTCTGTGGCCATGTCTTTACTGGGTCATAACTTCTAAACTTTCAAAGCCTGGTTGTGACAACTGAATTGATACTTTTGCTGCTTAGCTGTTATCAAGAAGGAATGTTTTGGGGAATAAAAATGTTGCCTTGTGGGTAAGTTAAATCAGGACCTATTTAAAAATGAGCATGTCAGGTCTCTGCTTGAGAAAAGTATTTGTAAGGTGAACATGCAGCTGACATCTGTGTTTTGTTACTATTCCTGATAATCCATGATAATGTATCATTTATACATGCTGCATTGGCGCTTCATTGGAATTAGCATCAACAGTCAAGAGATTTCATCATGCTGACCTCCTTTCAGGTTAGGACCAGAGAAACAATGTTAATTTCTCTGCAAATGTTTACAAACTTGACAAACTTTTGGGGGCTGGAGTCAATGATCTCTTGAGGTCCCTTCCAACCCCTACAATTCTGTGTTTCCTACAATTCTCTGAAAGTTTGTAACCATTAAATTAAATATTTGGGCAGTGAAATTAAGTTTTCAGTATTTATCATACTCTTAACTGCTGAGGCAGCCTGGTAAAAGAAGAGATCTAGTAAGTTAAGAGCTGATGTATGAAGAAGCAAATAAATTAGTCTGGATGAGTACAAAAGCAGATGCCAACTAGGATAATGGCAGTATAAAGAGGGATAAATTAGAAAGAGAGGAGAGAAAAGTAGCAGTAAATATAAGTCAAAAGGAGAATGAGGTGAGAGTTGGAAATAGGAAGGTTTGCTGTGATGAGCGCCCTGCCCATCCCTTTCCCTCTTTGAGAACCTGGAAATTAATCTCTATCTCTTGCCCCCCAGTCATACAAATATCCCATGCTTGTCTGGTTCCGTGTGATGGAAAATCTCTCTTTCTCTCTCTTTTTTTTTAAATAACTGTGTATCAAATATTTAAGTCATACTGCCTCAGCTAGGCGATAATGTGTTAAGAATGCCTGGATAAGCATTTGTTTGAGTCAAGCGATACAGATGCTGCTGTTTTACACAGGAACCCTTCAGCTTACAATGCACATAGTAGGATAGCACAGAGATAATAGGAAATGTGGCATGTCTGGGAGATGAGGCCTATAAAGCACCTGTATGTTTTCCTGCACAAAAATGAATAGTGACTGGGGCAGATGACTACAGATTAGAGCAATAGAAAGCCTATGTGAAGCAGCTCTGGTTTGTTACTGTACCTCTTCCATACTCTTCAAAGCAACTTTGTTAGCTGAGAGAAAACTATGAAACTTGACTTTCAGAAGTGTTGAGTATGCAGTTGCAATTGAAATAAATGGGAGATCATTGTTTTGAACACTGCATGTTGGATTTTTGTTGTCCTTGATACAGACAGTATACAAAACCAAGTTAATATATTTCAAGTAGGTCCCCCCAAATTAATGGATAGTAGTGATAATTTTGAGCCTAATATTTCTTTTTTCCCCAGCTCAAGCTTGGAGCTAGTCTTATCATCATAGATGTGATTTGAAGATGAACTTGTTAATTTTCTTTTATATAGTGTGGTGATAAATGTCTAGAGGCAGGAGAAAGGGAAATATATTTTCTTTGCCCAGTCAGGATGGGGTATCATTAAATGTAGCCCATGCCTGAGCAGCTTTAAAATAATAATATGCGTTATATGTAATAGGCCATAATAATTGCTTCAAATTGCATTTCTAATTTTGATGCTATGTGATATGCACGGTGAAGAGTCTTTAGTCATTTGGGGAATTTTGGAAAGCAAAACCAGTCATAGGTTCAGGAATAAAATTGTGTGCCAGGATGAATTGACTTGATAATTCTTGTTTTCTGGATTGTAACATCTTGGTCTCATGTTTGTTCTACATGAGTATTGACTCTTCTCATTACTGGACTTTCTGGAATGGAGCAAATGCTAAAAGCTATGCTCAGATTTTAAATATACAAAACTAGATCTCTTTGCATATTTTTCTAGTGGGGGAACTTAAAAATTTATTTCTCATAAAAAGGGATAGGTGGGTTCCAAAGTTTAGCTTTCATTATTTGGAAATGGTGCATTGTTCCAGGGCATGTGTGTACTGAGGAAGAGTGCAATAGCTGCTACCATGTGTTTGCTTATGTGGGTACTAAAATAGTACGCCTGGCTCAGGTTGACTTAAGGACAAAATGAAATTTTTTTCTAAAACTGCTAGCAGTAGGAAACAATTTACCATTATATGAGTGAGCAAGCCACAGCAAAAGGGAGAAGATAGTCCCTGCAATACTGAATATTGCAATTGCGTTTAGAATAATACTGAACGAGAAATAGCAAACTTTTATCTTTTTTTTTTCTTTAAGTGTATAATGAGGTGGAATTTCAGCACTGATGGATTCACGATGGTAGTTGATGGAAGTAATCTGTAGTATCTTGACTATAGGAGATGGATATTTCTTATTTAAAAATAAGATGAAAAACAGGAAGGAAAATCCTGTTGTGAGGAGAGAGTTTCATGCAAAGCTAATAACACTTACTGTGGAAGAGACGGTTTTGAGAGATTTTGCAAAAATAGAAAATAATTTTAATGCTACCTTATGACCACCACCAGGTTTGCTTCTGATAGATTTATATAATCATGAAAATGAAAAAAGTACTGATAATGGGATTTGAATACAAATTTCCAGTACAATTCCTGAGGAAAAAAGAAAGAAAAAGAAACATGGTGCTAGACCTGCGTTCAGAAACCCCCCCGATGTTTAGTCAGGAAAGTTGTCGGCAGAGTTAAGTTCAGCCTGCTTGCTGGCCAAAGATACAGGTTAAAAAGATGCAGAAGAGACAGAGGAACATGTGATAGAGACTTATTTCAGTGACACCCACGTAGCCTCTATCACTGGCAGTAGCTTGCCATCTTCTGGTCTTCTTACATGAGGCAGCAAGCAGCCTTGTGTCCAGAGTGTGGCCAGAAATACAGACACACTGAGCTGATACTGTGAGCTAACCAAGAACATGAATTTACAGTATGCTAACTATTCCACGCCAGTTCCGTATGCAGTTTTGGGGTCCAAGTAGTATTCTGTCCTCACTTTCTATCAAGTAGGTATGAGGCGGGTCATCCCATGTTCAGAAAGTCCATATAAGATGATAATGCTAAGAACCTAGTGGTGGAAAAAAATAATTTACAGAGCTATTTAGCACTTTTTCTTGAAAACAAGCTCTTTTTAACTCTGAGTTTTAGAAGATTAACTAAGCCCCTTTTACAGAAGAGCTTTTATGATGATGTCATATAATTAAGGCTTATAATTAAGAATTGCATTGTTTAGCCTTGGAGGAAATCATTAGGTACAGCCTAGGGATGACTTCAGTCTCTGTGCTTTGGCGTGTAGGATTCAGACTGTAGAAATATTGAAGTACTGCCTTCATGTGCCTTTATAGCTTTATCAATTGATAAATGTAAATTAGTTAATTGCTTTTTTTAAAAAAACCAGCCTAAAAATGCAAACATGGCAAGTTTTCAAGTGGCTGAGGAAAATATTTGTCAGTAAGAAGGTACTTTTGATACAGTGTTGAGCATTTAAATGCGGTAAAACTTCTTTTTTCAGAACTTTCTACAATGTAATTTCATGATTGCTTTTCAGAAAAGTTAATTCCATATCTATGTTTTTAATTTGTAGGTACATTAAAACGTTGAAGGAGCACAAACCGAAAATTGTCTGGGATGAACAAATTGCTGAACACTACTTTGAATACAAAAAGTGAGTTACATTTATTAACTTAGCGTTCTGCAAATACTTCTCGGCATGGCCCAGTACACAATGAATTACCAGTTAACTACAGCACACGACTGAATTCAGCAAATGGAAATGCTGCTGTTTGTGATTTGTATGTCAACACTGAACTGCAGAATAAAAGAGTGCTTCGGGCGAGAATAATAAATCAGAGAAAGAATAATGAAATAAAATAAGCTAAAACAATCTTTAGAAGTGAAGTCTGATGAGTCATATCTTTAGAAGTTATCCATCAAAGTTATCTGCTGACTGTCAGTTAATCAGAGGCTCTGAGATTAGTCCTGTGCGCTGTTGTGTGATTACCAATAACTCGACAAAAATAACACTGAGAAAAATCTCTGGTGTGAGATCCTGGGTTGTATAAGCGATAAGATTGGTCTAGCAGCAGACTTCCACTAAATGGAATGGACTGTAGAGAACTTTAATGAGAATAATATCAGGTGGCTTCCAGATAAAGTTTTTAAAAGAAGTAAGAGCATGAGGGGAAAGGGTAAATAACTTTCTTTGTCCTTTTTTCATCATGAAAGAACAAGAGGATTCCTGGCACTAGGAAAAATCCATTTAAAACAGATTAAAAACCCAAAACAAAACTCCAGCAATATCTTATTAAGCCTCAGTGCTAATTTGCTACTTTTGTATGCAAATATAGAAACATATGGTAAAATCATACAAACAAAATCTTAGCTATTTCTACAAAACTGTGTCTTGTATATTACTCAATGCATTCGTAATGTGAAGAAGACACACCACTGAAAACAAGAATAACACACATTTTAGTCTTCTTTAAAAAAAACCTACTTTGTTATTTTCCAAAATACCATCTTGGTTTAAGTATTTTTAAATGTAAAAACAAAACCCAAACCCAACCAAAACAAAATTTAAAATGTCTTATATTTTTTGTTTAATTTTCAGGGATTCTCAGTCTGTAATTATCTCCTGACTTCTGAACAACATGTATTTCTTACCAGGAGAAAACCAAAACAAAAACCTGTTGGTCAGCAGTGGTTTATTTTCAGTGTTTGTATGAAAGGACTGGGATTTGTGTTCATTCTTGTTTAGTTCTTTGATATCTGATTGCAAAATTACCTTGTGCCAAACAGTTACAGAGTTTTTTGTGTTAACTATAGAGGAGTAAAGCACAGACTTTGTTTTGCTGATCTTTAATGCACAATCCAATTGGAGACATAATGCTGGATGAAAACTTGCTCTCAAAAGAGTAAATCTGAGTACTGGAGGAATTTTTGATGCATAAAGCACACTGGAACTTAAAATCACTCTGAACTTCACTTGTGCTGTACTTGGCAAGCAGCTGTGTGGCTCAATGTGTCTGCAGTGGCGCAGCCAGCTGCAGGGGACAGTTGTTTAAGGAACTCTTTTCAGTTACCACTTTTGTTTGCAAAGGTTCCATTACTTTGGGTAGGGATGACAGCCAGGCCTGATATATGCTTTGCTGGTAAAGCATCTCTCCTGGAAATCTTGCTTGTCTGCAGTTGCTAAGAAATCTAACTGTGAATCTTTAAGCAAAGCACAGCTAATCATTTTCATGTAGCAGGCAGAGACTATTACAGATAGTTACAGAATTCTGTTATCTCTCTCCCTGTGCACTTTACAGGTAAGTATGCATTTGTGTAAGTTGGGAGATTTCAGGAGCAATGCTTGCCTGGTCTGTCCATGCAGTCTGCATTTCCTCCTAGCATAACTGTAAAGTGTTGCTGTGAGACCAGTTCTAACTCATCCTTCCCATTATTAGGGGCTTAAAATGCAGCCTTGGTATCTGTGCCCAGTGTAGCTTGCCCTGTGTATATTTTATACTGCTAGCATTTAATTTAACCTGAAAGATAGCAGTTTGGGGAAAATATTTCACAGTCCACATCTGACAACCAAATGGCATCATCTTTTTCAAATGTGCATTTAGTAGGCACACCTGTCTTTTACTATCTGACAGTTTTATAATCTACTTGCAACAAGATACCTCAGTGTGTTTACTTAGATCTAGTATCAAACCATCTCTGTTGTGACATCTTTTCTTGGAGCCTCGATTTTCACTGTCAGTCTTTTCACCTCTTTAAGAGTTGTGCTTGTTAAAGGCCACACTTGCATGGGGTAAAAAAGTATCTTGTCTGACTCCGTGTTGTATTTTGCTGTAAACAGTTCTTCACGGTGAAAGTTACCTAATTTATTCCAATGTTGCTTTTGTTATTAGGAAACACTGTTCTCTAGATGCTTTGAAAGGCCTTATCCTGAAGCCTTTTAAGGTATCCTTTAGATAACCAAGGATTTTTGTTGAGATTTTCATGTGATGCAATTGCCGTGCAAGGGTCCTCTAGAAGGTCCTTGACTGTATGGTCATATTTTGAACTTCCTAACTTGCCAGCTGCTAGCATTGTCAAAGCCCATTTAAGTTGTATGATTTTGTCAGGAGGACCCTTCTGACAAATATTCCTGTAACTGATACCTGCAGGACAGTGACACGATTGCATACTTGACTTTTATACATGTTGTATACCTATATTAACAGATTTTCTTTCCTCACCAACTTGGATATGTATGCTGTGATATGTTGGTTTCTACAGTAGAAAAGGGGCAGGAGTAGATATTCTTACCTGCAGTAGAAAAAGAAGGGAAGTAGAGAAGATTTTTGCCTCAGTAGATAGAATGGCCAGAACGCAAGTATGGAGTGAATGGAAGTTGATGGCAGAAGTGTCTGATTTCAGAGCCAGAGTGCCTCAGCTTCCAGGGTGAAATGGACACTGGGTATGAGGTACTGAATGGCAAGTAGTCTCTGTCTTTGATGTGAGCATATTATTACTCATGTGCTGAACTTACTAGTGTATCTTATTTTTAATAGCAGTAACTTCCTCAAATCAAAGTTGTCAGTTTTCTTCAGCTCTGTCTTTGTTTCCTTTTAGTGGGAAGGAATGAGACTGGTTTTGAATTCTAACCTCAACTAAAAATCCTATAGGAGTCTGTCAAAACTATTATGACTATTTGGTTTTCCTGTTTTTCAGAAACAAAGGAGGAAAACATGCGGTTTTCTACCCAACACTGAAGGTAGGTGCCACTTTTTCAGGTCAGAGGGGTAGTAAGAGGAAAGAGATGTTTATTTGACTTGTTGCATTATTGAAACACTTCAGAAAATGTTGAACTGGGTTTAGGCTTTTGTGAGAGAAGTTTACATTCGTAGTTGTGATGATTCAAAGCTTCAGCTGCCTATACAAGAAGGTTATTTTTTCTAGCTCATGGAAAATGGAGTTTGGGAACCTTTGAAGAATATACTTGTCTAAAGATAAGACTCACCAGGGCAAACCCGTGCTCTGAGACAGTCTGTTCAAGTGCACAGTTCATGTGCTAACAGACATGCTAGTTGACTGAAAAGAAACTGAAGAAACTTTCCTTCTGGAAAGTTGACTGGAAGCTTGGGGAACTTTTGCCTTCTTTTGTAACACGGTCCTGATTCTCCCTCTTGGTCTGCGTTACCCTGTTTTCTTTAATTCTGTTTTCCTGGAACTTATTTTAGTGTTTTGAAAACTTGAGCATTTGGCCTTACTTTGACTGGACATAGAATTTCAACAAGCTTGAAATGAAATATTTTGAGATTTGTACACAGGGGCAAATCAAAGAATTGTTCAAAAGTGATCAGGACAGTCAGTGAGGACCTAAATTTTATTACCCAATGACAACTGTGTTTCTTCTCCTTTGTAATGTTATAATCACTGGCAGATTGCTCAAAATGGATTTTTTCATGATTGGTTAAAAGCAATTATGAATGCTAGGCCCAGTGGATCTGTTAATGATGCTTTGATACTTTGTTCTGTTCTCTACGGAAGTGAATTTTAAACATATCTCCAATGTGAGCAGTTTAAACATTACACTGCTGCACTTCAGCAAAGAAAACCTGAAAATAAAAGATTGAAAAATAGTTATTGTCTGAATGAAAGAAGTACAGAACATGTGTTGTGGTATTGCTTCCCTTGTAAACCAGTGACTAAACTAACTGTAAATCAGTGTAAATCAGTAGCTGGAGCTCAAATAGGGATACTTTTAAAATACCAGTCTTCCAGAATCTCTTTAAAATAGAATTGTGATAATGAAAGTTGTGACTCTGTCCTGGGAGAAGGCAAGGATACGTAAGAGATCTTTATGGTATTTGACAAGTTCTAATTGTCTTCAGTGATAAAGTTTTATTTCACCCCTGAGACATTTCTGGGAAGAGTTGGATATTCTGCACACTGTGAAATGATAGCCTAAATTAGAATAGTCCTTTGCATAGTTCATAAACCTGATTTATTTCGGTAGCATTTTGTCTGTTTAGCTGGTTGTCTTTTATTAGGTCATTGAATTAACTGGTGCAATTAACTGTGTCTTACTGAATGATTGCTTGCCAACCAGAGAGTATTTGAAATATGGTCTAGGTTTTTCAGATTTTGGTTCAAGGATATAGAAGTCTGATAATGGCACGAAGAGATGGCAGCACAGAATGTCTAATGTCTCTGACTGAAATATAATTCCTTTATATGTCTTTGTCGTAGTCCATCCACTTGCGCTTAGAGCTTGCAAAGGAATTGGGCACTGGAATATCCATCTGGGAACTGGGACAAGGCCTGGATTATTTTTATGACCTGCTTTAAAATAAGAGACGATCTGAGAAAGACTTCACTGAGACTCTACCTTCAATTAATTTGGGTATCCTGGAGATGTGATTTTTAAAACATTTTTTGTAATTTATATCATATCTGTATTAAACTTGCATTTTCCCCAATAAAGAACATTTTCTGATTTGCCACACAGACATGATTGTTGGTATCTGATAAAATTCAGAGACATCCCACCCTCAAAAATGTCCTTTAAAGCTTCTGAATTCAGAGTCATTGAAAATAGACCAACATAGCTGGGATGCCATTAAAGTTGAAAATATCTTCTGAAGTGTTCTCTACAAGAAATTAAATGGACAAGTTGATGCCATCTGGTCAAATTTTAAGACGGAGATCTCTCTACCAATTGCTGGTAATAACCAAAGTGAACAAGTAAATTATGTCCAGCAAATTTAATATCTACTGGACATTCTACATCTTACTGTCTTCTGATAAGGTAAGTCAGCATAAGACGTCGGGGAAGGAGACCAATTAGATATTTTTCCCTCTAGCTGGTAGAAAATCAAGCACTGACAAGCTATGCTGTTCAGTTTATTTTTGCATGTTAGTAAATTCCTTAAGTAGTTCAGAATAACAGTAATTTAAATTTATGACCTGTTTCGAAATGTTTTTTATTACAAATGATACTCTGTGATTTCTTTCTTCTAAACTTAGCCTGCTTTGTGTCTGTGTTTACAGTATTTAGCAGTAGCGGATGATGCATTCGTGGTTAGTTTGTGGGAACTGTAGTGTTTAGCACCAAAGGCTATAATGGAAATGAGAAGTGTGCGTGTAATGATGGATTACATGGATAGTCCCAACAGGCCGGCCCCCAGAGGTGCTCTGATAGCCCCTTGACTTAAGTAGGTTCTGTGAATGTGATCAGCATCTTTGTGCATAAAGCTAGCATTCTTCAGCTGCACATGTTGGTGCTTTCATCTCCATAATACATAATTTTTATGAACCCAAAAGCTATAACAACCCAAAAACAAAGCAAAAAAAAGGCAAACCCAAACCTCTTGAATTTGTGTCCCTGCTTTTTGGTTTGCAGAATTTCTGTTTGTAGAAACACACAGGCTTCAAGGAACTTTCTTCTAAGGAACTAAGAGGTGCTGGGAATTTAATGAAGGCGTCATTGGTCACCAGCAGACTCAAGCAATAGTTCTGTACTCCCATTGGTGTTCTTCTTGCCACTTACAGTTGTGACAAAGATAACTGCACTCCTCTGTTTGCATCCACCTTTCCCAGTAATTAATCTCGGTGGGGAATTTATCTGCCCCTGCTGTTTTCAGCAGAATAATTCCCACTGTAATCCACCATTGATTAAAGAACTATTGATCTTCAACTCTCTGATTTAGTTCTGGCATCTCTTGACTTCTCACATTGCAAGTATCCAGCAGGGTTTACTAATCAGGCTTCTTTCTTCCATACCATTAGTAGTAAGATAATTTGCAATGTGAATCCTTGTGTTCAATTAACTTGAACTTTCTAGCTCATTCAAAAGCAATTTAAAATCACTCTGGCAATGCTATCTAGAATAGCACAAGAATTAAATTCTGTTATACTGTTTTTTCTATTTTCAGTAGAACTACTGAATCAGAATGTCTCAGAAAAAGCAGTCTGTAAGAAATGGAATGGGTTGTGATCTGAAATATAATCCATTTTTATATTAGCTAGCAGATAGCTTTCAAAACTGTGTGTGGGGAAGAAAACAGTATTTCATTTTAGCTTGTTGTTTCTTCTCTAGAAAAAATGCATGCCCTTTAGAAGTTTTTTTCATATTTTTTATATTCTGTGATGATTCTCTGTGAAGTTCAAGATTCATGTTTGTCCGTGAGTACATCTGTGTTAGAAAGAGGTGTCTTTTCGATCCTTAGAGAGAGAATGAATACCTCAGTGTGTCAAAAAGATCAAACTAACCCTTGCTGTATCATGAAAAATAAATACCAGATGAGAAGTAGGTTGTGATTTTGAGACATCCATGGTATATGGGTGCTTGAGGCCAAGGATGTTGCCTTTTATCTCTAAAGCAAAACGTTTCTGTTGCTCTAGAAATAATATTCCAAAAGAAACAAAGTTGTCATATTTCTTTCTTCTTGTGAAGTTCTCTGTTAAAAAAACAAAGTGAGCACCAGAAGGCATGTGAGCATGTGAGTTTGGCTTCTGATGGATTGGTGATGTGCTTGCTTAATTTTCCAGTGTGCGGGGAAGTCAGGCTGTCTTTTACTAGATACCAGAGAATCCAGAAGGCAGCGTCCCATCAGTGAGCCACCGTGAAAACAAGTGTCCTTTGAAAATGAAACCGCATCTACGAGAAATTACACTGGACAGAGGTGCTGAAAGTAGGTTCTGCAAAGCATCTA
Organism: Zapornia atra; assembly: GCA_013400835.1. Taxonomy (NCBI): domain Eukaryota; kingdom Metazoa; phylum Chordata; class Aves; order Gruiformes; family Rallidae; genus Zapornia; species Zapornia atra. The sequence goes on along the minus strand of VZTU01010657.1, from coordinate 302,683 downwards.
CATGGTTTTGACTTTCCCATGGAGAAGGGAAAACTGAGTGACTGAGGGAAGGACAGAAGGTGGGTGAGAGTGCTGGATGCCGCTGCTGAAAGGAGCATGGCAGGTGACTTTCATTCCCTCCTTTCAGAAATAACAGAAAGCACTGGTTTACTCTTTTACAATGCAAATATATATTTTTCTGTAAAGCAAAGAAAAAAAAAAGGTATGTGTGTTTTTTCTTCCATAGAAGCAAGTACTCCTTAAATGAAGTACTTGCGGGGCAAGGCCAAAGATGTTGGACTAAAAAAATCAAGGGTGTGACTGGGAAGAAATATCTAGCATTCTTATTGAAACAGGTTATGTCTAGCAAGCGGTGAAATGAAAGTGTGTTTATTTCAACTTCACCATTCAGTTTTCCAAGGTACACTTAAGAAAAAAGATGTGCTCTATAATCTAGTTTTGTTGCAAGAAAAAATTCTGTATATTAGCATAAAATCTCAGGTGCTATGAATGTAAAGTTACTTTTTAGCTCCCTGCCATCAAGCAGAGCTTTCTTCCAGCCGACCTTTGCTCTTGTGTTTCCCTGTGTTTTACTTTTTTAGGTTAGACTCATGCATAGGTAAAATAAATACGTTTTTCTGCACAATTTTTATTGTATTCACTGAGAAAAAGAAATAGCAGCTGATTCTGTTGCAGCTGGCCTTCAATACGAGGCTAGTATTTTTACTGTCAGTTATCATCCTACACATAATTTTAATAGCAAAGGGGCTTTTTTATATCTGTGTACAACTAAGTATCTTATCGAGACAGAAAAGAGGACTTATCTGATTACTTGTAGGATCACGCGGACCATACTCCTGGGATAACAGCATCACATCTTATCTCAGGAAACATGTCTCTTGTGTATCTGTTGTGAAAACCAGAGCTGCCATAGAGTCTTTGTAATCAGAAACAGTTTTAACAGTTCCAGAGAACATGGAAAATAAATTGTTCTGCTTGTCTCATTGTGGGATGCTGCTTCTTCAAGAAAAATTGCTTTGGTACCTTGTTTTGTAGTTTCTTTTTGTTATCATTTGTAGGTGTCAAACTCCATAATTAACTGTAGCTTCCAGGTAAGAAAGTTGGGAGTGAAAGAGAAGAGGTAACGTAGACCAAAGGATGACAATAGGAAAACAGCTTCTTTAGCTGCTTCTTAGTTATAAAGAATTGTTGAGCAAGTTGTTAGAATTTAGCATTGTTTATAGGCTTGGGTGAAAATATAAAATGCCTTTTCTACTTGTACTATGAGCTATTAGTGGTGATTATTTTTTTTAAGAGTAGGAGTGGTATTTTGTGCATCCCTCTTTGGAAGAGAATTGCAAGTGAATAGATGTTCATAAGAACTGTAATTATGGTCTCTCCTGAGTTTGGGACATGTCTTTTGAAGTTTACTCTTTTGATTAATACACAATGTGGCTGTTTGACTTCAGTTAAACAAATGGCACCACAAAGCAGATGGATTCTACCTTTGCTGCTTGAAGATGTTATATGTAGCTATTTCCTGAAAATCCCATTTCCTCAGTGATCTCCTTTTTTTTATGTAAGTGCAAATTAACCAAGACTGAATTGGTGTTTTGTAGTCTACCAGGCAGTCACTTTGATACTCTGTGTTGGGGAAAAATGTATCTTCTCTTTAGAAAAAACAATGTTTAACATGAAAAATCACTGGAATAGAATTTGATTAACGCCTCGTATTCAAGAAGTTGCAAAGATAAACAAAAGCCCTTTTCTTGTTAGCATTTGAGATTAAAAGCTGAAATTTGCTTTTAAATGTATTCTATTGGAGCATTATAACAAAATGTTATTTTGCAAAAATGTGGATGAATGGAATATAAGCTTCAAAATTCAAAATGAGCATTTTACATTCCTACTTATATCCATTACCTTTTCTGGAGATATTTTAGTATTTATTTGGTTACAGTGTAACTTAAAAAAATATTATATAAAAGATACTGTAGAACCACCTGTACAATACTTTCATAGAAACAAAAAAAAAGTTTCTTACAAATTCTAAGTGAAATAAGCTCTTACTCTGCCTTGCAAAACATTAGAACCAATTCTCCACACAACTGCTAAGAGCAAAGCAAAGGGGAACTTGGGAGTTGCCTTCATGTGGCACATAATTGTATTTTGATCCATCCATCCATTGTATTGAGTTTAAATAAGGGAAAATGTAGTAATTGTGTAGTGTTGCAAGGCAAAATGTAAAATGAACTTAAAAGCTGCCTCTCTGTGTATGAATTCCCAGCTGGCTGCCCGGGCGTAGGGGGAGCAGGATGTAGCCGCAAGAACCTTGCTCAACTGTTTTTTTCAAAGGGTAATGAAGGTCATGCACAAACATCCAGTGTAGGTAAGCAGCATGTTGACTTTCTGGAGACTCCCTAACTCTTAAATTGCATTCACCAGAAGCCCCTAATCACAGCAGACACACACATAGTGTTAGAAGGGCACAGACTCTCATTTCTGGATTGCGTGCCATGTGTTTTTTGCATAAGTGATTTGCTGTAAGCCCTGCAGGATTGTTTCATTCTTCTGCAAATCCAGCTGTAGGTTCTTGGAGCAGGGCTGTCTAAAGTTTCAGCTCTGTCATCATTTGCTGTGAAGTTCCTGCTGTGTGTATGGCTGCAGAAGGGATTGCCTGAGCAGTCACCTCACCTTCTGCAAAGGGCAGTGCGCATGGAATAGAAGTCAGAAGACAGATAATGTTTCACCAGTTTCCTCTGATATGCAAAGTTGGTACCCTGTGGTTACCTCTGCTGCTCATCCTCCTCAAGAAGGTAAGATTGACTTTTGTTTTCCTTTGTTTATTGTATACGTTTGCAGGTGTTAAAACAGCTCCAAAAAAACTTATGTTCATCACCAGTTTCACTAAGCATTAGTTTTTGCTTTGATTCTTCTGTAATAGTCTGCATTCAGGAATGGTCTGGGTAGGCCTTTTGATGTTATTTAAGTGACTTTTTTCCAGTGCACCAGTGAAAAACATACCCTCTGCTAAATTCTCGCTTTGCTTGCGGTTGTGGAGGATGGAATTGTAACCAAAAATAGCCAGGAGGCAGTTCTTGCCCAGCATAGGGAATTGTTTAGGGCTCTCTATGTCCATTTTCACCCAATCTTTCAAGTTTCTTTTCTGGTATTTCAGGCAAATTCACGTGGGGCAGAAAAGTAAAGTTGCTCTATGCTATCATGGAATCATAGTGTGGTTTGGGTTAGAAAGAACCTTAGAGATCATCTAGTTCCTACCCCCTGCCATGGGCAGGCACACCCTACACCAGCCCCGGTTGCCCAAAGCCCCATCCAACCTGGCCTTGAACACTGCCAGGGAGGGGGCAGCCACAACTTCCCTGGGCAACCTGTACCAGTGACTGTTGTTACAGTTTTTGCAATTTTTCGTGGTTTTCTTTGATGCTGGTTTGGTATTTTTTTGGGGGTGGGACATGAGCAGCTGTCCTTGTGTATCATGAGTAAATGAAGGCCCAGCAGTAGCAGTGTCAGCATTCCTGTGATGTGGAAGTTAGGGAGGAGATGCCTGGGAGTGTTGTGTCACGATACTGAGAGAGAGGAGGAGAGTGTGACTGATGTCTTTTGCACAGCTGGCTCCCTAGCCCCTGTGGTTGCTACTACGGTGATACTGTGGTAGGGTGCAAAGCTCAGGTCTGCTCATAGCTGCCTCTGGGCTGATGGCCCCATTGTATGCAAGTGCTGTTTCAGTTGCTGTGATGGAAGCTTTTGTGTAAAACAAGTGGTCATGTTATTTTCTGCTTTGCTATTTTGTGTCCTTATTTGAAAAACCTCTGTGCTAATCATCTTTTTCATTTTGCTCTCATTACAGCAACTGATAGTCTGGCTAAGTGAAAGCCCGTGCCTTTGTTTTGCACTGGAGCTAGCAACGAACCAGGTAGGGGTGTTTGGAATAATTATTGCAAGTAGAAAAATAGTTTTTCTGTAAGTGGCAAGCACCCCTCTTCACAAATATGTTGTCTCATGTGTTGCAACTGTAGACACACCTTAAAATCTGGGTATTTTTGTGATGTTTTTGTCTTGTGTGTGTCCTGGTAGTTGCTTGTATCATTAACTGGAATTAATGTTAGAAAGTGTTTTATTCAATGATTCCTTTAGAATCACAGCACTAAATATTGTCTGCTGTGTCAGGCCTTTGCATGCTGTTTCTGCTTTCTAACTCAGAACTTTTTATTAAAATTAAATTGCTTTTGCTGTTGGCTTGGAATTGTTTTAGATGGATTTTGAGTGTCAAAGAGTGGGACAGGATTTTAAATTCCATCTAATTATTTTTTTCTTCATTCACGTCAACCCTGCAATTGTAGTTGAAGTGAGTATGCAATTGCACACAGGAGATTGGCTGAGCTTGTGTCTTGAAAGCCTGCTTTAAAAGTTTATTGAGTATAAAGCACTGAGGGTCAAATGATACCTTTAGTATTTGCTTTAGGATTTGGGTTTACTGCCTTTGATACAAGAGGGAAAGGGCAATAAGTTTAGAGTTTTGGTTTTCACAGAAGATTTTTCATTTGTTTTAATTAGAGTTAAAACTATGTATCTGAGTAAAGTGGCAGGGAGAATATTCATCCCCAGAATGAAGACTTCTTGTTCTCTCTAATACAGAGTGCTTAAACCTTTGGCATGAGCAAGGTCACAGTATTGTGTTCAGATTCCATCTTCTCCCCTTGGCAGTAGCTACGGAGCTTATCTGGCTGTACTCTTAAGGTGGTGGGCAAGAAAGGGAAACAGGGTGCTCATGGTGCTTCAGAGAGACAAGAGGAAGGGAGTGGAGCGAAGCAGCTGGTTTCAGGAAGTATCTCCTTTCCTCCCTAGTGTAGGAGCAGCGGAGAGCTCGATTGAGCAAAACAAAGTTCCTAAGATCATCCCTGTGCATTTTTGTGCCTTGTCTGTCTTGGAACTAAGGAATATTAAATATTTTGGCAGAGTCAATGCTGTATCCTTGTCATATGTATTTTTAAAAATTAAGGTTACTGTTCTGATGGTTTCTCCCAGTGCTTTTTGGCAGAGAATTAAGCTATCGAGTGAGTTTTGTAGATGACAACATAAATATTGTAAATACTCATTGCCTTCTCAGGTACACATATTGCCATATCATTTGAATTTCAAGCCCATGTAGTATTAAATTCATTTATTTGGTGTATGAGAAGCTTTTTTCCTCTCCCTCTCAGAAGCCCTTGGCTTTTAGTGATAGCAATTGCATCGCAAAACCAAGTAGGCTTTACAGAGAAAAGAGTTAGGACAGTGTTCCAAAGAGCACACAGCCTTAAACAGACCTGGCAGACAAAGATGAAGGGGAAACAAAAGGGAAAATTACTTTTTCACTGTCGGGTAGTAAGTCTGCCACAAAGTCAGACAGGAGCCAAGGTTTCTGGCTGTCTCCCATCACCTGCTGGCTGGAGCCTGCTGCTGAGTCATCATAAACCAGGCAGGCCAGAGGAAAGTACGGTCCTTTCCTCACTGACACTCTGAAGGTCTTCTCAAAGTCATTGGCTGCAGAACAATTTGACAAAGAGTTGGGGTGGTGACTGTGCTGCTGTTCTGATACTGTGAGAAGTGATGAGTCCCTCCCCTCTCCACCACAGATTAAGGGAAAGCGGCTTTGCTTTTAGATACAGGGACAAGTAACACTATAGAGAATAAATGAGAATAGTAATTTACACAGTATGCAGTCAAATGGAGGAATGAACTACTGCAGTAAGTCAGAAAGCCACCAGCAGTAGCTGGATCTTTAAAAGGCCTGGATATTTTCCTAGTCATGAAATCACTGATTGTACACTTTAAAAGGAGAATAATAGTGTTTTAGTCCTCCTGCCATTAGCTAAATTGTTTCTCCAGTGAGGCATGTTCTCTCTACCCCACCCCTCAATATTTGAACATTTTTTCCAGCACCTTGGTATTTCTGGGATTTTCTGCATGTTACTTGGGTAAGATGAAAAAAAAACCCAAACCAGAGAAGGATCTGTAATGCATCACATTTGCATGGCTAACCTTGTGCTTTTTAATCTTACGTGCATATGTACTTCAGGGAATATACTTCTGACCTGGTTTATGCAGGGATTAGAGTTAATTTCCTTTCTAGTAGCTGGCATAGCGCTGTGTTTTCGATTTAGTATGAGAATAATGTTGGTCACGCACTGATGGTTTTAGCAGTTGCTGGGTAGTTGTAGTCCCTGCACAAAGTCAAGGGCTTTTCAGCCTCCCACACCCCACCAGCTGCACAAGATGCTGGGAGAGCACAGTCAGGACAGCTGACCCAGGCTGGGCAGGGTGTTTCCTGCTACAAGGACATTATGCTCTGGGTGTAACTGGGGAAGTGAGCTGGGAGGTGGGATCGCTGCCCTGAAAGAGAATGGAAATCAGTTGGGTTTTTTCTCTTCTACATGTGGTAAGCAAGTGTATTTGTGCATCATTTGTTGGTTTTATCTTCCCTTGTTAGCCTCTTAACCATGTTTATCTCATCCCAAGAGGTGTGTTTTCCAGTCCCCTCCCAGGCCCATTAGTGAGGGGAGGGGTGAGCGAGCCGCTTCACGATACTGAGTTACTGGTGATGCTCAGTTACCGGCTGGGTTTAAACCGTGACAGCTTTTCTCCTTTGCCAGTGGGGTCTCTGTGTTTATGTGATGTCTGGCTCAAACTGCTGCTCAGCTTTCATTTCCATGCCCTTCTCTTTGCAAGTGGAAAGCACTTTTTTTACGTGTTTGCTGTTGGCATTCGAGTGCTGCTGCTGTTCAGGCACCATCATGGCTTAAAGATTCCACAGGCCCCGTTTTGCCACTGGCTTGCATGTCTGGGAGCCCAATTGTTTTCTAGGATTTTTTGCTGTTGTTTATAATTAAAACAGAATTTAACAGTGCAGCTGCAGCTTGATTGCAGCTCTTGTAATGAATCTCAAATGAAAACATAACCCTGCTTCATCTCCTGCAGTTGTGTTGACTCAGTGGGAATGGGAGGAATCAAAAGAGGTAATAATGCCTGTCCCCTGTCCTGCCGAAAATTTAAAACCATTATTTGGAAGGACAGAGTAGATGGTGGTTCTGAATGATGAAAAGGAGAACACTTCTGAGAAGAGAGCTATGCTTTGAAGTTGTATAGCTCAGCCAGTTTTTATAGTTAATGCTACTTCTGTAATAATACCCTTCTGCTTTTTAAAGTATTTCCACTGGCAGCATCAGGTAATTCACTCAGGGCTTTTCTAGAAGTATACAGTTGCATCTGAAAGAATTTGCTTCTAATTTCGGAGCAAACCCAAGATAATGAAGGCTTTGCTTATTGAGAAGCCTTCTACAGTGCAGGTGCCAGGCACTTAAATTTGGGCAGTTTCTTCCTGGTGATGGGGAGGTGTCACCCTGCCTGACTGCAGCCGCTAGCGAAGCGGGAGGGTAACGGCTGACTCACGGCACGCGAAAATGGGTTTGAATTTCGGATTGCATCGGAGTGGCCTGGGAACACAGTGCTGAGCGTGAGCAGCACCTGGTAAGCCCTCTGAGCTCTCTAAGGGCTGTTCTTTCACTGTACAGCTTTGCTTTCTGTCAGGCTGTAAAGCCTGCGATGTGCAGCTGAAAGGCAGGACTTTGCAAGTAGCCCTTCAAATGTGCATCACCCTGAGGAAGCACGTGGGGTTTAGTTTCAAATGATCTGTGTTCTGATAAAAGTCTCATCCTTTTGCTGTTACTGCTGTTCCAGAATAGTTTCAGTTGGAAAGGGCCTGCAGTGATCACTTAGTCCCACTGCCTGACCACTGCTGAAAATGTGCGTGGCAAGTTATTTAGGGAAGTGAAGCCAAGGTTAATCCTTGGCACAGAATTCAAGGCCCCTACAGTGCTGTGTTACATCACCTTTAAAAGTATGCCTGGTTTAGAGTCTCCATCCTGGGCTGTCCCCCATGTGTAGTCTGGCTCAAAATGTAAATTAGGTTCCAACAGATCTGTCTGCAGGGTCTTGGTCTGAGGACTGGTAATGCTTTGGAGAATTGATCCCTTTTTTTTTTCATGCTGGAAACTGGCTGGTAAAATGTGCATTCATAGTAATGGAAGTTCTCCACCTAAATTGAACTATTCCAGCTCATTTCTGTGGATGTCAAATTAAACTTTAAGAATTAAGAAAGATAAAAGAAATTAAATTATGATGAGATGGGTCTGCCAAGATTTATACTAGGGCACATAGAATTTATGGCATGGCAAACTTGGCTTGCCCATCAAAAGAGGAGATTATAAAAGAATTTATTTAGAAAGAAGCAGAAACACTTATTTTTATTTAATTTTTCATTGATTGTTCTGCACATTATCAGATTAATTCGTTCCTGTGCTTACATTACTAACACATTCTTTTTCTCCAAATTATTTTGCACCTCAAGTGTTTTGTCTATTGAATTATTCTGTGGTTTGGTTTTGTTACTTCTGTATAAAGCAGCATTTGTCAGCATGTATAGTGAGTGTTTCTAAAGAATGATCTTGTAAAATAGAAGTGTTCAAGTCTGGAATAAAGCATGACCAAACTAAGCTAGTGCACACACAAAAGGAATTGATAAGTGGAAAATAATTTTATTACCAAATCTGCAATTGTTTGGAGGACTGGCTGCAGGTTTTTCTACAGAATTCACATATTGTTTTCTGTTTTAAAGTAATCTCTTTTCAGACCTTACTGTTTCCCTGGTATGGTCGCATGGGCCACTAGTGGAAGAAGGTGAGAGATTCATACTGAGGTCTGGGTGCATGAAGAAAGTGCATTCCTCTGGGATCTTGTGAAGGGCTGTGCTCTGTACAACTCCAGGACAGCTGTAGAAATTCAAATCTGAGATGCTGACATTTATAGGTGAAAAGCTTGGAGGGAGGGTGCACTGGGGGAGAATATCACTGAATTGAGTTTTGTTTATATAGGAGTTAATACATGGGTTATGTGTGCATGAATGATACTAAATGCTGGGATTGTTGTAATCCCTTGTTAATAAAGGGATTGAGTTGCACTACATAAAAAACTTGCATAATTCTGCATGCTGTATTATCCCTTCCAAGGGTTTCGAAGCCTTGTGTGTTTTCTAGCCCTCGTACCTCCTTACTTTATTGCAGCACCTGCAGAACTTGTTAAACACGGTCCTCAGACGTGAATAATGAAGTGCTTCCTTCCGCCCTGATGGGCCTATCGATGGCACGGGTCGGGGAGACACCAGTCTGGACCTTGGCTAAGCCAAACGCGACCGAGTGGGGACTTTGCTTTTTGAGACCTGACAAAATCATGGAAAATCCTTGTGAGTATATTGGGTTTGAAACCACTCTGTTGGGTCTACGTGTAAACAGTGTAACAGGAATGGCAGTGCCCACGTGCTATCTGTGTCAAAGTGGTGTCCCCTAGCACAGAGCAGAGCAGTGTCCCCACCAGGCTGTGCTGAGGTCCCTGGCATAGGTGTGCTGGAAGAACCTCAGGCAGCTGTTTGGTGTTTTTCCTTCATCGTGTTTCACCTCAGCATTAAATCCTGTATTCTGGTTTCAATTTGTCTCCAGGGCTGCACATGTACACACCAACTAGAAGCTCCTTATTTTTGGGGGGTTTTGGTAACATAGGAGCTTTGTCCCCATGAGTGTAATTCCTGTCTGACCATTGTTTGATAGCTGAGCCTGTCTAGAGTCTAGAAAAGGAAATTCAATTTTATATTGCTGTTTGCAGGGAAGCTGCTGTGTTTCCAGTTCCTGGCAGAGGGGTTTCAGTGTGCCAGCCCACAGGGGAATGGTGATGCTGTGCAGAGCGGAGTGGATCTGGCTGCAGTGGGAAACTGGGCCTGGGGAGAAGGGCACAGAGGAAGAAAAGAATTACCTAATCCGAGAAGATCTTAGTTCCTGAGACAGTCTAACAAGCCACAGTCCCCGTGAGGGCACAGGGCTGCTTCAGGCAGCAGCAGGACTGCTTTGCACTGCAGGCAAGTGAGGGTTTAGCATCCTTGTTGGTACTCCCCAACCCCTTTCCACAGGACAGGACCCTCATTTGCTGCTGTTTTCCTGGGGACCATCTATCTTGCTGTCAGATCCAGTGGAACACCTTAACAGTATGAAAAGCTAAAAATCTCTGCTAAAAGCTTTCCTGGTTTTCCCCACTTCACCCCAAGTTGTGAAGTTGTGCCAGATCTAAAGTGAACAGGCTGAAATACAAGAGGAAAGTAATCCAACTCACTGGATGCCCCCCTTTCACTCTTAGAGAAGTATTTTTCATATCTTGTATTGGGTGCATATCCAGTTTATGCTTTTTAGCCTAATTTTTCAGCAAAAGCAGTCTTGTCTGAATACTTTTTAAAAACACCATAATGAAAAGTAGCAGAGATTAAATATCAGATGTGCTGCTGGTCCTGCTACCTTCAACCAAGTGTTTATCTGTGTGTCTGTACCCATGGTGTTTCCCAGCAGCATTATCAGAATACTGTGAGTCATGCCATGACCCTCTTTCTAATTGCTAAGCTGGTGTTTCAGGGCAGGGGAAGAGTGATCTTTTGTCCTTCAGAGGTGAGCCTCTGAACTCGGGGTCTGGGCAAGGGGGGTTGGCCCTGACTGTGGGGACACACGGGCTGTTTGGCAGAGAAGGGATTTATTACACAGTTCTCCTTGTATGAGGACACTTGCCTTTCTCTAATATTACTGTGATTATATAGATACATACTTTTAGTGGGAAATGTTTATCTCTTGTGCACTGTTGAGGATTTCTCAGTCATACAGAAAAGTACTTAAGATTAAGACCTTAATATTTAATAAGCTCTCTATTGTTAGAGGGCGAGTGAGCCTGCCAATGTGAGATTGGGCTGGCAGCTCAGTGGATTAATGGAAACACAGAGCTGGATTTAAAAGCCCCGAATGATAATCTTTAAATATGCTTAGGCGTTGTGGCTGTGCAGTTTCCCTGGGGAATCATCATATTCTCTGTTTCAGAAATTGCAGTGAAGACATAGCTGAAACTACAGCACAGCCTTGCCTCCTGGCAAATCTGCTCTCAATCCTGGGGCTTAAATTCCCTCTGTGTACACGTGTACACCCAGTGCCATTCCTTGTGGGTTTTCACTTCTTATTATATTGTTACTGCGGGAACAATTTTGCACAGACCTGACAAACAAGAGTTGCAGGGCCGAGCAACTTTCCTGCCTGAACAGAGATCTGAATGGGCTCTTGAGTAAGCAAAGGTTGCTACTTGAAAACACTGAAGCAAAAATTGTGTGGAGGCTTGAGCTGTGTGCTCTCAATCAGGCAGCCAGAGGAAATTTGAAAAAGACTGACTTGACTGGCTGCCTGACTCCTCATTTTTAATTTTTTTTTTTTTTTCAATTCCTGTCTGTGAAATTCTGTGGTGCCTCTAGTTCATGTAACCCATTTCAATAGTACTTCATTCTCTGATAGAGATCTGAGTGGTCCTGCTGCAGTGAAAGTGTAGACATAATATGATGCATTCTGGGATGTCTTCAGACAAAGTGAAAGCTTTGAGAATATTTTCATTGAAGAGTTTGCTTTTTCTTATTTATATAAGAATTTGCCAGGCTGAAAGGTGTGTGGACTTAGAGTTGCTCTGCTTGTGTACACATTTCTGGGGATTATCTCAATTTCAGTTTAATTTGCTACTTCACTCGATGCTATAAAGCTCTCAGGAATCTTTAATTTTCAGTGAGAGCTCACTAAATGAAAATGAAATTGAAATACGCTTGCATCATCAGTGCTGAGCATTGTTCCAAATTTCTATTTATACTTCACTGAAGCTGCTTGTTGAAGTTAAGGCACCACAGCTCTCAGGTGCCAGGTACTAGATCTGATCGTGTAGCTGAACACCCTTACATTCTGCCTAACTGCACCAATGTTAAGGGGTTTTTAACTTGCAGTACACTGTGCTCCATGTGAGCAGTGACACATCAGCTGTGACACACCGAGTTCTTCTAAATGTCATGGATCTCAGCAGTTTTCAGTAATGTTTAAATTACATATAAATTTACCCCACCACACCCTGGATTGATCTCCTGTGAGGCTGGAGGTTGGGGGCTGTAAGAGCAATCGGTGTCTGTACCTCTTGGAGCTGTTTTCACCTGCGGTGTATTCCAGGGTCCTTCAGTAGCTCTGTGAACCTGCAGCACCTTGGAGGGGAGTAGATGGGAGTGCAGTCTGAAGAGGACAGGATGGCAGTCAGAACAGGATGAAAGCACACTCGATGAAAAGAAGGGCGACAAAGTGGCACTGACCGTTGCTATATACATACCTGCGGCCTTGTGCACGCTAGATGGGGTTGGTGAATTACCCCCTTCTCCTGGTGACAGCACCAGCTCTGCCCCCAAGTTACCTGTGTGACTGACGGGATGGTGAGGTGAAGACTGTATGGAAGGAATGGACTGATTGCCTGGCTGCAGTACTGCTGGGACATCACAGCTTCCATCAGACCGAGCTGAATCTCAGTGTGCTATAGAGGACTGAGGGAACCACCATCTACGCAAGACTCAAGAACCCCAAATCTGCTAAATCACAGGGATGAGGAGGAACGGTTTATAGAGAGGCTTTACACAAACTGCAACCCTGATTCCATTCAAGAACACTGTCTGTTGTGAATGAGCTGACTGTGTATTTCATGGGATACTGCTCTACTTTCGTACCTCACCGTGAGGAAAAACAGGCTGCTCAAGTGCTAAGTGTTGTCTGCCCAGGTCTCTTGTCCATTTCCAACCTTCTCCCATATGTTTCATCTATGCTTTTTTGTAACTGTCATTTTTAGTTTCCCTTTTCTTTCTCACCTTTCCTGGTACAGAAGTCTAGATAAACTGGAGTCCTGTGCCAGCAATGGCAAAGTTTTCTTGCATTGGAATATTCTAATTGAGAAGGACGTAAGTACATAGATTTTTGAATGTACATTAACTCTTTATTCCATCAGGAAGAAGAGAGTGTGATTTGCAGCTAGCTTTTAATTGTGCCTGTTTATCATGTGATAATTATTTTAAACCTACGAGCACTTATTTCAAAGGACCTTTTGATACTGAAGATTGTGTTGTGTCAGGAAGACCAGCTGTGGTGCAGTTAGGAATAAGGTGTTTAACAGAGAAGAACTCTAATGCACGGGCTTCACAGGAAGATTTATAACTTGAATTTTTATTAGCACCAAATATCAAGCAAGTTCCATGACAACAAGCTGTACGTCCAAGCTGGTGAGCTATTTTATTTAGAGAAAGTGAATTGGTAATTATATGACACATCAGTTGGGTCTGTGTACTCTCTTCTGTTTGCATTTGCAAATCCATATTCCTTCAGCTGTGCACAGGCCCGAGTTCACCATTTCTGGTTTCCCCAAAAAGTAGGAGTATTTTCAACCATGAGGTTTCGAGACCTCTCTTGAGAAATCAAGTAGCATAATGTAACTAACTGCTCACCAGGAGAACAGTCAAAGCACCTCTGGCTTCTAGGGAAAAATATTCCTGTTCCTCTAACACGCTTATGTGTCCAGTTCCTGCAGCTGAGCTCACAGCGCGGAGACTTCCCAAACACCTTCAGTTGTAGCTTGGTGCTGCCTCCCTATTCCACTAATGCCAACAGAGCTTTCAAATGAGACTGATGCAGGTGCAAGGGCCATTGGTGGGAAGGAGGGTGCTGTGTGCTGCTCTCAGCATTGCACAGGTGTTCTGAGTGACTGACTGTGGTAAGTGACCTGGTAGAGGATGGCAGTGAGAGGAGAAAGCACCAGGAGCAGCACCTTGCTGAAGTGCTCTTTTCCTTGAGTACGTGCAAATGCTTCATCTTAATTGAGTTTGTAAACACACCCTTGGGAGTGGGGGGACGGTTCAGTTCCTTGAGAAATGAGAGCCTGAAAATACTTTTTCTTCTCTCTCTTTTTTTTTTTTTTCTCCTTTTTTCCTTTTTGTTGTTGTTGATGATGTTACCTGGGACAGTAAGGCTGCCACAGTGCAAAACAGAACAAGGGGATACAAGAGATGAGACATGTATGCTGCTCTGGGCACCTTGGTAGTGTGTGGGTGCACGTGAGCATTTCAGAACAGCAGTGGCAGCATTTCTAGGCTGAGGCATTTTTTTAGCTCAGTATTCTGGGTGCTTATTATCCGAGCTGAGATATAATATCAGCACCAGTTAATTAGATCTGTGGGTGATACAATAACACTGAACAAGTTAAATTGGGTTAAAAGAAGGGGGAAAATAAAAGAGAAAAAAAATAACCCCTGCAGCATCAGTGTCTCTGAGGAATGCTAAACAACCAGTGATGGTTCTGTTTGGTAACAGCAGTGCTCATCTACCTGCCTGGGGAGCTGGGACATTGAGAGCAATTCAGATACAGTCACTAGTTAGGCCCGTAACTAGGCTGACATTAATTACTTGGTTACAGCATTCGCTTTGTTCTGTAGGGACTGTCGTCTCCTCAGCATCAAACCTGAACTTTGTAGAGCTGTGGAAGGTGTCTGTCCTTGGGCACTAAGTTATTAAACACAGAGAACTGAACCCCCTCCACATTTGGCAGACTAGGACCGTGATTAACCAGGTACCCTGTGTGCACAGCAATGGGTTTAAATGGTGCAGTAGAGGGCTGGAGCAGTGATGGGCTTAAGCTTTACAGCCAAGGAAAGGTCTTCTTGGAGGCGCGATGATGAAGTGCATCTGAATAGCCTTTCACAGACCATTTCCCAAAATCCCTTTGCTTCTATAGTAGGTTTTAGTATCTTCAGGATGAATGCTTTATACCTGAAACGCTCATCGCTGTCCATATGGAAAAATAAACACGTAAGTACCTCAAGTCAACAGCTGGGATTTATGCTGTACGTACTTTGTCGTATATAGTTTAATTATATACAGTTCTATTTTGTTGGCTGTGATTTGAACCATATCCAGGGGAATTTAAGGGGAGGTTTATAGTGGATAAGGATCCCATCCTTTCAAGTTGTTCTTGTAACCACAAGTACAGGGAAGTCTATGTTACACAGTTCTGTAGTAATAAAATGTTCTCCCAAACAATTTCTGCATGAAAGATACCAGGGATGAGGTCGAGAAACTAGTTTAACTGAGCAGCCATTTCTTCATTAAAAAGGGTGCGTTGCAGGGTGACACTGTCCCTCTCTGTAGCTGTTTAACATCCACTGGGGTAGATTTGGCTGTTGGCGTAGGGGCGTAAACCAAGCGGTTCTCACAGGGCTGCACAACCCACAATCTCCAGTGAGCACAGTAGCATGCAGTGTTTCTATGGGGAAGCATTTTCACTGCGGGTGGGGAGCAAGGCCTACATGGGCAACTGCTGGGGTATCAGAAACCCAGCCTTTCAAACAGCACTGCCTGGGGGGTGGGGGGCTGCTGAGGGTTGCTTCTTTCTCTTTGGGGGTTTTTAACATAGGGGAAGGTGAGAAACATAGGGGTCTGCAATTTGCACTCGGGATGTGTCAAGACAGAACTTTGGATGAAGTTTCAAAATTCTTTGAAAATTGTCACCACCCAGCCAGAAAGTACTTTGTATTGCACAGGTAGTGCAGTCAGATAAACCTGATATTCCTGGGCTGCGTTAAGTGTATTTGAAGCAAAATACTAGAATGCCAGCTGAAATCCTAGGGTAGTTGGTGATAAAAATAGAAACTCCCCTGCCTGTGCCAACATGTAGTTCAGAAAGCAAAGACAGCTGAACCAGGCAAGCTGCTTGGGGAGGGAGATACAGTGGGCTTAGGGTTTGTTTTTTTAAAACAATGGGATCTTGAAAAATCAATAGTGTATGCTGTTACCCAGGTGCAAGCTTCAGTGGAAAGATAAATTGGGCTGTGCAGTTAATACAGCTGCTCTGTGCTCATGTATTTCTGTAAGAAACATTAGGTTAGTGTTCCTGGAGTGTAGAACTAGTGGTGAATAAAATAATTTGAAAGGCAACACGTTAAACTCCATGTAAGAAGGTTCTTTTAAATATTTACAGCACGATGGAATTGGGAAATTCACTGCTACAGTGTAAGACTCTGAACCTTCCACTTCAAAGAAGTCAGAAAGGGATTAAAGGTAGATGTGACTAGTGAGACCATCTAGTGGTGCAGTTAACGGGATGAAGAAAGCCCAAGTAACAGAAATGTTCATACTGAATCAAGGGAGTTTTGTAAGAAACTTCACCAAAGGTTTGAGTCGTTATCCTTTTTGTGGTTTCCTACAACAACCTCTCAAGCCTCTGGGACTGCACTTGGAGGACACGTCTTCCCTGACACCTTCAACAGTGCGCCCGTGGAGGTGTTTGGTATGCACTGTGCTTAGAAGCACTTTCACTTGTGAAGTTGTTTGACCTGGAGGGTACCATAAATGGTACTGAGAAAGGCAGTGTTAGACATGGCTTCAGGCAGGATACCAGCCTAACCACTCTCTTCTGATCTGACGTAGTAGGAGTTCGTAGCTGGTCCGTTTTAACAGTCTGGTGTTAATTTTATAAGTTTCTCTATGTAATTTCTGAATCTAAGCAACTACCTCAGAAAAAGAGAAGTCCTTTTGCTTCAGAATCATTATTAACAGACAAGTTCTAAGGAGAAAATAAGTATTTTGTAAACCCAATCCCCCAGAATCTTCTGAATTGTTACCGACTTGCACATCATTTCAGGTTGCCCTTAAGAGGAAAGGGGTGTAAATTCACCTGGGAATGGGTAAGCCACTTAAATAATAATAATATTAAAAAAAAAATAAAAATCCAAAGAAGGATTGTTCAAATCAAAGCGAGGCAATGAGGCATGACAAAAAGGATGTAGGCTGCTGCGCATTAGGCTTTGTCTTGCTGTGTACACTGTGTGTGTGCACTTGTGTGTGCACACACACGCACCTCTGGGTATGTGTGTGCTCACGGGATCGCTTGTAGGGTGGTCGGGCATAAAGAATACAAAAGACATTCTGTTGTAAACTTTAAAGAATATTTAATAACTTTTAAAAAATAAAATGTATATTTTAAATTTTGTTGTTATATGAATGCACAAAAATGTATCATTGTAGTTGCAGCAACAAAGCCCAAAGGACTGAGGAGACCTGCCCACTGTGGTCAGGTACCGCTGACAAGCTGGGAGAATTCACAGTGGAATCCAAACAGAATTTCCCATGGTGAGTCCTGGCTGGTTTCCTTACTGCGAACTGTCTACCCTGGTACCTGTGACAATCGTTCACGCTTAGCAAGGACCCTTGCAGACAAAGGTACTAGAGTCTGCCTTTAAAATAAGTACGTGCCACATCAGCTGCTGGTTTCTGTTGCTTACCTTTGATGCCACATTTATAGCACAGCAGTGAAGCTAAGGGGTATGGAAAAACTTTCTCCTTGCTAACGTCTGGCCCTGAGGGGAGGGGGTGGGGCAAGGTGGCTGCAGCCAGGTGTGCTGAGAGATGTAACCACTTAATTAGCGTGAGAACAGTGAGGGGCTTGGGTGCCTTTGCACAGCAGCCGCATTGCTGCTGCAAGATAAAATATTTGTACAACTTCTATGCAGTTCCTTCCTCTTTGCATTATAAACCATACAATGCTGCGGTCAAGTGGTAATTATTAAATGGAAGCTTAAACCGTTATGAGATTGCATTATTTGAGGGGGAGGAGCAAAGAGATAGTCGTGGAACAGTATCTGGAGTGAATTGCAGTGATTGTGCTCTGTAAGATGTGGAGCTAAATAATTCCGTTATACAGGCAATAAACTTTGGCTGCTACTGGCAGTTACTGTACAGGAAAATAAATCATATTTCATTTATATATATATATATACACTTATATGTATTTATTATAATTGTGAAGATTGGAAACCAGAAGTATACTGGACTGAAGCTAAAAGCTAAATCTTGATGTTGCTGAATTCAGTAGGTCCAGCCGTGTGCCCTGTGCCTTCATGCCTTGTTATTTAACAGAAAGAGCAATGAGTACAAATTAGGAGTGCTCTCCTTTAATGTCTTTGTTGCCTTTGGTTCTCTCTTTAAATGTATTGAGTCTTCCTTCATGTCTAAAGATAAGTGAAGATAATTTAAAGGGCTTTACTAAAAGTGACAAAACACTAATGGATGTAATCGGAACGACTCCGGTGTTGCTCTGCATATGTACGATGCAAACAGCCTTGTAAATGGATGTTATGTACTACAGGGTATTCATAATAACCAGTTCAGCATGAAATTTTATGCATAATATGGAACTATCTTAAAAAAAGAAAGATTGTTGCTGTTAGATACCACAAAATACTCTGACCTCGTCAGCAGAGAAAGGATGCGATGCTTTTAAAGATGTGGTAAGTCTGAGGCATGTTGTATGCAGAATGTGCAGAGGTTTGAAATGGGATTGTACTGGTAATACTTTAAGCACCGTAACAGCTGCTGGGCCTGTGTGAAGAAGACAGCGTGCAACATCCGATACAGCAAACAGTCCAGTGCAAATCACAAACAAGCTGCAGTAGCATCTCAGTTGGGAGTTTAAAAAAAAAAGTAGCAGGAATGTGTGGCCTGTTTGGGTTTGGGGTTGGGTTTTTCCCTTTGTCTTCTCAGCAGTTAGTGCTGTGTGCTTCTGTTGCAGGAACCGGGCTTTACACAGCGAGGAGTGTTTATACTCCCTACAGAGGGGTGTTTGAAAACCAAGGCAGTTGTTCATCTTGTAGACACCTTAACTGTAGAAAATTATTGGGTGGGTGGGGGGTGTGGAATCACAAAGTGTGACTTGTCTTCAGTCTCTGCTTCTCATTTTGTTTCTTCTGTGGGTTTAGCTAAAGTCTAGAGGTCTTCTCCAAGCTCAAGGCCCAGTATTGGGAGACTCGCAGGATGAGGGTTTGTGACCAGGCACATAGATGAGCGTTGCCCTCTGTGGGAGCTCCTGCACAATGGTTTGTTCCTGTCAGCTCAGCCAGCATCAGCCTGCAGTCTCTGTGTGAATTTTTAATGGCAGGGATCACTACAAATCGGCTTGTCTGCCTTTTATCTTTCTTAAAAATCAGTGTTCTATTAATGTATTCATCACTCCGTCTGCTGCTTTTCGGCGGGGGAACTCTGAGCTGTCTGTGGGAGCGCCTGTGTATACAAACTGTAAATCACAGCAAGAACTAATGGTCCATCTAACCTGGAATCGTGTCTGTGCAGATAAGGGACAGAGTGGAAAGAGGGAAGGAAGGACCTTGCACCACCTTTCGAAGAGCAGCACAGCTGACAGGTCAGCCTGGGTTCAGGAAGCAAAGAGCTCTGAGACTGGTGATCCTAACACCAACAGTGGGGCTCTTGCTTGAGGTACAGGGTATTGATATATGGGCTACTCACTGGGTTTAACCTCTGTCTTGGGTCAAGGTCTGCTGATGTTTGTCAAGGCTTGTTATCACGGCAGTAAAATACTTCAGTGGTGGCGAGGCTTGTGGTAGGGATGAGGAAGCCACGTAAAACGCACACAGGTAACAAGTTACTTTTACCTTAACCTGCACAGCTAACTGCCCCCTGCCACAGAGGGTGATGCATAAAGGTGGGGGTAGGATTTTGGAAGCTACTTGCTCTTTCACACACCAGGCTGTCCTTCCCCACAAAACTTGGAGTGGTTCAGGCCACTGATGTGCGTCGGTGAGCCCAGCTTTACTGCTGAAAGTTGCCATTAAATCAAAGTATGCAGAGCATCACTTGTAGCTGAGACCCGCTGTTATAAGTTGTAAGCTGTACTAAAGGTACAGGGTAACTTTTTTGCTTGAACCCGATGCATGCTTGTAGTCTGTCACAGCAGGAGTGGCTGTACTGAGCTTTCTGGGAAAGCAGGGCTCATGGTGTGGCTCTGGTTTGTTGTCAGTGGCAGAGAGGTCCTCAAAGGCTGGCTGCAGGAGCAGGCCAGCGTCAGTGCTCAGTTTGCCTGTTCCCTGCTGCATCCTTTCCCTGTGTGCTTCAGCATCTCCCTGTCACGTGAGTGTTGGGTGGAGTGGCTCACAGAGGGGGAATTGTTTGGTTGAACAATAGGAAACATCTGATCCTTAACCTCAAAGCTAGAAGAGGTGCACAGAAGGGTATTCCATAAGTGACAGGTAGGGAGGGGAAATCTGACAAACGGTGGCTGTTTCCTGGCTAAGGAAAGTTACGGGTTTGATTTCTACAAATTCCAGACATGTTTTAGAGAGGGGTCTGAGGAACGGACCGGGGAGGTGACTCCAGCTCTAACAGAGATGATGTGTCTTGGCTGTGAGCACGCAGCTTAAAAAAAAAAAAAAAAAACAGCATAAAAACATCTGAAGTCTTAATAACTCTCAGAAAAATGAGCAATGTGCAGGAGATTTCTCCTCAGCAAGGCAAACTCTATCATACCTGCAGATGATGATATCCCAAAGTAAATTAATGAAATGGTGACATTCAGGGAAGGAACAGCTGACAGCTTTGTACAGATCTTCAAGTGTGGAAATGAGTGATATTTTTTTGGCAGACTAACTTGAAACAGGGATGATAAAAAAAATAAAACCATAGTAGAATGACAGCGAGAGCCCACTCACAAGTTGTTTACTGAAATGAAGATACAGCTGAAAGTAATTACTTGTTTCCCAGAGGTATAAGTGATAGTGCCTCCTACAAGAAATAATACTCGGTTATTTCAGTTGGAATGTAAAATGAGATAGAAAGGTTCCCTCTTTCTGAGGTTAGATGCTGGGTGTTTTCACCTTATTTTAGGACAGTATGTGTATATGAGTGTAATATATATTACATACACAGTCAACCATTTATATGCCACGGGCAATTAATAAATGAGACAATGTCCAATGTTGTTTTCCCTTAACAGCCAGATCTTACTGTTCAGATTCTGATTAAAAGCCTGACTTTGCAGTGCATAAGATTAAAAATGCTCCTTTAAAATAACGTGTTTCTGAGGATGATCTCCTGGCTACAAAATCGTCTCGAGACACTTGGAGGCAGGGCTGCTTGATCTTGACATTTTAGCCATGTGCAGTCTGTAGTCCAATTACAGCTGTGTTCAGTGCTAGCTACTCTGTGCGGGCTTGCCGTGCCCAGGAACGCGCATTTGCTATGCCCTCTCTGCCAGACGGAGATGCAGGAAGGCAACCCGGCAGGTTTCGCAGAGGTTGCCTCAGCGCAATCTTTTCCTAACATGGGTTTGCAGATCAGCCCCTCGTAAGCAGCCTCCTCTGCCTTGCCATGGCCATGGAAGAGGAACCATTCGCTCTTCAGAGGTGTTCTTCTGTTTAGGGACAAGGCTGCTTCTTACCTGTGCCAGTTCACATACCGACTTTCTTTTCTTCCTCCTTCAGTGAAGTGGGGCGACTCACAAAATCTTCAGAAAGATAGCATTATACACAGTTCATAGTACAAAGGGGCGGGGGGGAGAAAAAGGTCAGATGAATGAGAATGAAGGAGATTTCTCCTGTGTCCTTTGGAGGAGGAGCAGAAAGATTGGGAATGGTATCTATGCACAGTAGGTGTCTGCCTTGACTACCTGACAGTACATGGTCATTGCAAAGGTGAGTCCAAGAATCTAAGGGAAAAAAGAAAACAAACAATTTTTCACCAAATAACCCCCCTATTTACTGGAGCAAAGAGAAGAGCAGTCTTGCGCTGGTTTTGTTCACACACAGGAAGAACACATCACACACTGCTTTTCCTGCTGGCTCATCTTGTTCTGGTCCTAGTTCCTGTCTGCCTTTTGTCCTTACCTGTATTGCAGTTTCACAGCATGAGCAGTGAGAACAGGGTAGAGTTGAATTCTTCATGAAAAGCAGCCACCAGGTATGGGGAAGAGGTATAGTGAAAAGAAGTGCTTGGATGTCTTCTGCTCAAAGGTATTTTATAGTAGTGACCCCCGGCTGTGGGGTCACTCTGTAACTATTGTTTTGAAAGACAATCGGGTTCATCCCCGACCCAGAGGATGCTGTGCTGTGCAGAGCTTCACTCTACTCTGCTTTTCCAAGTGTTTGTCTGCACGGGTCCCTGTGGGGGAATCACAGAACTGTCCATGCAGTAATCACAGCCATCAGTGCTGCACCAACAGTCCGTGTGTCCTTCTACTCGGCCTATCCAAGGGAAGCGGCAGGGAGGGTGGTGGTGGTCATTCTCCAACTAATGACCTGTGCTGCCTCTGGTAGTTTATTTCATCGGGAAAGTACTTACTCCAATTTACAAGTGATTGTTACTCTTCCTTTGCAACACCACTCTAAAAATTGTCACTGAAATGAAGGTTTGCCAGGTAGAAATCTTTTGTATTAATTGTTTTAAGCACTTAATTTGACCACTTCAAATTTACTCTGCATAAATAGCAGTTCCTGTTAATGAGGATTTTGAAAGGTTATGTGAATAGCACACATACTGCTCTCTAAATAAATTCGAATAAATGGCTATAAAGCTGTTCTCGTCTTCATTGATTGTTCTCCCACAGTGAAGCGAGATTGTCAGGCTTTGTGTGCTGTTTCACAGTAAGCATCTGCCTTTGGAAATACCCTGAACTCTGCCTTCTACTTCCTAGCAAAGGAGCACCTCCGGGGAGCTGTGCAGTGACACCCTCCTCCTGGCTGAATTCCTTTTACAGTCCTGATCACGCATGACAAAGAAGCTTCTTCTGCCATGTGTCTTTGTGTCACTCTCTGATGAGTATTCACAGGAAAACCAGAAGCTGGCACATGCTGAGGGCCAGAACAACATTCTAACAGCATCAACAGAGGGACCCCACTTCAGTGAGGTGACAGTGGATCAAAACTTTCATTGTCAATTAGATCTGATCACATAGTGGAACTGGAAGACAGACCAAAAAGCTTTTGTGTTCTGAGGTGGTGTCTCTATTTCACAGCACTTACTAAGAATGGTATCATTTCTTAATTGTCTGAAGTGTTTATTCCCACACTAACTAGTAATTTCTTTGTCAGAAAGACAGTATTCTCTTAAATATCCTAAACATAAACAAGGTCTATGGGAAGGAATCTGACACGGTCTGCTGCGCTTTTACTGTATCTTGTAAAGACTCCCTAAATCCTGAGCAGATGCTTTAAAGCCATCTTCAAAAACACGGGAATACATTAACAACCGTCTTACAGTGTCTCTCTGCCACGTGAGCTCGTTGTGCTTATCTTTTTTCATAGGCATAGCTGCTTAGTACACGGGAAACAAAACCCCCAAACGCTACTGGATTTGGGCCTACCAGGAGTCAGGCATTTGCATTAATCAGCTGCAGCCAGTACATGATGTAGGCCATGCTGCCTGATGTGAGTGGAGTAGGAGTGGAATGCTGCCGCTGCCAGTGCTAGGCCATGCAAAATTAAAGCAAAACCCCTCAGGCTGATCTGGACTTGCACAATCCTACAGTATTTATTAATTAGTTTAGCAGTGCCCCGGTGAGCCGGAACTGAAGCTCTGCCTTCACTGCACCCAGGGTGGGGCCTGGGCCACGCAAAGAGGGCAGGCAGGGTGGAAGCAGCCTGCACGGCAGCACAGCTTTCACCAGTGTACACCCAGGCTGAGGTTGGTGCCGTTGTGCTTATGTTATGGCCACAGCCATGGCAAGCTGAGTCAAGGACACAGGTACCTAAGAGACAAGGTACTGACTGAGCTTTCTCTCCTCACGTTACTCCTTACGGTGGGAGTAACTCCAGGTCAAAATCTGCTGGTCTGTGCCAGTGTTCCCTACCTGGCTGCCCTAGTTTTCCAATTAATAGAAAGGGAGCATGGCTTTATTTCACAGTTGAGTAGTTGTAACAACATCCCAACTTCTAACTTGCCCTAGGACTGAGAATGGGGGTTGAAGACTTCAGTTACCTTCAGGCTATCTTAAAGTTACTTAGTCTAAGCAGATGGACCTCTCTGCCTAAAAGGCAATTCATCCTCCCTGACCACAGGGAGCCTTTGGAAGGAAGGAACCACCTCTCCACCAAGTCCACTGGGTGAAGGCCCTGCTATTTGCAGTGCAGCACAAAGAAGAAAACGCGTGTGGTGTTCCTCATTCTGCCCCTTGTACATCGTGCTTTAGCTCAGTTGAACTCTGAAAGGCCTTGCAGAGTTTTACATCATGCAAAATTTGGAATTATTGAAACGGACTTGAGCGGAGTATATCTGGATCTGTGCTTACATATTCAGTTGCTGTCAGTTAGTATTTGAAAAATTCATATTAAACTGTACCTGCACCATAGCTGTGCACAATCCAAAGATTCCCACTGCTAGTAAGTTTTCCTGGAGCCATATTTTCACTGTTTCATAGCAAGGCTGGAAAAAAAAAAAAAAAAAAGCCCAGAATATTGTATTAGCCCCAAACACACAGCTCCACACCTCTGCGAACACGAGCCAGGTCAGACTAAACTGTGAGGGAGCCTGGGTGATCATTTCAGCACTGAGCAGGTACCATGTGTTTCTGGCTTGAAGCTTGAACGTGCAGCACCACCAATGAAGTGCATCTCCAAAATGTATAGCAAAAATTGTGCCCACTGTCTTGTAAGTGCATGTAGCCAAGAATCATTCACCCTTAGTTAGGGCTTTCGCATATGTGTAAAAACTACCAATGCCACCAGAAGGTACAGCATTAACCCCCACTGGTGTTCTCAGTATCCCAAATAAAACAGAAACGTTAAGTCTGTACATTCAAAATTTGACATGGAACTACTTGAAAGGTAGGAGGGTGCCAACTGGGGTTGGGGCTTGCCCTCTGCCAATCCATGCATATGTAATTTCATGAGAAAGAGGCAGAGGGAGCTTTACTCATTGACCTCACAACCCAGTAAAACTAGCAAAACCTCATTATTGTTCTACCTCATCAGCTGGCATTACTGCACACCCCTCCTGGGTAATTGGTCCACCCGCAATTAGCACTAAGAACTGCTGAGCTAATTTCAGACAAGAATTTAGGCTCTCTCTGCCTGCTCTGGAAAGATCTTGCTGAGGACTATATAGGGAAATTATCCCATGGAGTTTTGAATTTGATTACAGGCAAATGCAGAAATACACTGCCAAAAAAAACAACCCAAACCCCAAAATGCTGCTGGCAACTCAGTGGAGCAGTTCCCATGCTCCTACTGCGCAGTGGAAGCCTCTGAATGGGGGCTCCTGGCAGGAGCAGACCACGGCAGGCTCCCACAGTCCTCCTGCCTCACTACTGCCTGGGCCATGAGAAGCCTCAGCTGCTGCTCCGGGACTTTTGCTACCCGTGTGGCCTTTGTCTCTGTCAGATGCCAGTGGGTGGGACATTAAAAGGGACACTCCTGCCATTTCCTAGCTAGATCTGACTGGAGCATGTTCCAGCTCAGTGTTGGAAGGTACTTGTCTGCAGTGTGAAACAGCATCTCAGAGCCGACTGAAAGGAAAGCCTTCAGCTTGTAAAAATAATTAAATTGGCTGGTTCACTGGAGGTCAAAAGCCAGTGCTCATACAAACCTCCCAATCAAAGATGGGTGAAAGGATACAACATTCCTTAGCATCTGTGGCGCCCTGCAAATGACCCGCTTCCTGCCCTGTACCTGGGTTGCAAGGCAGCCGCTGCTGCTGGAGAGCTACTCACCGCTTTCCACCAGGTCCCTGGGGAATGGAGTCCACAGTTCTCACTGAATTCTAAGCAGCAGGAGTCCGGCACCCGGGTTGTATTGTACACTTCAAACCAGTCAGTGTAGTTGGAGACTCCACAGCATCTGAACTGGAAAAAGAAGCAGCGAGACAATAACATAAGCGTGACCTGTCACTGACTTCTGCTCATTCTGACTCCGTCTCCTGGAGCTGGACATTCACTGCATTTCAATTTCACCAGCAGAGGCTTGAAATGTTAAAGAAATACCCTATTTCCTCACCTGAACCCAAACAGACCCTTCCCTCACTCTTTCCTAATGTTTAGGTATAGTATCCTATGTATCTGATGTCGATACAAGGTGGCCAAGGCACCGATTTGCTGTGGCAGGACACGGCAGGAGCTGAACCAGGACCACCCCAGCCAAGTGGTGTGGTTCCAAGGTGATGTGACTGAACAGGATTGTAAGGACTGGCTGCAGCTCCTCACCAGGAAAAAGGTAATACAGACACAGCACCCAGGAGAGAAAGATATTGGGATCTCTGGGATCTCCATGGCACACTATTGCTGAAATAATGATTGCGGTTAACGAGGCAACTTTCTCTCTAAGCTGTTGATTACTGATCACCTTTGAAAGTCTTTGTCAGTGAGTAAAAGATGCATTTCCTTTTCTTCTCTCTTTGGTACAGTTCCTTAGTGGCATCATCTGATGCTGCTAAATTGTGGTGCTTTAACTGGCTGCGTTAAGCGTCTGCGTACATCGACGTGGTGAACAGGGCCTACCTTAGTGCCAAATCAGAAGGTTGGTTCTACTTCTAGTGGGATGAAAGGTATAGGAAATATATGTAACAGTACAGGGAATGGCTCTGGGACCATCTCCCTCACCCCAGGGACTGGTATATTCCTGTGACACAAAATAAGCTATGACTCATTACCATATAGATGTACACACCATCTGGCACGCCTGTGCTAACGCACAAGTACGAGTTTGTCAGTATTTAGACACATTCACCACTAATGAGTAAAACAAGATGACACTGGGCTGCAGAGCTGGTCTCTGCTGTTGGCAGCACTGCACACTTCCCTGAGCCACCTATCTGGCCCCAAAACGACCTGCCAAGATCTTAGTTTTTGAATGTGACTTTAAGCCTGCACAGTAGTTTTTCACATCCCTGTAGGGACCATTCCTCATGTTTCTGAGTGACTTATGATCATGCAGATTCGGCATCACCAGGACCAGAAACCTAATTCAGATCCTGATGTTTACACTGGCCCAAGGCAGAGTTTTCCCTATATATATGTGTATGTGTGTGTATATATACATATACAGAGAGCTGAGTGTTCAGGGCTTGATGCACACACAGGATCTGCCATTCAACGCCAATAGAGGGCAGAGGTGTCATACGTTGCCTCACACATCCTAGGATGCTTCAAGCACTCACAGCAAGTACTCCTCGATAGAGACGTTTCAGTGCTCACAGCACTGTTTTCTTCTGCCAAGCAGAAGTCAGAAATCTTTCCCGGATTAACAGCTGTTCCCCAAGGTTCTGCTCAGAATTCTGCTTTGGTCCATGGCAGGAATCAATCCTTAGCTCACAACTGTTTGATTTGTGAGTTTACAGGCTTCATTTTCTACAAACTGACTTGAAAAGGAGTTGATGAGTTTCTTTTTTCCCTCTATGGCCCTGCACAGAAGACAGGAGCTCCATGCATAACAGGTCCCAAAACCAGATAGGAGCGGCACGGACCACATGGCATGAATTTGAGGAGAGCAGGTTTATCAGTAAATCTAAAAAGGTGGTCTTGCAGGCTGTCATCATTAGAGTCAGGAGGCAGTGCTTTGATAGACAGTGAGAAGTGACAGCTTGTAAACAGCAAGCCTTGAAAATGTGGCTCATCTGTGATGGAAAGAGTGCCACAGTAAGGGTGGAGACATTTGAGTGATGTTCTGGCCAAACACAGGTGACACAAGTTTGCATAAATCAGGACTAGAGCCCTTTACAGAATCTCAGATTGGTCAGGATTGGAAGTGACCACTGGAGATTACCTAGTCCAGCACCCTGCTAAAGCAGGATCACCTAGAGCAGGTTGCACAGGATCACATCCAGATGGGTCTTGACTATCTCCAGAGAAGGAGACTCCGACACCTCTGTGGGCAGC
The DNA here is from genome assembly GCA_013400835.1 of Zapornia atra. Taxonomy (NCBI): domain Eukaryota; kingdom Metazoa; phylum Chordata; class Aves; order Gruiformes; family Rallidae; genus Zapornia; species Zapornia atra. Next base: position 275,086 of record VZTU01010657.1, on the reverse strand, counting down.
CTGTTCCAGTGCTCTGCCATCTTCAGAGCAAGTTTTTTTCCTCATATTGAGATGGAACTTCTGTGCTCCCGTTTGTGCCTGTTGCCCCCTGTCCTGTCACTGGGTACCACTGAGAAGAGTCTGGCCCCATGCTCTATACACCCACGCTTTAGGTGTTTGTAAGTACTGATCTCTCAGTCTCCTCCAAGCTAAACGGACCCAGGTGTCCCAGCCTTTCCTCATAAGAGAGATGCTCCAGTCCCCTCATCATCTTTGTAGCCCTCCGGATAAGATGGGTAAGTGGAGAGCTCAACAAATTCTGAGACTTCATTATGGAAGCCCAAATAGAGAAGAGAGTGTGGGAGTGATTTTGGGTCATGTGAAAAGTGACTGATTTGTCCTATGTGCATGAAGCTGACCAAGTAGCCAAATTCTTGATGGAGATGAGGAACTATAGGAAGAAAGGAGAATATCAAGGACAAAGAGTAAAGAGGATTTTTTAAGAGTCCTCTTAGATCTGAGAACAATGATCTCTCTTTAAAATGTACCACCTTTTGAGCAAGGATAGTTGGAGACAGTCCTTTACTTGGAGGATGGTGAAAGCTCAGGTCACATGAAGGATCATTTCTGTCACGAGCAGTCTGTCGTAGCCAGTTATACCAGACCTCACATTCTTCCACAAAGTCTGATCTTCTGCTAGTGCCAGAACCTGGGGCTGCCTGACTCTCATGAAGCAGTTGCAGACCTGATTCTTGCTACGACATTCATTTTTTGGTCACATTTACAGTCCTGTCTATTATCCTTCATTAGTGAAGTGATAAAATGAGACAAGGTTGCCTGTATGATTAGTTCTATACCAAGTTTCATCAGGGAACAACCCACTTAAGTATTTTAGAAACAAATACAAATAGGCTTATTTTGGGGTACTAACACACTTTAAATGGGATAATCTGTAAAAAATGCCAGCTACTGTCTTGAATAGCAGTAACTTTAAGGCGCCTTGCCTTGGACATCTCGGGTCAGTTGATTTCAGCGTGGCAGCTGCAGAGGAAAGCACCCTTAGATGGAAGCGTATGTGCCCCCACAAACAAGCGCTGGTACTTATGGCACAAGGTGACAATCATGTAGTAGTTCTGGGGACGCTCCTACAGCGTTTGTCAGAGTTGCTCAAACAAGCAAAAGCTTTTCGATGCCTCTGAATATCTTACGTTTCCCCTTCTGAACATTTCCAGGAATCCTGACAACACACTGCTGTTTGTTTCACGTGTTTCATGTGAGAGGTGCTATCTCCTGAGATGTCAACACACATTTCCCCCCTCCTTTGTTAGAGAGACATAAATCACTCTCCTATGGATTACCTGTGGGGCTGTGAGGCAGCTTGTCACCTCCCACGAGCTCAGAACATGCAGGGGCTCCTCAACAGGGTGATGCAGCCAAAGGTTGGGCTGCTGGGAAGTGCTTCTCCCAGCTGAGCTGTGCCAACAGCACTGAGGTCCCTGTGCCGTACTCACAGAACGCAGCACTGCTTCCAAATAGCTTAATTTTTGCACTAAGAGTTGCTGCTGTAGCATGAGGTACCTGGGGCGGGTACTTAAATGCAAAGTTCCTCGCAGAGCAACAGGAATCTAAAGGAGTTGGATACATGCATGCATTTTACAGGCAATCCTGGTATTTAAGGCTAAATACACCTTATTTTCTTTGCCAAATTCCTGCAAAATTGTCCGGGCTAGGATTGGGTTCATGAAAATTGTGTGTTTTCAATCCTGGCTGCAGACAGGTTATAGCAATCCCCAGACTTCTGGTTTTGTGAATGTGGCAGGGAACTAGAGGCAGGGCAGGGTGCCTCCTGCACACCTGTTTCCTCCGCTGTAAAAGTGGTGAATAAAGTAAGTTTTGTTCTAAAATCACCTTAATGGGAGGTTGGGATTACTTCAGCAGTATGGTTTGACCTAACAGAATCAATGACTGGGGTAGAGGGAGGAACCTGGGTCAAATTTTGTTCTCAGTTGCAGTGGTCTGACAGGCATGAGAGGCATCTCGCAGCAGGGCGAGTGCGCCAGATTTGCTCACCTTAGTGAAGCTAATGCTTTTGCTGCGTGCCGCTCACATTACTGTGCGGTTAGTTAAAAGGAGAGCTGTTCAAATATTGATCACAGAGATGCTGAGGATGAAGCAACATTTAACCATTAATGCCTCTTTCTCATTTCCTAATGCTCCCCACCTGTAACTTAGACCAGCCCTGGTTGATACAGAGTGCAGGGAAACTCACAGGCTGAACTACTAGAGTTTCAGTCATGGTTAAACTCACTTTGCCCGCCTTTATACTCTTCAGTCATGACATGCAACACTCAGCTGCTCGTGTTTCTGATCCTTTTAAGGTTTGAAATGTCCCTGAGAAAGGCTGTGAGTTTGGTTAGCTGAAGGAATTAAGAAGAAATCAATAAAGTGTTCTAATTTGAAACAGCTCGCTGGCCTAGAGGCTCACTATGACTGCAAAACGAGTCTAGTGCTTTTCCTCTACATGTGTTGCATGTATGCAGCTCAACCCAGCTCCTTTATTGGTAATCTCAACAGGGAAGTCATGGACCAAAACCCTGTCCTTAAAGATAGGCCTGACGGACCCTGGTTTTTTCTTGTTCCTCTTTATTTGGAAATTATATGCTTCTGTTAAAAGGTGGAAAACCATTTCTCAAAGCACGAAGGCTTCAGAGAAGAAAGCCCCTGAAAAAGGTGGTCAGGTCTTTCACACTTGAATGAGAAATACCATAATTCCTATTCCCATGTCACTGTGTGCGCACTGTGTATCTGTATTCCCAGTCAAAACTCCCCTCTGATTTGTGATCAGCCAGTCCCACAGAAACAAAATGCCATCTAAAATGGGGTTCTGTTTTTAGAAAATCTTTTTTACCCCCTTCTTTAAGCAAAAGTTGCCACATGCTGTATTCTGTGAACTGAGGGCAGGCATGGTCTCTAAGCTATTAGTAGGAGAAAGGAAGAACTATGTTAGAGCTTAGATCTCCCATGACTGAGCCTATGGCTTTGGCCACGGTGCCATCCTTCTACTCAACCTCTGAAAAATGCTTTTGCAAAGAAAGGAGTGTGAATGCAGAGAGGACAAGGGAGAAGGGCCCATTACGATTCCTGGTACTGTCACGTGTTTTTCAGATCTCATGCTTTCTTCCGAGGCTGCTCTGCATCCACGTACAGACATTGCCCATAGCTCAACCAGTGGCTGAATGCTGCTGGCCCCATTACAGAAGCCGGTGCTGAGGCATGCCCTGTCTGGCTCTAGCATGGGGTTTTCTGCAGGCAGACTCTTAGAAGCTGGTATGCAAACAGCAAGCCTGGGCTGGGACTTTCCTTTCAGAAAGTCCCCTCTATTGCCCTAATCATCCTATCATTGATTGCACTCTACTGATTGGGGCTGTAAGGGATAACGATTATTACTGAACACAAAAAATAATACTTGGCATTTACATAGCGCTATTTAACTGCAAAGTGTTTTACATAATTAACCATGCTGGGATTGCCTTCTCTGCACCACTGCAATATTCTACTCCTAAATAGTTTTGAAAGATACACGTGAAAACCAATTATGCAGAGTGGTAAAAATAGATCTGTGGGAGCTCTTTGCTTTTCTCCTTAGTGCCCAGCAGGGAGCACAGAGACTTTAACACTATGGTACTGTCAAGACCATGGTAATTTCATAGTTGCCATGTTAGAAAAGAGAGTGATGTAACATGATTGTACATGGCTTGTGAGACGGCACTAAGCTGTTATGTTTTGGGCTCCTAAGACCTAGCTAACATTAGTTTAATCTGAAACATGCAAGATGCTCTTTAAACTGTAATAGGTTTCAAGGCCAAAAGAATGAAGACAATTGAGCATGATCTGTAGCACTACATAGGCCAGAGACTATTGAGTCCTGCCTCAAACCCAGGCTTGTCACTGAAGAAGACCATTTCTTTTAGACAAAAAAAACCCTGTCTTCACTTTAGGGAAAAATAATCCACCATCCTGCTGTACAATCACATCCTGCCATCAGATACCTGTACCCTTCTTCCAAAATCCGTTTCCTTTTTCTTTCCTTTCAAGGACTGCAATCACATCAGTACTTCGTCTTTTCTTGGTTATATAAAGCCTTTAACATTTCTCACCATAATGTAAATTTCCAAAAATTCTGATTATTCTTTTGCATCTTTTTTGAATCCAATCCAACCTGTGAGCAACCTGAAAAAATGTGCCTCGGTGACTAGACACAGTGTATGTCGTTACAGCTATTTTACAGAAAGGGGAGAGGAAGAATCAGGTTTATATCCCATAAGTCCTCAAAATAATGCTGCTCCCCCACCTCTGCTATATGCTTTTAACAGTTCTTGGGGTGTCACTGAATCCACATTATTAATATTTACTGCAAACATCTTAGCAGTAGTAATTTTTCTACATTTTTATTAAGCAGAGCGAAGTTAATGTAAGAGAGTAAAACTTCTAATGCTGTTTGATATAAGCAATGGTATTATAGAATTCAGGTACATGTGACATGGCTCACTCTGAGCCAGCAGCACAAAAAGCATTTCCCTTGTCAGTAATTGTCACATTCTCGGACTTCATCACAGTCTTGGAAGAGAAAAACACTAACAAAACTGCAAGACGCTGAGGCCTCTAAAGGCAACTGAAAGAACTCTCCACACACAGTTATTAGGATGCAGGACTGGAAAGCTTATTAGCTTGTTATCTGGACCCGAGCTGCTTGTCTTTCACAAACTGTTGCTGTACTGTGGTGTCAACCCACTGCTCTTGGATACAGGCAGCTTGCGCAGCCCCAAAGATGCACGTGGGATTTGGCCAACCAGCTCTTTTGTTCTGTTAGTCACCCCATTTTTAATTTCTCAGGCATTTCCTTAGCTGCCTGCCACTCCTGGGACCTCGTGTTGTCACAGGAGTGCATGTGAATCTCGACACTCCCAAACCCAAAGACACTCAGGATTTCAGCCCCAAGAGAGGAAATCAAAGGTAAATGAGCAGGTTTGTCCTATCAGAAATGGGGCATGTGCCCATCCATCATCTCAAATAGCTCATATAACCTTGGAAGCATCGGGAGGGGTTATCATCTTTGGCCGATTTAAAACATCTGAGGCAAGACTAACGCCTTGCCTGCCTGTACCACACTGGCACCTCTGGAGGAGAATCTGATAAATCTATGCAAGACTTTTTGAATGAAGCCAAGGCAGTACAAGGGCTTCTTCCTAAAGTGGAAGAAAAGTTGAAGCACTTTTCCTCAAAGAAGAAGAGAAAATCAAATCAGAAAGATCACCCCCCAAGAGACCTGATTGAACTGAATATGAAAGGAGAAGGGCAGAGCTAATAAACCTAAGCTGTCAGGGATGGTGTTTCTTCAGCAAGCCAGACAAGGACAAAAGGAGGAAGCCAGCTATAGCGTTCACTAGTTCTTATGAGACAAACATTGGCAGACTGCTGTCAGAGAATCAGAGGATGCTACAGTGGTGGCAACATAGCAAAAAGCATTCCCAGCCCATCTGTGAAGAAGGATGATTAAATTCTGCTGGGAAGGATGTACTGCCTGTAGGAGGAGGTTGAAAACACTATGGCTGGTTTACATTTTGACTATACCAGTGGAAACCAGCAACAGTAACGAAAGAAGACAGAACAAAAATGAAAAGGGGTTGACAGAAGTAGCACTTTGTTATTACGCTATTGCTCTTCATTCCAGCATAAGGCGGCCCTTTGACTTTAAAGAGGAAGTACTGCTCGTTCCCTGTCTGACCATCTCCCTCATTCTCCACACAGCACAGAACTATATGCTATTTAGGGATCAACACAATATAAATTTTCAGAAGAAATAAGCTATCTTAGTCAAAGAAGAAACAAATAAAAGGTACCATTTGTTACAAAAAGCAGAGAGTTTAGTTGCTAATGATGTGCTGACTGGGTGGAAGAGATTGGCTCAGTATCTTGAGGTTTGATGAGGTTTATGCCCAGAATATGCTGTTACAGAACCCAGAGGGTAGAGGGGAAGAAGAAAAAAAAAAAAAGCCCCGACTTACATCTGTTTGGATGATGCTCCATGCATTAGTCAGACCAATGTTCCCATCTGTCCCATACAAATGAAGCCCTTTCTTCAGATCCCGCTGGGCGTACTTGTCAATCTAAAACCAACAACAAAAGACACAAACCTCAAAATTTGCTGAGGAACACATTTCAGAATCAACATCCACAGAGCAGGGAAATGCTGGGCAACAGTCCTATGCTGAAACAAATAAAGAGTTAACCATCATTTTTTTTGTTATATTACAGGCAGCATTTTGTAAAGAACGTGAGGAGTTCCTGTCCTGAGTTCCTGTTTGAGTTTTCCATCACAGACACCCAGAACATGGTTTCTGTCTGCTCTCAACCACCAAAGCACCATAGAGAGACTAGATTCAGTTTAATCACTCTTTTCTTTTTCTGTTTATTGCTGGTGGTGGGTGGTTGTTTGATTTTGGGTTTGGTTTTTTTTTTTTTTTGCAAATGAGGACTATATATTAAAACATTCATCCATCCACAGCACTTCCTTTCAGCTTAATATCTTTAATCATGACCAGGTACCCCTCAGCATCTCCACATGGGAGATCAACAGCAGCATTAACATAGTACTGATGCTGAGTTGTGTTCACAGTATCAGTCAGGGCACCCCACTTCTTACAGCAGGATTGACATAGTTATACTGAAGCAACGGAGAGTAAACTATCCAAAATTCAGGTCAGACAGGATTTAGGAATTTAGTTACTGAATGGAGCTGCTCTTAAATAAATGCTTTTTTTTTTGATTTAATGAAAGAATAAAGTTCTGTGTTAGAGGCTTTTGCCATTGAAGATCATGCTTTCTTGGTGAGAGGCTCTGCTGGTAAAGCAGGCTATTCTTAGATCACCACCGGATAGTATCCAAAATGATTGCAAGTGCCTCTCTACCAGTCTAACCACATATACACATTTCTACAGAATCAAGCAAACACAAAAAAGACATAAAGTACAAATGGATATTCACAGTTTAACCTGATTTTTCTGTTGTAAATTAAAAGCACCAAGTAGTACATTCAGCCCTCCCCTGGATGTCTGCCAGCGTTAGTAGTTTGTCTGACATCAGAGCAAGGAGGGTGGGCAGTCTCATCCCATTTTCTTCTCCATCAATCTGCTGTAAACTTGACTGCAAAATACAGTGCCACTCAGAATCTGCTGCTGCAACAGTCAAAACCAAAACTAAATTCACAACTTGCTTCTCCACAACTTGCTTCATGGGGACAGTCTAAGTTAAGTGAATACATACTGGACAACAGACAGACATGGGGCATACTCTTGTGATTGCCCCTCTGACTCTGGCCATTCCACCTGAGGGTGGTCTGAAATAAAGTAACCAGGGCTAATTTTGAGTTAACAGAAGTAAAAAAGGTATTCTTCTGTCATGTGTTGGATCTTCCTTCTGCTTTGTTCAGTCAAAATTGGTTTTATTTCCTTCTGGAAAAAAAAAAAAAGGACACAAAGCAACTTCCACAGTCTAAAAGAGGAACTTTCAACCCACTACATCGTAATTATTATGGGCTAAATGTAAAGTTACTCAACAATATGACTCCAGGAAAAACTGTAACCTCAAAAGTTCATCATGTCCAATAAATCTCTGCTGTATGTACAAAGGGTTGTGCTCGATCTCTCTAGTTCTTTTGTGTCCTTCCAGAAAGTTTACCACCATCAAGATGAGCCACTGATAAAATAGCTTTGGGACAGTACCAGAAGCACCTTAACTGTTAGGCAAGCACTTTCTCATGGATGACTCTCTTGAACAGTAGGTGCTGTGCTCCCACTGTAATTATCACGTAAGCTGCCTTTGACTTCAAGCAGAGATTATACATAGTCACTGGTATGTTAATTAGAAAAGAAAACCAAAGCTGAAAGCTATCATTACATTTGGAATTAGTTGAGAAAATTACCAGCAATAAATGATAAACTTGTATGTGTGTGGGATTCCTGGTGTTCATTTACGAACGAGATTGAACTGGGTTTCAAATCTTCACTTACCCTCAGCTCCCTGTGTCTCAACTGGACCTGCCACAGCCTCGAGCAGAGCTAGTCTGAGAGAGGCTCTAGAATTGCGTCCCACAGAGGGAGCGAGGGAAATGGACTGTTGAAAACCTAATTCCTATTCAGAAAGGGACAGAGGTGAAGAGGAACAGCAGAAATCTAGCTAGTAGATCTGTTGCCTTGCAGATGAAAGAAAAAGGTCTTTTTGCAATATTAATTTATCAGACTTGAGGAAATCTGCCCTGTAAAGTGAGAGAGTTATGCATCAGTCTGCAGTTCGTATCATCGTTGATCTGGAACATGGGAGATAAGGTCAAATGAAACAGTGTTGCCTATCTGAAGGGTGGCTGACAGGACACAAAAAGGAGGCAAAATGCAAAGTTTACATTTCCTTCTCAAATTTTGCTTTACAAACCAGTGCGGTGGTTCAGCATGCTAACTAACCCCTTTTACCAGGGCTCACAGGCTGCCCTTGTTAACGCAGACCTCACATCCTGGGTGGGATTAACAGCACCACAAGAATAATTCAACAATTTATGATCAACATTTTAGAAGTACTTCAAGATCAGGAACAGTGTTTTGTTAGTCCACATGTGCTGTAACGTGGCCTGGAGATTGCCTCACCAAACATTCCTGCTCTCACTCTTCCTGGAGAAAATGCGTTCGCAAGCAACTTTCCTGAAGCAAAATGAAAACAAGCCTGCTCTTTCTCATAAAACTTATCACTTTTCTCCACACAGAGAGTGCAAGACCTTTATACAGGGAGCACAACTGGCAACACAAGTCCCTGTTTCAGCAACTGAGTAAACAGCAGAGCGTTACTCAAGAAAACAGGCACTATGTGACCAATTCTCTCACTGCCATTTCAAAAAGCCTCCACATCAACTCCCTCAACATCAAGTCATTCACATTGTATGACCCCCATTATCATATGTTGGTTTAAAAAGCAAGTGCCTGTTTGAATGTTCTTTGGAAGAGGATATAAGCTTTTTATAATCCCTCACCATTTCCTTAAATCTTCCATCTCTATGCAGGTCACAGCTCAGAGGCTCATGCATGCTGTGAAACAGTATCTCCAGATCGCTTTATTTTTCGTGTCCACTGACATAGGGAAGTATCTGGAAATCTCAGTGTTTCATACGTAAACATACACATAGAGAACTTTATATTTATTGGAGCAATTGTAAATGTAGGATTTGACATAGTTCTCCTTTACTAAAGAATCTAACTGGTCTTCCAGCCAAGCGTACTGTAAATGCCCCCAAGAGTGCTCTTCTCTGAAGAGCAGCTGATTTAAAAGCGCTTTCTCACAGAGATACTCCTTACAGCAATCACAGTCCCCTGTTTGCTTACACAAGGGTTAAAGAAGTCTTTGTCACAACCTTGTACAGCACAGCTGAGCCTTTGGCACCAAGAGAAAGGGGAAGCAGGCATTGGCCTTTGGTGTCCTGTCACATGTGTCAGCAGCTGAGGTACCAGCACCAAGTCACTCACTGTGTCTCTCCTGCTTCTAGCCACTTACATGGAGCCTTTTTTAGTAATGTGTTATCTTGCATGAATTAATCAGTCTTGACGCAGTAGTCTTGGACTGCTAAGAGCACAGATGTTATTAAACAAGACCACTTCTCTCGTTCAGGCTGCGAGGAGTTCAGTGCCTACGTGCAGTCCTATTAAAAGCACGTTGACCACTGCTTGAGTAGTATCTTGCATACAAGGTTATACGAAGGATACTTTTCCCCCTAACTGAAGCACTGCTTGAAGCTCTAGACATATGATTCCTACTGGCTTTGACCAGAGAGTGGTAAGTAAAACTCACCTATTTGTGGAGTACACCTGGAAAATGCTCCTTGAGGTCAGTCATGCCCAACAGATTTGGTGGCCTGCTATGACAGGGTTACAGCATTGGTAGATAAGGGAAGCGCAACTGATGTCATCTACCTGCACTGGTGCAAAGCATTTGACACTGTCCCAACATGATATCTTCGTCTCTAAATTGGAGAGACATGGACTTGATGGATGGACCGTTCAGTGGATAAGGAACTGCCTAGATGCTTGCATTCAAAGAGTTGTGGTCAACAGCTCAATGTCTAAATCAAGACCAGTGACAACTAGCATACCTCAGAGGTCAGTACTGGAAACAGTGCTGTTTAACATTTTTATTGGTGACATGGACAGTGGGACCAAGTGCACCCTCACTAGAGGGAAGGGATCCTTTCCAGAGTGACCTGGAGAGGTCCATGAAGTTCATGAACCTCATGAAGTTCAACAAGGCCAAGAACAAGGTCCTGTATATGGGTTGGGGCAACCCTAAGCACAAATACAGGCTGGGCAGAGAATGGATTGAGAGCAGCTCCGAGGAGAAAGACATGGGGGTGTTGGTTGATAAAAAGCTCAACGTGAGCCAGCGATGTGTATATGCATCCCTGAAAGCCAACCACATCCTGGGCTGCATCAAAACCAGCATGACCAGCAGGTCAATAGAAATGATTCTGCCCCTCTACTCTGCTCTTGTGACACCTCCACCTGGCATATGGCGTCCTGCTCTAGGGTACCCAGTGCACAAAAGATGGGGACCTCTTGGAGAGAGTCCAGAGGAGGGCTACAAAGATGATCAGTGAGCTGAAGTACCTCTCCTATAAAGGGAGGCTGAAAAGAGTTTGACTTGTTCAGCCTGGAGAAGAGAAGACTCTGGGGAGACCTTACAGTGGCATTCCAGTACCTCAAGGGAGCCCGCAAGAAAGCTGGAGAGGGAGTGGTTACAAGGGCATGGAGTGATAGGCCAAGGGGTGATGGCTTTAAACTGCAAGAGAGCAGATTTCTATTAGATATTAGAAATAAATTCTTTACTGTGAGGGTGGTGAGGCTCTGGAACAGGTTGCCCAGGGCAGTGGGTAGGTGTCCCTCCATCTCTTCAAGTGTTCAAGGCCAGGTTGGTTGGGGTTTTGGGCAACCTGGTCTAGTGGAAGGTGTCCCTGCCCATGGCAGGGGGGTTGGAACTAGATGACCTTTAGGGTCCCTTCCAATCTAACCCATTCTACAATACTATGATTCTACAATTTTGTTTCCTGCTAGCATCAATTTTATTTCTTCCCCAAAATACTTTTAGAATAGCAGGATTTTTTCAATATGCCCTTATTCTAATTGTATATTTGATTTAAATGAAAACTCACAAAACACCCCCAGCTGTCTCTTCTGCCTTCAATTTGAGTTTTCAGAAAATGATCCTTCTGAAAATGAAATGCTGCACGACAGTGATTCATCACGTCTCCTGACAAATGATCCACCCAGCATTCACCAATTTGTCAGCTTCTCTTGTTTATCTCTGTGCTACCAGTCCTCAGCCAGGCAAAATGTCTGTCACAAAACTGGGACTGTAAGTACTATATTAAATATTCTGCAATTTGAATCTTCTCCCATAGGCAAGCCAGGCCCTTCACAAAGCACAACTCTATCCAGTGAGGGAGCACAATGAGGCATAATAAAGACTCTCAGCAGGCAAACCATTTCTCTAAATGAAATGCCTATTTTTAGTCATGTGGAATACCACAGATTTCCTCAGAATTAAGAGTTTCTGAAAGGTGGAGGAGTAAGAACCTTTTATCAATCTGGAAGTGAGGCAGAGAAAAAAGTCTTTTACCTTTTGTGGTTCATTGGTCAACAGATGAGAGGTGTAAGCTTCAAGCTGGCACCCCATCCATGTCAGTTCCCATGACTTTTGATTTCAGAGACATGGGAGGCTTGCTCATGCATATCAGTGCCATCGGATTTCAGTGGTGTTTCCACTAACATAAATTGTACTGTTGCTTAGTGTGGTAATCCAGGACAACCCATGACTGCTGGAGCAGCACTTCTTTGAGTAGGGCATGCATATCACTAGCACTTTATCTAAGGTAAGATCCCATTTCCACTGTAATGAGCAGAAATACCTTCTCACTGACTTCCAATAGGGCCTAATTTAGTTCTTAAATCTCTAATTGTCCTATTAAAAAGACTTTCTAAGAAACACATGCCACAGCGAGGTAGACAAGTCATGTTCAGAGAGTTTCAGGCAATGAAAGGAATTCGGTATTTGAACTAAACAAAGCTGTTACCTTGAGCCAGTAATTTGTTGTGTTGTTTAATTTGTATGTGTAGCAGTATTGATGATTTTCAAAAGACCCTTCATGTGCCTTGTTAGTCTAAAGAATGTGCTAACAATTATTACAGAAGAAACTAACCCTTAAGCATCTGTTGTACATAATGATAAGGAAGAACAATCCAGCATTTAATCAACTCAAGGTCCTTCTGTACGTCAAGATGTGTCCTTCACTGTCTGACAGGGAAGACTTACAGTTCTTCAAAAAAACCTCCCTATCTTTGTTAAGAGTTTCACAAGCTAGAATAAATACTCTTTAGAGTTTGTTCTCTAGAATAAAGTCCTTATATAACTCAATACCTTAAAAGTATAATGTGAGGAAGGGTGTCTCTCCCCAAACAGCCACCAAAGACCCTGTGCTTGTGCAGAAGCATTTTGCCTATGCAACAGATTTTAATATGCAGGCACAAAACGCTGTTTGGTCAAGTTAATGAATATGCAAACATAGGTGGGGACTTTATGATAGTCTGGGCATAGATGTATGCTGGATATTCCCCAAAGTGTGCTTGATCTGTGGATTTCCACCTAGCACCTGGCGGTGAATAAAGCAGTATCTCCTCTCTAAACTAGTTCTTGGTTTCAAGGGTCTTGATTTCAGGTGGCAAAGGTACAAGGGAGACAGCAGGACAAGAGCGAAACTGCTACAGAGGTCAGGAAAAGTGGCTGGATGCAGCTGATGCAGTGAGAAAATGGGCAGGGATCTATCTTAGCCTCACCTAAATTACAACTGTGACAAAACTTCCCTTAAAAATCTTACTTAAATCTGCACATAAGTTCAGGCCAAATTAAAAAGTGGTTCCTTCTTAATCTGTATTCCCGTGAGACAGCTACTTAAGCTGTAGCAATTTACATGGAAGACTTGTTCTACTGTCAGCTTTGTCCCCTCATTGCTTCAGAAATCTGGAGCCTCCAAGCAAAATTGTGGCTGGCTGGCTGACAAGTCCAGCTGTGGAAGCCAGCATCCTTCAAGAGGACCAAGAGCTGTCAGACTCCACTTTGCCTCCCTGAATAAGACAACCTAGGAGTAATTGAGGCTGAGATAAAAACCATGTAACAGCAGCACCAACAAAAACCCTGCTTAGCACAGACACAGACACGCTGAAAGCACTACATAAACATTCTGCACTGCAAAAACCCAGTGAGGCTCGTAATTATTTCCATCTTTCTATTACAGATGAGGGATTGCAGTAGCCTTCTCAGTTCCCAGGGATGGTTTGACAGATCCCTCGCTGTCTAAATGAAAGGCTTTGGAGTTTATCTACTTACTGTTAAGGCATGAAAACAGAAGACAAGTACTGCTCCCTGAGAAGCCCAGTCATGTAATTGTGCTGCTGCTAAGGAGGAAGCAGAGCTTTGGAGTACAACTTCTTGGGCAAACAAGAAAGTTGTGTCTGCGCAGAGCACGGGAATTATCAATATTTACAGCTAATACCATGGGAGACTTTGATTAACTGCAACTGCACCAATACTGAGGAGACAAAGTCCTTCCATTGTCCCTGCACACTGAGATGGGAGGTGGCTTTGCTGTAATTCTCGCTGGAAGAAAGACCAAAAGAAGGCTTTGGGGGACATCCTTCTTCATTCCTTTTCGACTTTCTGACAGCATAAGATGTCACTTAGATTCTGGCATACCCTCAGGCAAAGGACAGAGGATGCCAGCAGCATGCCCAGCTTTCTAACCTACTGGTAAATGAAGACTTCTAATTTCAAGCCTCAGTGCTTTCTTACCACATCAGGAACAAAAATTCCACCCAACAAGGCCCTTAAACTGGACAAAGCCTCTCAGCAGCCTTTCAATATAGGTAAGCAAATATTCCTGACCTTTCTGGTGATGGCTTCCCCTACCTCAGAGAGGCTGTAAGGAAATTGCAAAATATCCAATAGTTTCCCACCAGGCAAAACTTTCACTTTAATGCCTTGATAATCATTCTCTACATATAACAGGGAATGGGAAATTGAATGTAAACAGAAAGTGCCTAATATATAAGGTAATTTGTGGGAGCCCTCTTGCTTGCTAGGAAGAGATGAGATTGATTGCACCAACAGGTAAGCCTGTCTACAAGAAGCTGAGAGCAGTAAGTGCTCTCCTCACCACTGCAATCTTCTTTATACCATCTGCCTGCAAATAGAAATCTTGTATGATTTTAGCAAGTAAGACACATTGCATGAGTTTTGCTGATGCTTGGCAGTTAAGGGGCAATATACTAATTTCTTGTCAGTGTCATCAGTGTCACACAGCATCTCTAGGATGCTTTGCTCAGCTCTGTGGCATTCCTTCTGCTTCACTTTGTCCCCAAATGTGAAACAACTCCAGGACTTAACAACTGTTTCTAACTGCTTTGTTAAACACAGCAAATCACTTGCTTACTGAATTCTCTTTTCCCAGTTTGACTGCAAAAACCTACATCAGGATTCAAACATTTTATAGATCTTCCAAACTTCGGGAAGTTAGTTGAAATGCTTATTGGCTCTAGCAGTGTTTGACACTAAGAGAGATACTTTGGCACTGGCTGCTTAACTTGAGAGGAAAAGTGGAGAAAAGAGGAACAGAAGACCATAGCAAATGGTCTGGGAGTGGCAAGAAGAAGGAATATTTCTGAAGCATGCTGGCTTGAGTCAGCTGAGGTGAGACCTCTCAGCTGTGCCATAGGCTTCCTATGTAGTCCTGAAAAGTCACTGTTTTTCTTGTGTTTCAGTTTGCTATTTGTGAAACGGGAACAACCTGACTCCAGTCATGCCATAAAATGAGTAAGAGAACTTGGAGTAGGTATTTGAATACCAAAACAAACCAGGGACATGAAGCCATGTAGAGAATTTCAGACAAGGAATAGAGTTACTAACCTGGGGGGGTCAGTAACCCTCCTGGCACCAAGAAGGTAAAACCAAGGTTCATCAGGAAGCAAAAGGAAGGACAAGTACATCTTGCATTGGCCTGGAGGAGGCAGGCTGAAGAAACTATGAGAGAAAGTTTCCTACTACATGCTCTGACAAGAAACAAGAAGTTTTAATAGCAAAAAGCTAATAAGAAACTCAAAGAAATAGAGTCTCAAATCAGTTTTGGTCCATGGTTTGTGCATTTGTCAGGGTCTAGCCCTCACCACCAACTAAGCACCACGCGGCTGCTCACTCCTCCCCCCTCCAGGGGGGTAGGGGATGAAAAAGGTAAAACTCACGGGCTGGGTTAAGGGCAGTTTACTAGGACAGGAAAGGAAGAAGAAAATAAACCAGCAGTACTTACACAGGAAAATACAAAGCAGGTGATGCAAAATGCAATTTGCTCAATCCTCAGAATGCCCAGTGTGTGCCCAAGCAGCAACCCCTCCTCCCTGGCCAGCTCCCCCCCCACATCCCCTTATATACTGAGCATGACATCATATGGTACCAAATACCCCTTTAGCTGGTTTGGGTCAACTGTCCTGGCTGTGTCCCCTCACAGCCTTTTGTGAATATTTACACTATCCCAGCTGAAAACTAGGACAGCATACAATTAACTGCAGTTTCAGTCCCTGTCTTCCACACACAAGCACCTGCTTGTACTCACAAGGCAGGCGTCCAGGCACCTCAGACAGCTGAGACAGCAATAAAGGAGCCACTGAAATGTTCCAATACTATTCATACTATTAAAATGCCAATGAATCCCAACAGCAGCTTTAGTGATACTTTGTTCTAAACAAGAGATCACACGTATGACAAGTAACCAGGCTCTGCAACTCAAAATTTTTTCATGCAAGAGAAAATGAAAACGTTTTCAGCGAACTGCACCTGATTTTGTTCACGTGATTCCTTTAAAGTCCAAGGGAGAGACAGGCATTTTATCACTGTTCAGCATAAAGTGGGTATTTAGCTTCCTGTCATTGCTGGTATAAGGGGAAAGTACGCTTTTCTGTAGCCAGAGAGGCCCCTGCCATCTAATCTGTTCTTAGGCACAGCAACAGCTGACTAACTCATGCATCAAGTCCCCAAGCTTGTTTAAATGAAGTACTCCATAGCTAGCCCAAAGATACAGGCTCACAATGTTGAGGGGCAGCTATGTCCATTCTTTGCTTGCACACAGAATGAAGCCAGTAGCAGAGCTGACTGCTTACCTAAGTGAATGAGTACATCTGGCGCTGTGTACTATGGCACCCCGTGCAGGGGCACTTCCCAGGGAGATAGCCCTAGACCTCCTTTAAAAAACCCACACCTTGTTTCTTTGTCATGAACCTCAAAATAAAAACTTTCAACATGAATTCTTGGCTTGCTGCTTCTTGTTTCAAAGGAGTTTGAATGCTGCAGAAAACATGGGGAAGGGGCTGGGTAAAAATAGGCAGGTAAATCAAATCAATTACATACACAAAAGCCTGACACTACAAGTTAATTACCAGGACATTAAGTAAATTCTTCTTGGGCATTATGCATTTTCAGTATAAAAGCCTCACCAGCTTTTGTTGGAGGAATTTCATGTGAGTGAACACTGATATGAACGTTGCTTCTGACATGAGTATTTATTTATACAACATTCAGTGTACATCTTCTGCTGATCCATTAGAAAGAACCTTTTGTTTACATATAAATAAGCTCTTTGTCAGATTATTAAACTGATTGGGGAAAAATAGTATTAACATCCTCAGCAGCAGTTACACCAGCAAGTTGGGTGCCATCGTTACCTAATATTGCCATTTCTTTTCCAGACTGCAACTCCCTTTGTAGCAGGTTTTCTCGGAATACTTGCTCCAAAGACCTCTGACACAAAAGAGCTTCTGTCCCTTCTCCAGTTAGCATCCCACCAACCGCTGCTCTCAGCAATGCTTCTCTATCTTCACAAATCAGCCTGGTGTCCCGCAGATCTCACAACTAATCCTCGAAGTCCCTATCTCCTTCCTGTGCCACCCTTCCTACTCACTGGAATTGTCTTTCCCCAGACAGGATCCTGCGAGAGTCATTCCTTTCCTGCATGTCTCAGGACTCGTCAGTTTTGCCTTGATTTCTAGTGGCTACAGGACCATACCCATGCCAGGGTGTAAAGGCTCCTCCCAGCTATGCTTATGTACTGAAATCCCGTGTACACGGAATCCAGACCAGCAGGAAAGGGAAATGCCCATTCTTTCAAAGCCTGTAAGGTGGAAAATATTCCCAGGATATCAGTACTCAGGTCCTTTGCTTCTTCTTCTTTTTTTTTTTTTGAAGATAATCACTTTCATTTGTCCTCAACAAGCATCAGTATAAGCTCAGATAAGTAAATTAGGAAGGTTGCTAATTAACAGGATACATGCTGTTGAGCCTTTGTTTGCCAAGAGACATGAAAGGTGGGTTGCGTTTGTGTTTCAAGTGCTAACAACCTGTTATCTCCATCTATACAGATCCTCCCCGCAAAAAGGTACACACCCCCCCCCCAAGCCACCTAGGGATGCACGTGTCAATAGAGCTTAAGATCCAATTACCTGCCACAAAGGCTTAAGAACGTGCAGAGGCAAATCAAAGCAGGGAGGCAAGCCACTTCTCTTGTAGGAACTAATGACTATTGTGTGACTGCCTATTAGGTCTAACAGTGACATTGGACACAGAGTCCTTCTCAGATGGTGTGTGCTGGGGAAAGGGAAGCCAGCAGTTGACTCACAGGGCTAAAGGACTTGGCCATTTGCCCAATAAGCCATTTGCTGCAGCCATCCCACAGGAACAACCTTTGCTTCAATTATTTACAATACTTATTTACTTTGTTTAAAGGTGAATGAGAAAGCTTTCAGTAAGAGAGCACACTACTAAAATGTCAGGGGAGGAGGGATAGCAAAGGCAGGCCATACTGTCTGCTCTGACTGGGATAAGAGAAGATGAACAAGTCCCACAAACCATGTAAATGTGGGCTACCTGCAAGTCCATTTACCCAAGTAACTTAAGTTCATTTCCTAGGAAATTCATTACTCTGGTAGGAAGATATAAACCAAAGTAGGGAACTTGTCCACTGCTGTAAGGTAAATACATCTCAACAAGAGTGAAAACAATTGCATCCTGACCAGATCAGGCCTCTGATGGCACCTGAATCTTGCTGGGGGCCATGGGATAGGCACACAAGCTCCCCCTGATTAATCACAGGCATTGGCATTGTCACCTCTTGGTGGCAGAGCTGGTCTGCTGAACACAAGCTGTAAAGCAAGTGTGGGAGAGGGCTGCTTGAATCACATCCTCAGGGAACGAAATTTTCCTGACTCCTTAGAACAAGGGGAACAAATGTCTACTGATAATGTTCCACCCTCCTCTGTGATGGAACTAAAAGACCCATTAAAAACCAAACCAAACCGGGGTTAAAAACTGTTACCCTGCCTGGGGAAACCTGTCTGCATAGAGCGAATCTGTAGAAACAGACTGAAGAACCTGTGTATTCCTAGATCCAGGGAATGTTAATCCTTAGGGGAAAGTGAGATTTGCTCACAGCCTGCTTTATTATTCTTAAGATCAGCTTTCTCTGAAATTAACTCATTTTAAATAAATAATGCTGTGAGGAGAACTATCATGGTCCTTGGAGGGAACAGACTATCTGGCAAAGTCAGGCTTTATGCCTAGCTCAGGGTGATCTCTGCTCAGTCTTAAAGTGGGACAAGTGCAGAATGTACCCCCAGAGAGAGACAACAGCACAAATTGTAGATTCAAGAAAGAGACTTTAGGGGAACATCTGGCCACTTTACAGAAACTCAGCAAAACCACTGGAAGAGTTGCCTGGCTTTATTTTGAAAAAATGGAACAGGATCTCAATATCCTCCTGTCTAAACACCAGAGAAGGTAATTATCTCTTTACCTATATTTTCTTTCTTGAAAATATGTTCTTTCCTTCCAATCCCATAGACATGTGAACTTGCAAGAATCACGGGTTATGCTACATGCCAGCTCCTCAGTCAGCAGAAATCTGCCCGGCTCCAGGGAAATCAAAGGACCCACTCACATTTCCAGCACTTGGAAGCATCACGTGGTGCCTCCAGTGCCTCAAAATCACGTTTCTATTAGGGCACGTGCAAGCTTGTACACCTCTCCAAAACAGCACCTCTCACACCATAGGAGTTCTGACCTTCAGCAGCTGGAATGACTGTTTTTACTGGAGTTACTCAGGTAACTTTTTGGTGGAGATATTAAAATAAAATGTCTTGGAAAGCAGCAGAAGTGAATAACTGCTATTAAATGCCTCCCTTGTTTTAATGAAACAAACAATTGCAGCTCTTCACCACACTTCATAGAAAACAGATTTTATCATGAATGGAATGATTTGGGACTCAGTCACTGCAAATGACAAAACTACATGGAGATTGTTTTCCATAATAACAGAAAACAAGCAAACAAACAAACTGCCGGTCACACTTATAAGGCACAACACGCAAGTTTCCAACACCTTCTCTCCTTCTAGTACTACCAGAAAAAAAGCCACATTCCTCATTGGAAATCACACAGGTAGAATGGAGAAGGAAAGATGGTTGTTTCCTCACACATTAAACACAGGTGACAGCACCTTCACTGAGCAAGGCACTGTAGGACCACAACATTTCCATACAGAACAGAATTATATATGATATATGTTTTGGGTGGGTTTTTCCCCATAAAAAGTGGCATTTACCAAATGAATAGCACAGACCCTGCTAAATTCTGTGATTCTGTAAACGGCAGCAAAGGTGGATTAAAGGATAAATCAGAAATCTTGAAGAAAGGTTCATCTCAAACTGCTGCTACGTGGGCAGCCCTCAATGTCCCAGAACATGATATGTGCACATCCTGCCTGCCAAACACAGCTCCAGATTGCCAAGAGGTTTGGCTCCTCCCCCAGGCCCCACCGGGATGACCAGTAGAGGGAGGACAGCATCAGCACCGCTGTGGCAGATGCAATGTTTCAAACTGCCCAGGGCGCCTATCAGCTTCTTTTGTAATTGCATTGGCATGGAAACGATGACTACACCTATTTTTAGATAGCAGTGGCATCCACTACCCATCAACAGTGGAGTCTGGAGAGACCAAGGAGTTCCAGTTCCTCAACTATCTGGTGGTCTCAAATGAAAGGATAGTCAGGGATGCCAAATGAAAAAGCCAACAAAAACCATCATAAAAAATGCACATACTGTTCATGTGAGCAGCAAGGCACCCAACAGAGATTATGGCTTGGGCCACCCTCACCTAACCCTGTAAAAAACATCATACTACTAAGCATCTGAAGACCACATACCACGTGCAGCTGGACTAGAAGTAAGGGGATGAAAGGGGATGACCATCTCATGACAAAGACGAGTCCCATTCCAAATCCAGAGGAGCCAACATTTAGGAAAAAGGAAGGCAATTTGCAGAATTGCAAGTTTGCAGCCTGCCTTCCTCACAAGGACTGAACAAGGTCACATCTAAAAGTAAACAGAGAACTGACTATAGCAATCCAGGCTCAATCAAGTAACTGCTGGCCGCACCACCATCTCCTTCAGATGGCAATCACTTTTCATCAGTTCTAAGCATAAGCTGCATCTTAATCAGGATCCTCTAAGGTCTTATCTCCACTGGATAATTTTGCCTTTACTTAATTAACTGCCAGCCACCTAGAGGTGACCCATTTGTATAGGTTAGACTGGACAATCACCAAACACCTCAGGTTTGCCTCTGAGATCGAACTACAATAATATTAGTTTGGCCCAAGCACATAGCTAGGGTCCAGAATTGCCTTTAAAAATGTGCAAATTGCCTGAAGCCTCTTGTCAATCAACTACAGCCCAATGTTCCCCATTGTCAGTAGCAGCCTCAAGTATGGGCTGTATCCTGTAACCAACCTGCTATGCTAATTCATCTCCTTTCTATCCCACAAAACCTCAAGTCTTAAAAGCTTTCTGTCAAGAATGAACACACTGCTTTGGTTTTGTGGGGTTTTTTTTGTTATAGCCTACACCTACTCTATATTCATGCAATTTACTTTATCCAATATCCAAGTCTCTTAGAAGAGGCCTGTTGTTTCAAAAAGGTAGTGTTTGAGCTAAGGACCTAAAACAAGTTTCTGCCATATGCAAGTGCCCCTTCTAGAAATGGCATCACGATCCTGGAAGTAATCCAGCAGACTGGATTATGAGCCATTGAGCCATTGTCAGTGATGATCTAGTTTATTCAGAAATAATCTATCAGAAAGAGTGAGTCATCCCTTGGAGAGGAGCAGAAACCAAAGTGAAAGGTTAAATCTGCCACATTTAACAGTGGTCTCAAGAACACCTCTGAGGATGCTCCTCAGCTGCCTCTGTCTTGTTTTATATCTATTGCTCTGCTTCTACCTTTCAAAATGAGCTCCTGTTTCCTAATTAAGATATTGACATTTTGCCAAAGAGAAGTATTGATCTCTTCTTAAAGCTGGAAACTGCTTTCTCCCTCTCACCTGCAGATTCTCTGGTGTCTACTAATACTGGTTGAGCTAGCCCTGAGACCTTTATCTCCATGGGGCATTTATCTGGGTCTCTCCACCTATCTAAACATACTGCTTTTGAGACCTCAAATTTGATTGAAATTTATCACTTTCAAGTTTTATGGGGGTATAGGAGAAAGAAAAGCCAGTGTAGTCACACTGAATGTATTTTAAAAAGTAAAAGTTACAAATAAGGAACATCATTAAAAATAGGGGATTCATTTGGTGGCGTTTTTGGTGGGTACATGACCCAAAGTAGTTTGGTATTTTTTTCACTGCTAAAGAAGTAAGTATGAAACTGACTGCTAATGAGATTTTACAGATAGCACACAAAACTTGCCTAACCTGCTGATATCACTTGGCCTACTTGCCTAGAGAGCCTCCTGGCATCCACCCAAATACCAGAAGAGATATTTTGGATCAAAGACAAGAGGTTACACTACAAGGCTGGAAACCATATTCTGGAAAGCAGGAAATCTGTAGAAGGACCAAGGAAATGGGGATGGACATGCTCTGAGGTCAACATTTCCAACATACAGAGGAAACAGTCATGGTTATAGTCAACATAAGCTGTATAAAGGTTGAGTTGTATCATCTCTACACTGCAGAATTGATATCTGTATTTTCAGAAATCTACTGAAAAATCGGAAAGATTTTAGAAAATACCTACAAGAAAAAGCCAGTCACTGAGAAGCATGCTTTATTTTGCATGACTAACACTCTTGGATAAACTTAGTACAGTGACAAGGTTAAAAAGCAGTCTAATTGCAGTCTGCAAGTACCTACATGAAGAAGCAATTCTCAACAGCAGACAGCACTTCAATCTCCCAGAAAAAGGCACAATGAGAGTTAATGCTTAGAAGCTTAAGCTAGACAAATACAAGACATAATTTTAAAATAAAAAAACCAGTCTTTGGAATAAATTATTGAGCAATGAGGTATAGTCAATCATGTCTTTAAATCAAGGCTCAAGAATTTTGCAAAGTTGTAACTCAGATGTAATTAGTTAGATTACAAGAATCCTGATTGAAATGCTATGGAACAGAGATGTCTTTAGTCACTTCATCTGGTCTTTATAAATCTTTCCAAAAGTCTACAAAGTTTTCCAAGGATAAGGACTTTGTTATTCATGCCAGATTATGTCACCTATGCCTTGCACCTTGAACTTTGCTCTAAATCCATCCTGATAGAATAGTTGACATAAAATGTTATCAGTCTATTTAGCATATCACATCTTGGTACTCAGGCATTGTTCCTTTGAAACCATCACTGGTGATTTTGGGACACAAATTCTCCTAGATCACAGACCAAGTTCTCTGAATGGGGTCCCTATTTGCCAAATCCACCACTCTTCACCCCTGTCAATACTCAGAAGTTCTGGTCCCAGTATTGCACAAGCTGCTACTGACTGTGGCAGACCAGGGGTCCTTTGGGAAACCTGTCATCCAAGTCCCCAAGGTCAGCAGCTCCACAGTCACCATCCACAGTTGGGCTCATTTGCCCTGCAGCACATTCATGACATTCACCTTAGAGGCTGCTTTTACCTGGCTTCACGTGGTACGCTGTGAGAGCCTGCATGCAGTCACCCCCCTGTACTGTGACTGCACAGGAGAGGCCAGGCCTATGGAGTCATAGGTGGGCAGCCCAAAGCAGTGCTGCCGTGACTCCCTTGGTACAGGCAAACATATTTTATTCCCTCTGACAGAAAGTCAGGATTCCTAGATAAACAGCCAAAGTACCTTCAATATACCTCTCAGTTATCAATGCCACATGACTATTTTGTCAGTCCAGATGGTTGAATTCTTTTGGTTCCTTTAATCTTGTTAGCAGTAACAATGCCCCTGTCCTCCCAGACACTTCCCTGAGATATTGCAGCACTGGCTTGGCAGGGTATGGCCCTGCCAGGTACATCTCCAGTCTATACCCAATTAATAGGCACAAAGTCAGGGCATCAGGCTTTAGCCACAATCTAACAGGCCTGCACTGAACATAGGGGGCAGCAGCAAAGGCCACTTAACAGCCACATACACTGTGCTGTTTGCTGGTTTAGTTTTGCAGTATCTTTCTTCTAGAGAAGGACCCTGTGTAGAGCCCTTGCTATTCAGAATCCTATTAACTTGTTATTTTAAATACTTCCATCATCTAAACTACACCAGCTCCAGCAAACATTGCACTATGGTTAGCTGCAGTGACACGACCTACTCTTCATGACCCAAACCATGGTAAAAGCTCACATGCACTCACATGTATGTGACTGTGACATGCTTCCAAAACTTAGTAATGATAGACCTGGATTAATAGCAATAAATCTCCTATGGGATTCAAAGAGGTTTAGAGATGGGATCACAATTTTCCTTACATGATCCTAAGGGCCTAAACCCAACAGCAGGTGTTGCTGTAGTGAAAATAGAATGTATACACACAAAAGTGCAAACTGCAGGTTTTTGTGCCTTGTGAAGTTTTTTTGAGGCTGTGAGGAATTCATAACAATGTTAATAAACACTGGAAAAGGCAGTTCTAGAATGAAAATCTGTTTGAGACTTGTTCTGTTATTTATTCATTATTCACCATTAAGCACTTCCTTCATTTTGTCAGGGGAATTAAAAACACCCTATTCAGCCAGGATGACAAACTGCACAACCTAAACATTAAGCAGCAAAGAGACAAAAAGAATGCATTTTGAAAAACCCATAGGTAACAACACACCACCACCACTCCATGCCCCCCAAACTAAACAAGCAGCATCAAATAAATTGCAGGTTGTGATCAGTCTGCTGAATCACTAATCCAAAGGAGCAACATCATACTTTTACCAAGATTGCCAGCTTTTGGAATACTTTGAGAAGTCACATCGTACTTGCATGGGGGTTTGTATAATGCTCCAGCTACTGAATCCAGTAGCTATAGTTGAGAATTTTGTCTTTTATTTAAAAAGGGTTTATTATACATTTTATGGTCTAATGGGTTATACTAAAAGTTTGAAAATATTACAAAGCAAAGGCATCCCCTTCCCTCCCCCAACTTAGTAAGAAGAAAGAGTTGTATTTGTCATTCTGCCTCACTATCCATGCTATCTTGCATGACTTCATACACTAAATGCAGGCTGCTTCTCTACTCTGATGAAGTTCTGGCATAGTGCCACTGGGCTGATGGCATGGCTATTTAAGAGATGCTGTAGGTGTTTAAACTATCTATACTAGTCAAGAATCTGACAAAATAACCAGTACTGGACATACAGTGCCTTCACCTGAGCATCAAAAGAGCTTATAATAATCACTAAAGACCATTTCCTTCTTATGATACACCTGTGATTATTTTTTTCCAATCAGATCCTATTTAAATCTCTTCTTTCTGCAAAGCACAGCCTCTTTCACAAGAGGCAGAGACCACATCCTCTCAGCCTTTGACCAGCAGAAGCCAGCTCTCCAGTGATCACACAGAACTGCTTGACTGTGCAACACACTCTGACAAGCACCGTTAGGGAAGTCTTTGTGCTACACCAACTTTCACCTCTCTTGTGTTTGTTGGAAAATACAATAATAATTGGAAAAAAAAAAGTTTAGTCTCCTTACCTGTGATAACTTTCCCAAAAGAGAAAATAAAGTGACAGTATTTTTTCCCTACTACTAAGCTTGATACTGTGTTGCTGAAATTTTTTGCTATCACATCTGTGGAGGCAAACAGAGCGGAAAGCAAGCCAGTGACTCCACTTACCTTTCCAATTAACACAGAAAACATGTTGACTAGTAATTTCAGAAGACCTCATCCAATCTAGTATTGCTTTGGGACATAATTACATGAAATACTCATCTGAGTGCTACTCAGGTCAGTGGTCAGAATCCATTATCTCCAGATTTTGGATGATTTGGAAGGCAGCAAGAGAACTAGCAGTGATGAAAACACAACCAGTGTCACTGGCTGGAGCACTGCAGGATATTAACAATGAAAAAAAGAAACAAACCACAACTCTCAAACTATGTCCTGTTGAAAGAGCAAGGCAGCAACAACTCCAATAGGAGGAAAAACTCATAAATCACTGAGATAGAATCCAGGGCATAAATACCACAGGCATCAGAGTCTACTTGAAGGGCAAAAGGCTTTGAGAAACTGGCTATGTGACCACCACATAAACATGCAAGTGCAACAGGCTCCGCTGGAGGAGAAAGGTGACAGTGCTCTCTGCTGTCAACAGAAACAAAGGTCCTTCAAAACTCATTAGCACCACTAAGAGATGTGCACAGCTAAAATGCCAAGGACCACACAAAGTCTGGAGACTGGGACTAGATTCTAATTGTTCTGAAACTGCACAAACCACATCCCAGTGAAGAGATTTCACTGAGCAGTAATGATTTCTTTGCTAACCTCACATTAGTGGTAGCAACTGACCTTGCAGGCAAACCCACACAGACATCCGTAAGTGAAGCACTCAGTCAATAAGTGCAAGTGCTGCAAGGCGGAGGCTGAGCCATGAAGAACACCACCCACTAAAAACCCATTTGTCCACTGCTAAGTGTGCCACAATCTAATCTTGGAAACAGAGCTGCAACCAGGTAAATCAAAAGCAACAGACATTTGGGTTTTGCATAAAGCAGCTTTGCAGATGAAAAATGACAGCCAGCATACACGGAGTAAATGAATCCTGACATCCTGAACTCAGATGACAGACGTTTTAATTGCTAAACCCATTCACCTCTTTCTACAACATAAACAGGACAAAATAAATAGCAGTGGATGACTCTTTCACCAAAACAATGCGAGGGCTTACAAACCACTAAATTTCTGAAGCAACCAATGTAAATATTAATAATGGAAAAGATCATAGAATCATAGAATGGTCTGGGTTGGAAGGGACCCCAAGGATCATAGAGCTCCAACTCCCCTGCCACAGGCAGGGCCACCAACCTCCAGGCCTGGATCTACACAAGGTTGCCCAGGGCCCCATCCAACCTGGCCTTGAACACTTCCAGGGATGGGGCATCCACTACTTCTCTGGGCAGCCTGTTCCAGCACCTCACCACTCTTTCTGTAAAAAACTTCCCCCTAATATCTAATCTAAACCTTCCCTCCTTTAGCTTTAGTCCATTCCCCCTTGTCCTGCCATTATCTACCCTTTTAAAAAGTTGAATCCCCTCCTGCTTATAAGCTCCCTTCAGG
>VZTU01010657.1:184513-246744 GCA_013400835.1 Zapornia atra | reverse complement strand
CCCCCCCCCCCCCCCTTTGTTTGTGTGTGCAGTGTTTGAAATAGTTTTAGCTGTTCTTATCTCCTTGGATTTGGGGGAAAAGAAAGAGAAGAGAGAATCAATAGGATGACTATGGTTCTGGTTATTTTAGATAGATTTCCAAATCACATTAAATACTCTGAATTTAGGACAGGAAATTTCTCATTATCTCTCACAAATCTAATTAACTAAATTAATATGCCTGCAGCAACAGCATATTCCCCACATGCACTTCTGAGTAAAGGGATTCTCTTCTTGTGAAACTGCAAATCAGCATCAGGTGTCCTCTCCTACAGAGGCAAAGTGTTTGCCAAAAGGGTTTACAAAGGACACTTAAATCTGCAACAAACATTTAAGGTTATAAAAATATACCCTGTTTAGAAATGCAATGGCTGAGAGCCTGAGGCTATCATTTTTGTCCATAGCAGACAAGCAGTCTGAGTAGTCTTTTAATGAGGGCACAAGACTGGGCAGCGGGATTTGAAACTGTTGTTCAAACCAATGGAAAATATAGATCAGAAGCAGACTGGCTCTCAAAACAGCTACTTCCAGCAGAGACCAATTATATTCTGCAGGAGCATGTCAAACACCCCACCACACACCAGTATGAGAAAGTTGCTGCAGCAAGAGACAATTCATGATTTCCTTTAAAAAACCCACAATTATTCCTACAGAACCACCTCTGTTTTGTCCTGACTCATAATTTATAGAGGGGAGGAAAAAATGCCACCCTGGAAATTACTTTGGCCCTGTAGTTTTTAACTGTCAGAGACAATTTCTTTGAAATCTAATTTATGATTTGCAGGCTTCATTAAGTTTTCGCAAGTAATTTTACACTTAAATCACCATTGGCAAATCCATCATTTATTGATAGAAACATTAGGACTCTAATGGAGTGTGATTTGTGATGAAACAAGATAGGAAGAGATGAAGGTGGAAAAAGGTGCTTCCCTCTGCCACATTTTAGACCATTTTATCGGGGGAGGAAAAAAATGATTCCCACCTCCCATGGGTTGTTAAAATTATCTTCTAAAACTTGGGGAAGAAGATACAAGCAAAACTCAAGATTAAGTGTAAGTTTTCTGTTTTCTTGTTTACCGAGATATTGTAAGGATGGACTGCAGTAAAATTCCATCCTCTGAAAGAGAAACTTCTAAATAAAAGCCTGCCAAAGCAAGTAAAATACAACAGAGAAGCTCAGGTATTTGTTATCAATTTAATCCCTCACCATGCTGAATCCTGTGATCCTGGTTGAGGACATGTTGAAACAGCAGAAAGGTTATTATATTCTGATTGACATTTAAGGATTTAATATATAGTTAGTCCAAACTTTTACCAAGTAAATAGTTTTCAAACAAACAGCATTCAAGTACACTTCTCAGAAGCCTGCATATATCTGATCCTACCAAGAAAAGTCTCCTTCATGCTTTGTAGCCATCTCCCTTCAGTACACCTTGCCAGACAGCCTCAGAAATATATTTCTTTTGAATTCCTGATAGCATCTTTATTTACTGTACTTTATTTACGATACCATCATTCCCCTCATCCACCAATTATGATTTCTGACCACCCGTTTCCAACAGATGTGATAAAAAATACATTTTACTTATTAAGTGACTTCAGTGCAACTCCCAAAGAAAACAAGTCCTAATGCAGTGCAAAGCTCTGTTGCAACAGAAAAGTGGGTGATGGACAAGCAGAAGTCCCTGCATCTTCTTATCTTGGCAGAATGAAGCTGTGCTATAGCAAGAGTTAATACTGTAAAGTCCTTAAGTACGTGACAAAGAAACCTCCACTGCAATCAGATCTGAGCATGCTGCCATTTGCAAGTTGATTGACACTGCCCAGAAGAAAGCAGAAGAAAAAGATGAAAAAGAACCACAATTCTCTGACAGTCCTAGCACTATGCAGCAACATGGAAAATTAGGAATATTTGGTGCCGTTTAAACAGAGAGGATAATGGGATTGTTCTGTCTGTGAGAAGCTCTCTGACTTCAGTGAAGTTATTTCTAAGTTCACCCAGAGTTCATGAAATGACTGGCTAGTTACAAAGCCAGGTTTTACCTATTTTTGCCCGATTGCTTTGAATTGGGTGGGTATTTCTGTGACTTTCACATTTATCTTTATATATACGTGATGAAGAAGTATTAAATAACTTGAATGCAATGAATTTTAAATAAACCTGCTACTCCTTTTTTTAGATCTAAATTAAATGCAAAGTAAGCACCTCTCAAATGTGTGTGGCTAAATTTACTACTGGGAACTTAATGGGTGTGCTGATGAAACATTTACATGCACCTGTCTTGGCCATAAAGAGAAAATTCACACATCCAATACGTTCAGCTTTGCATCTAACTTGTCTGCAATCTGATTGCCTTCTTAATATGAACAAATGAAAGATTAACTGGGAAAAACTGGCAAGGTTCAAAGTCTGGACTTTTTTTAAAAAAAAAACCCAAACAACTAACCCAAAATATTTTCACACAGAGTTTGGGCTGCCACGTACGAGCTGAGATTTATAAAGTTCAGCTATTCACATTTCAGTTCTGTTCCAATAAAGGCCATTGTAAAGTTTTCAGACTAGTAATAAAGAAAAGCTATTAATGTGTTTTCTGCATGTTAATTCAATATGGGGATTGTGATGTTAACACTACTTACGTTACTGCCTTCATCATTTCTCATTCTTACAATATATAACATAAACAAAGGGGTTTTGGATTCCTTGCAGATTCATTTTTATCTCAAAGTGAAAGCTGTGCAAGATTTGCAGCTTCAGACTCCTAGCTGGTGATAAGCTTCTCCTTCCTTCCTCTTCCCAATCTAAGTATACAAAGAGACTTTAACAAAATTAATTGCAGTATTCAGCGTTCATGAATTTCTATGCTTGTGTAATTCATTTCCTTGCAGATAGCAAAGCAGAGGGAGGTTCTCTTGCTGCCAAGGTTACAGGATTCATGAGCAAGCCTGCCCTGGACTAATGGGGAATAAGTAAAGAATCTCCCTCATTGCTCCTTTCACTGGGGACTAGCTTTTAATCGCATTAAATTACTGGAGTCATCAGTCTGCATACCTAAGGATAGAGGGATGGCCAGAAGAAATATGCTGCCAGGTGAATCCTGAACAGCCATTTCTGCCACAAATTGGATAATATTTAGTTATAATGAATGGGGATCAATAATATTCATATTAATCCCTGGAAATAATACAGCCCCTCACTCAATTCCTTCATAGCAACTCTAATCTTCAATGCAGGCATGATGCAGGAAGGTGAAGCAGCCTGTGCTACTTGAGAAAAAAGCACTACCATAAAACCTTCTCTTTCCTTGCACCTAATTCTGCTGCCCAGAGTCACTGGCTGTAGAGGTCAGAAAAGGGACCTCATCCTGGGTAAGGACTGTAAAGGAAGGCTCTGCATGAGATGAAGCCCCAGAGCACTGTGAGATCAATCCAGGTGTTACTTGTTGCAAATTTTTAAAAAAATTAAAAAATCATTTTCAGGTACCTACTTTTTACAAGAAATAGGTTTACATGCACTGAAAGACCCACCCAGCCACCCTCCCCAAATCCAAAAGACCTTCCTGCATGTGCTGAGACAGCCTCAGACCTGGGGAGGAATATTTGTACATTCAGAACACAAGGAACAGTAGCTCACTTTTCCTGGATTTTTGAGTTAGAGGGTGGAAGGATAGTTTAACTCCCTATTTCATAAAATGCAATTCACCTTTCATTCCCCAGTCACTTATATAAAAATCAGCTGAGATAAAACACTTATTTAATTTACTCTTCATTTCACCTTGAAATGGATTACTGGGTGAGCTGCTAGTTCCTGAAAAAACAGAGGAAGTGACCCAAACCTATATGTTTATTAATACGAATGCATCTTTACCCTCCATGCACAACCATATTCCAGAGGGAATATGAGAGGGTCAGCACTGTGGTCACAGGACACGAAAAAGGGAAAGGTTAAGATTCATTCTTACCCAGGGAATTGCAAAATGTGTTGCTGCAATAGGCAGGGCACTGAACCACATCCCACCACTGTTCTGATGTATTCTACCTCAGAGATGACTTGCAGACATGAGAGTCAGGGCACCACACTTCATTCACATCCTGGTAGGACTAATTTTCATGAAATGTCAAAATTCGAACCTCTCTAAAGTACCTCAAATTGGGTCAACAAGGGAGAGGCACCCAAATCATTCTCAGATTAACACCACATTTTTATTATGTAGGATGTAGTCAACTGTCTGTTAAATCTAACTTTCCTTTAGCATTATTTTTTCTCTTTATCAGATTCCCTCACCACCACTTAAAAGAGCACCTAAAAGCTGCATAAGGACAACCTCCATAACAAGTGTCAAATTCTTGCCACTTAACTCCACTTAACTCTGTTCAATATGAACATAAGTTGTCTGTGTGCAACCTAAAATTTCCGCTGGATAACTGTGGTGAAGTGATCTGCTAGTCACAATTGATATGGGAACATTTCAAGGCCCTCTTCTCTTGAAAGGTTTGAGTAACCAGGGCATTGCAAGCTTTCAGAGATCAGAAACTTGATCTTCTTAATTCGCACTTTGATTGTGGATTCTTGATGTTAACCTGAATGAGGCAAACAGTCTTCAAGGAGAAAGAGAGTAATTGTGAGCCTGAAGAAACACATTTCAAGTACTGCATTTTATGCCCTCATCAACTTTGCTTGGCATTTGCCAAATGTGCTGCTTTTCACAAAAATCTCTATAGAACAGGACTCCTTAGCCCTTCTCTGATAAATTAATCTCCTCTAGAAAATTTCACATGGAAAAATCTTGAGAAAGAGTGCTATTGGAATCCTTGAATTTAATATGCTATTAAAAGAAGAAAAAGAAATTCATGAGATGTATCAACTTGAAACATAAAAGCTGTGGAATAGATAAGGACTTACTGAGTGACCCTTACAGGCTGTAACTCTGCACGACATCCTACTGAGACCAGAAATAAATACACAGTCTGCAAAATGGTGATTTAAAATATCGTGTTGCTCATTTACATTGAAATAGTTTTATAAGGGCACGTGGAAAGGATTCATTTGTCCATCTCTAAGCCTGGCTGTTAACATCTATCTGCTAAAAGGGACCTAGAGGACATGCCACAAGCCTCTCTACAGTGTCAACCCAGACGCACACTGCAGAGTGGTCTATTCTAAATGGCCAGCTACTCCAGCAGAGCATTGCTCAAAAGATGTCTAGAATGGGTGGAGGAAGACCTTTGGAAGACAAAGGTGACTTTGTGTTTCCTAGATCAAGCAAGAGAGCAGTTTCGCATCTCAGAGCCTGATCTAGACCCCTCAAAGTGCTATGCAGTAATGTTGACAGTTCTATGGTGTCTAAGGAGCATGCTAGGAGTTGCCTCTGGATCAGGAGGGAGGAGCCCAGGGAAACCAGAATTTGACTCCTGTGGAATCTGCATGGCCCCACCAAAGATGTGGAAGCAAAAAGCCATATTCTCCATTTTACCATACAGAGCACTAGCTGATCCTTATGGGATGAATACAAAAATATGACCATACCCAATCACAAAACCTAATGAACAAGCATGTGGAAAAGGAACACACTAAATCCTCAAAAGGCCAGCTGGGTGTGGAATGAGATCTCTCCCTGCTGTCCCCTTAGCGGTTTGGTATCAAGCACATTCCAGGGCTTCAATGTAAGCATTCAAAAAAGTCATTTCAAATAAATGACAGTGAAAGGCTAATTGGAAAGGCAGTCATT
This sequence comes from Zapornia atra, assembly GCA_013400835.1. Lineage (NCBI taxonomy): Eukaryota > Metazoa > Chordata > Aves > Gruiformes > Rallidae > Zapornia > Zapornia atra. The sequence goes on along the minus strand of VZTU01010657.1, from coordinate 240,979 downwards.
CCAGTAAGCATCACTGAGAAAAAGCTTTACACTGCATATTTGCCTTAAATATTCTCCTTTTGTTTAATAACTGCAAACTGATGGCACACATCAGGGGAGCATTTTGTCATTGGAAAGTTGTTGCCATATGCCTTCAACAAATAATTATAGAGCAACAATGCCAGTCAAATGGTTGGTTGACACACAGATACCAGATACACTCAATTTCCACAATTTTTGTGAAAACTGGCAGCTAGGTGCAGCAGATACCCCAAATTAGTACTCAATATGAGAAAAAGCTGAGTGTAACAGACACACATTCTGTCTGCTCTAGAATATATAGTGCCCCGTCAGTCAGCATTTGGGCTTTTTCATTTTTTGCCAGTACTGGAAGTACTGGAATGGCAATACCATACAAGGCAAGAGAGGACTCTCTGTCCTACTAGAGGACAGTGAGAAGTTCTTGAACACTGGAAGAGAGCAGATTCCACTCCTATCTTCAACACACATAAGGAAGATCCAGGAACAACAGGCTGCCATTCTCACCTCAATCTCTGGGAAGGTGATGGAGCAAATAATCCTGGAAACCATATTCAAACACACAAAAGACAAAAAGATGATTTGGAGTAGTCAGAATGTATTTACAAAGGGGAAATCATGCTAACTATCATGATACCCTTCCACAACATGGTAAGTAGCTCTGTGGATGAGAGGTGAGCAGTAGATGTTGTTTACCTTGCCTTTAGTATGGCACATGGCACCTGCGTGCTGCAGAGAAAGACCTTGGTGTCTTGGTGGCCCTTACACTGACCATAAGTCAGAAATGCACTCTTGTAGCAAAGCAGGCCAACAGTATCCTGGACTGCATGTGTCATTCGACATGAGCCTTCCTCTCTACTCAGCATTAGTGATGCCCTATCTGTGTCCAAATCTGGACTTCTCAGTAAAAGAAAGACTTACTGGGGAAGGTCATGCACAGGCCTATAAAGATGATTTGACTGCAGCATCTTTTATATGAAAAGAGGCCAAAGGAGATGGGACTGCTCAGCTGAGAAGAAAAGAAGATTCAGAGGGGTTCTTACCAATGTGTCTAAGTAACTGATGGGAAGGAATGAAGTGGGAGTGCACACTGAGGTCACAAGAGGCAATGGGCACAAACTAAAAAGTAGAACATTAAATCTGAACATAAGAAAACACTTTTACTGTTTGGGAGGTCAAGCACTGCACCTGGTTGTCTAGAGACATTGTGGAGTCCCCATCTGTGGAAATACTCAAAAATCCATCTGGACACAGTCCTGGTCAGCCTATTCTAGCTGGTCCTGCTTGAGGACATGGTTGGACTACCTGATCACAAGAGATCGCTTCTAACCTAAACAATTCTCTGATTCTGTACCATAAAAAAACCCCACCTGGACAGTCACTGAGAACACAGGTGGTGAAGCCAAGCTACCACAGCAGACATTAGGAAACAAATATGCACAGGAATCTAGGTTTCACTAATTTCATTTCTCTTGAGAATGTGTGATTTTTCCACAGCCAAAGTTCAACCAGTTTCTTAGCAGGCAGCAGCATTCCACACCTTCTGCATTGCAAGATTAAGACATTATGTGCAAGAACTCAGAACTCCCTGATAACTGCAGTTGCCATGCAGCAGAGCCTCCCATTGCACTGCAATACACTAGTTCACACACTCAAGCAAGCATTATTTGTATCACCCTGTGGGGAAGTGGGATGGAGATTTCAAGAGTCCTAAAATTCAGGATAATGGCCTGGCTCCATGGAATACAAAGCAGAAGAGCTCCCACTGGCTACACTGGGGTAGGATTTTACCACACACAAGCGGTAACTTGTGTACTCATTCTGTGCTGTCACCTGATGTTGTATCATGTAACTAAACCCCTAAGTGCCTTAAAGTGGGCATGGCAAAACTGTGATATCCAGCAGCAGAGCGCCACTCCAGTGTCCTAGTCTTACTCATCTAACTGTCTCCCACAGATGCTCCCACACGAAAACTGACACTTACATGAATAGAGTTGGAAGGGAGAGGGAAAAGCAGTGGGAAAAGCAGTGCTCAGTGCTCTTCCACAGTAACAACAGTCATTCTGAAAGAGCTGCCTCTGCCATCTGTACATTAATCAGCATCAAAGACAGCACGAATGAAGCTTCCATTGAGAACACCCAGCCATGGGAGCCACACCCGGCCACTGAATGGCAACCAGCAGTGGTGGTAGGAGCAAGGGCACTCCGCTGACATTTACTTAAATACCAGTCCAATCTCAACACACTTCAAGGTATGCAACACATCCATCTCCTGCTTTCTTCACTGTCCTCAAAAGAAAATCAATTTCTTTTTTTTTCCCCCCAAGCTACCTGACCTTGAAAAAAGCATTGCTCCTCTGTGTTCGAACGTATTCAGCTGCTCCTCTGCCAACCGCGATCCATTCCCTATTCATCAAGAAAAAGATGGATCTGAAAGAGATCTGCAGGATGTTTTCTTGTGTGTGCATGTTGCTTAGATAGTAAGGTTCCCCTATTTTAAATATGCCTTCAGTTATTACAATTAATTCAAATCTTGTTGATTGATCCAGAAATTTCAAAAGAAAAAGTAAATGTCCTGTGTGATAAATCTAACAAACAGCTGGTTTTGAATCAAAATCTTTTTCTCTTACATGCTTCAAGACCTTCCACTTTCAGTACTCTCTAGAGAAAGGCTTTTGAGGTTTTTTTCTGAAATATGTTCAAATGATGTTTTGACTCTTCTCCATTTGGTTTCATTTACATAGTTTCATGGAATCATAGAATGGTTTAAGTTGGAAGGGACCCTAAAGGTCATCTAGTTCCAATTCCCCTTCCACTAGACCAGGTTGCCCAAAGGCCCATCCAACCTGGCCTTGAACACTGCCAGGGTCACAGAGGCACCTAGCACCTCCCTGGGCAACCTGTTCCAGAGCCTCACCACCCTCACAGTAAAGAATTTATTTTTTAATATCTAATAGAAATCTGCTCTCTTGCAGTTTAAAGCCATCACCCCTTGGCCTATCACTCCATGCCCTTGTAACCTGTCCCTCTCCAGCTTTCTTGTGGGCTCCCTTGAGGTACTGGAATGCCACTGTAAAGTGTCCCCAGAGCCTTCTCTTCTCCAGGCTGAATAAGCCCAACCCTTCTCAGCCTCTTCTCTGGACTCTCTCCAAGAGGTCCCCATCTTTTGTGCACTGGGTACCCTAGAGCAGGACGCCACATGCCAGGTGGGGGTGTCACAAGAGCAGAGTAGAGGGGCAGAATCATTTCTATTGACCTGCTGGTCATGCTGGTTTTGATGCAGCCCAGGATGTGGTTGGCTTTCAGGGATGCATATACACATCGCTGGCTCACGTTGAGCTTTTTATCAACCAACACCCCATAGTCCTTCTCCCCAGAGCTGCTCTCAATCTCTGCCAGTCTGCATTGGTTCTTGGGATTGCTCCAACCCATGCGCAGGACCTTGCACTCGGCCTTGTTGAACTTCATGAGGCTTACATTGGCCCACCTCTCAAGCCTGTCCAGGTCCCTCAGGATGGCATCCCTTCTCTCCAATGTGTTGATCACACCACACAGCCTGGTGTTGGCAAACTTGCTGAGGGTGTACTTGACCCCCCGGCCATAATGCCAACAAAGATTGTTAAACAGCACTGGTCCCAGTACTGACCTTTGAGGATTGCCACTTATCACTGGTTTCCACTTGGACATCAACCTATTGAACACAATTCTGTCCAGCTAATTTCTTATCCACCAAGTGGTCCCTCCATCAAGTCCAGGTCTCTCCAATTTAGAGACAAAGACGTCTGGAGAAAAGGAAGCTGAGGGGAGACCTTACAGCTATCTGAAAGGAGTTTCAAAGTGGGCGTTGGTTTCTTCTCCCAAGTAACAAGCAATAGGACAAGAGGAAATGGCCTCAAGTTATACAAGGGGAGGCTTAGGCTGGATCTTAGGAAAATATACTTCACCAAATGTTTGTCAAGCACTGGAACAGGCTGCACAGGGAAGCAGTCGAGTCACCATCCCTGGAGGTATTTAAAACACACAGAGATACGGTGCTTAGGGACATAGTTCAGGAATGGATTTGGCAGTCCTAGATGAATGGTTGCACTTGATAATTTTAAAGGCCTTTTCCAACCAAAACTATTCTATGATGCTACATTGCATGAGCCAGTGTCAAATGCTTTGCACAAGTGCCGGTAGGTGATGTTAGTTGCTTTTTCCTTATCCACCAATATTGTAGCTCTGTTACAGAATGTCACATTTGTCAGGCACAATTTGCCATTAGTTAAGTCATGTTGACTTCCACCAGTAAACTTCTAATTTTCCATTAGGAACTACCAGCCTGTAGTTCCCCAGGATTTCCTTTTCACCCTTTTTAAAAATGGGGATTACTTCACCAGACTGCCAAAACTTCAAGTATGATGGATCGTGGCTTAGCAGCTCCATTCTCCAGTTCCCTGTGGACTCATGGATACATCTTGTCAGGTCCCATGGACTTGTACACCTTCAGGTTCCTCATATTGCCTTGAATCTGATCTTGTCCTTGAATCTGATCTTGTCAATTCTTAATTCTTCCAGTCCCTCCCTTTCCCTTTTGTGACTTGGGTGGTGTGTCTAGAGTACCTGCTGGTGAAGACTGAGGCAAAAAATTCATTGAATACCTCAGTCTGCTTCATATTCCAGGTAATCAGGTCTCCTGTTTCCTTCCAGGAGTGGTCCACAGTTTCCTTTGTCTTCCTTTTATCACTGACATACCTATAGAAGCTTTTCTTGTTGCCCCGATGTCCTTGGCTAGATTTAATTTTATCAGAGCTTTAGCTTTCCTAACCTGATCCCTGGCTGCTCAGACAATTTCTCTGTATTTTTACTAATTTTTTAACATGCAATTCAATATGCCCTTCAAGGTGACCTCTGAAAAGGTTTCCTAAATGCTGAGGTTAGGACATTGTCAACAGAGGCAACATCAGCACGGATGAAGATGATGACACGTACTATTCTTCTTTCCTATGGTTCAGAGTGGTAGGGTGCAGATGGCAAAAAAGTATTGCAGAGCAACAATATTCTTGCTTTACAGCAAGTGCAAAATGGAGAAAGCAAGAAAATAAAAGTATACATTTTTTAATAATAATTCAACAGTATATCACAGAAAAAAATCATTAAGAAATCCTATCAAAGACAGTTGGAGCAGTAGTAAGTAGATTTATGGGTTTTAACGAGAAATAATTGAACCTATACAGAAATTCTCTGTTCTCAAGGATGCCTCTGCTGCAAATTAAAGGCATAGAAGAGGGTACACAAAATAACTGCAGTATAACAAAATGAATTAAGTTTGTGTCATAGTTAAAACAACCTTTGTACATGCCTCGTTCACTGCTAACACCACGACACTGTAGCAAAATCATGTTACAGGACCAAGATTGAAATTATCAGAGGCACTGAAAGTGTCCCATAGGAATTGTGTGCACTCAGAAATTGTAAAATAAAGTTCTTCCTCTTCTTCCTATTCAGATGCATCCCTTTACACAAAATCTCTTTATTCCAGCTCAGTCATTTCCTATTGTCAAGTCAATCACTGATTTTAGTGTTCATTTGAAAAATGATTCAGGGAGCCCAAGATCACATATAATTAAAGATAATTAGTCTGCATTAAAGATGGCACAGGTAGCAAAACAGCAAGCAGGTATTGATTACCATTGATTAGCAATCACCATTGATTATGTTAGTTTTCTAAGTTTGGGAATGTATTTCAAAAGGTACAATATCATTGGTGTCTAGAACACTTGCTGAACCTCCTTCACAGCAAGGACGCAACTCCCAGTTTTCAGCTAAAAAGACACCACCATCTTGCTGTGCAGTGGTATTTCCAATAAGAAGCTACACTATAGACTTGTGGCCTTGTACATATCATGGAATTTAATGAATATAAAGCACCTGAATGTGATTTGTGGCCTTAAAGTCAACACAATCCACTCCAAAAGAACCCAGAATGTTTGGGTTTAGAGTTGCTGATCAACAAGATCCCTCATTTCAACTAGGAATCGTTCTCTATAAATCATTAGTGAGTTAAATAAAAGGAAGGAGTTGAAAAGACTTCAGCTGCAAATTACACCTAATACAGTGGTTTACTCACCACATTATTCTTCAACGGCAGCTGATAAATCCAAGACAAGGACTGCATGCTATTGGCCCGCTTACAGCCTGATAACACAAAAAGTCATCTTCCCTTCTCTTTTTGTATATGTAAAAAATGTTAAACATTTAGTTTACTGTCATTTTCTAATGTTGTCTGAAATACATTGTGACACATCAAAAATGTTCGTAAAATGAATAAAAAATGTGCTGTCTGGTTCAATACACTACCTCAGTCATTCCTCTACGTTTGATGTTGCCTGTACTTAAATGACGAAAGCTGCCTTAATTATTTATCGCCTTTCTAAAACATCCTTTTCTCTCTGTGGTATTCTTCCCTTTTTCAAGTAAAATTGTGTAAAATGTGTACAGTTAGAAGAGATGCAAAACTGGGAGTCAGTCACCAGCTAAAACTAGTGTTGATCAGGTATACTTAAATCAGTGCCGTTCACTTGAGTTCTACCGGCACTGAATATCATCATAAATTCAGTTCCTGAGCCACCTAAATATTGAAAGGGTTTCTTATTTCACCACAGATGAGTCATGCAAAAACTTGCCCTCTGGAATAGTAAGGCCCCATTACATTCATTCAGACATTAAAACACTAAATATTTCCCAGGAGACACAGCACCTTCTGGATTTAGCCTTCAACACCACTTCTCCCAGTCAGCAAAAGCAGAGCTGAACTTACAACATGCTTTAAGATGCCTGGACAAAAACTCAAGCAGTTGTGCAATGCATTTACTAGCCACCACAACTGTATTCAAGAGTTTTCCTCTGGAGAGAGTGGCTGCAGACCTGGATCACTCATATTTTGTCTAATATGAATTCTGAAGCTTGAGACAGAGGCATGGGAGACAAATCATCATCATAAAAGCGCTCCCAGAACAAAGATATACTCTGATGTCCCCTTTAGATTATAAATTAACCTCTAATTAGGGATTACAAACCAGCAAGAAGGAAACCCAGATACATCTCTTTCTGTTGTAGGCTAACTGATACATTGCCAAATATTTATCAGAGAACCTCAGATGAATTTAGTGATGTCAAGAAATAAAACACAGATCTGGCTGGCTTTAAGCCAGGCATAATGGCAGCAGCAGCAGCTGTGCCCAATTCATCTCTACTGATCTGGGAATTAATCTCCCAGTCAGGCAGGTTGGAGGTCGGAACTGGATTTCTCCTGAGAAAAAGAACTATTCCAAACTATGCAGCAGGACAACATGAAAAATACTGTACTCATTGCAATGTGAACAAAAATCCATATTGGCTATGATAAGACATCATTCATCTTCATTTCTGATTTCAGCCAAAATAGAAAGATTTGTGTCAGCCAAATAGAAAGTGGCACCAAGAGCTGAGAGGCTCCTGCATCACCTAATCTTTGCAAAGAGTATCTGTGTTAGGCATGGAGCTTGATTTCAGAAAGTTTGATTTTATTTGCCCTGGCCCCATTTCCCTGCTAACACTTTATTCAAGGAATCAATTAGGCCTTGATCAAGCATTGATCAAGAGGTCCCAATGGGGAGCCCTAATGCATTTTATCTGCAGTTATTGTTCCTGAGTAACACCTATTTCTGAGCATGCACTTAATTCTTTTCATCAATACTGTGCTATCCTTCAACAAGACTGTGAATAGCTTTTTGTAGGTGCACTTTCAATGAAATTCTCCTTTGACAAATGAATTAGTGAAACTACTGGGATTTCCTTTGGTGTATTTGCTTTTTTTTTCCAGCCACACAGACAAATAAATTCCAACCCCCTCACCTCCTCCTGCCTAGAAAAAGGTTACAGTGGTGTGTTGGAGTTCAAGATACTAAATGGAAAGCTGTCCAGAACAAATAGAAAAAGATAACCAGCAATGCCTTAAAGCAAACATTCATTATTTTTCACTGAATTCCCTAAGGAGTGAAAGATGTGATGCATCTTTACAATCTCAAGATTTTCTCACTGTCATTAGCATTTCCCCAGCCTTTTAAAGGAAAGGCACAAAAGGTGCGTATCAGCAAAGACAAGACTTCAGTATATGATTAAGTCATTCACACAGGTTTAAGCATGCACTTAAGTTATCTGCTGAATAGAGAGAGATTTAAACACATGCCTGAACGCTTTGCTGAAAAGAAGCCAAAACGAATTGGTTATAATTAAATTCTTTTGATGAAATTTCTGCAACTCCCTATTGTATGTCACCAGTACTGAAATGCTAATAAACTAGTTAAAATTAAGCTTATTACCAAGTAAAATAAACCACAGAGACACTTCTGTCTTTTCCTGTTTTCTATCACCATTTATGTAACATTATTTTGCATTAGAGAAATAAAATACTTGACCAGGGCTAATGCATCAGCCTCACAGTGCAATAATTGCAATGCAACACAATCCAGGAGACAATCTATATCTTCCTCCACATCCGCCTGCAATCTACCTCTGTTTATCTGAGAACCAGCTTAGAGCCATGTCAGCATTTACACAGAGCCCTAACTTCAGAACACTGCCAGAGTCATGCTACAGGCATGCTCAGTGGGTAGAGAGATCTTTTAAAATCAACACAGATGGAACTCCACCTGAAAAATAAAGCATTAACACACAGGGTGCTCAGAAACAATTGCATATAAATACCAGGACTTGCATGCTCTGAAGCATATTATGTTACTTCAGCACAGCTCCACAGAAATAATGGAGTTAAAAATGGCTTTGTCCTCTTGAGAATGCAGAAGTTACACACACAGACTTGTTCTGAAATTCTCCCAGCCTTGCACAGCAACAGGAAGGGTTATGTTCATTGTGGCAAAGAAGGACACAAGCACCCAATATTTCTACCACCATTCAAAAGGGTCAACAGTAAAAAGTTTTAAAGTATATGACAATAGGACAGTGTAGGCAAAGTCAAACGGTGATGAAGCAAGGCTGGTAGAAAAGGCAGGCCATCTGACTGAAAAGTGCTGCAGAGTGACCACCCTGCCAGTTTTGCAGGACTTTCCAAAGCCTGTTGTTTTCCAATAACTTAAGAACATGTGCAAACTGCACAGAATTTGGATGACCTTGTCCCTTCACCTTGGTCTTCATTTCTCCATTTTCAAAAAGATTAACATCTTCTGTCTGCATGCCTTGGACAGCCCTGCGTGCTAGGCAAACTAGGAACACAAGGCACTTTGGTACCTAAGCAGACATCCTGCTCCACTGAAGCTCTGTCAAAGAGAAACATGGAAATATTTTAATCTCTCTGGACAGAAGCTCAATGGGAACAGCTCCTGCAGTAGGTTGAACTAAACCTTCTGTATGAAAAACTTCTTCAGTTTGTGAACCCCTTCCTTATACTGGCAAGCAGCTCTGCAGCATCAAGTCATTTCCGTGAGCTCGTGAGTGCAGAAGGTGGAAGAGATTCAGGTCTTCCACTTTGTCTTTAAAGCCAAATGTGAAAGAGGTTGTGAGGACTGAGCTATACTTAAAATCATACCCACTACATTCCAGTCTGCTGTCTATAATCTGTATGGGACCAGGCAAAATATCAATCAGGAATTACAATAATTTGCAAAATGTTGTGAGAAAGTAAGAAACGTATCAACCCACAGACCGTATTTCTTTTTATAAGCTAGCAGTAAAAGCTAAAGAGGAACTCATTACAATTTACTGCAAAACAGAAAACAACAGCATTTTTACACATCTCATGAAAAACAGAAGCAGCTATTATTTTTCAATCTTCTACCATTCTGTGGGCCATTTCCAACACAGCTAAGCAGGCATGGAATTTAGGCTGTAATTTTCACGGGGACCCCAAGTGAGTTAATGGCCTAATCTTTATTGAAAATTCTGGTCTTAACTTTGAGTTACCAACAGCAGTAACTGCTCCCATAATCAAGTATCATAGCCAGCGATCCTCCAGTGCTTTTGTTCCTTAATCTGGCTTATGTTACTCAGTCTGACATTTCAAAAAGAAAAGAAAAAACCCCCCATTACAGTGGGTTAGTTATGTTCTTCCATTTGTGAGCATTAAATAGTGGCACCAGAGCTCTATGCATAAATCAGAAAGTATATAGACATCTGAACAAACAAACCTACTGAAAAAAATCATGTATTACAGCTGCAAAAAAGTAAACATGGCAATTTTTTTCCTGTGCCTCCAGGAGAATCTTCGCAGTAAAAATAAATACAGATGCTAAACCCAAAAGGATTATAGAAGTTAGAACTGCTACAAGACTGTGCATTTTATTAGCATAATTTATATTTTAACATGGTCCAATCTGGTGCTGAGAATTATAAGGAGCATCCAGTCTCTGACAGGATAGGGCCCTGCTGCTTTCTCTCTATCACAATAAAATTAAGGTTAACCCTAAGTACCCCATGGATCTCTACATATACACATTAAACACTACTCTGTATTAATGGAATAAATATAAACATTTTAAAGACAATATTCAAATTGTAAAGGGGTGGTCATTCACATGACTCCAGCAATCTCACTGGAGTTTGGACTGCTTCACATGGGGCCATAAAATTAACCTGAAAAAATATTGCTCTCAGAGTGATAACAACCTGCCTTAGTTCTCATAATCACACTGCGTTGGGTTGATATTTCTGCCCTCAAAAAAATGACAAGCTACATTTTAGGAACTTCCATATGAACACGCATAAACACCAATATTAGCTGCCAAGTCCCTCAGGTACCCACTTTGAGCTGAAGACAGCCTAAGAATCAGTCACTCTGCTGCTTTGGGAACAGTAAAGACAAAATAAGTGCTGTGTGTTTTTCCTGCCAACCATCCCATAGGAACATATTTCCCCATCTTATTCCCACAGCCCACATTTCACTTCTGCAGAACTCAAGGGATTCTTCTTTGGCAATGTAACCAGCCAGGACAATTGGAGTAGTAGTGAACAAGGCTTGAGCCCTGCTAAAGAGATGAACAGTGCAGCTCCAAGAAGCAAGGCATCACACCTTTTTCTTTCCTATACCTTGGATTTCTGAGCTGTCTCCAGGCCCCTCTCTCTTTACAACATCATACTGCATAGCCAGTTCAGAGAAAGAATTGTGAAATCCAGAGTAGCAATTATGTCATGAGATCAAGACAAACATTTCTCCATCAAGAAAAGTGGAGATGACACTCTAGAGCATGTGAGCTGCTTAAAAGCTCAGAGAGGCTGATGCAAGCCATTAGAACGAGAGGCTGTGGCAATTTTGGGGCTTCTCCCAAGCTGATGAATGAGAATGGGTCAGTCTAAACTGCCTTGAGTCCCAGCAGCTGGTCCTGTCGACCTCCACAGCTGCATGCTCTTCCACAGCAAAAGAAAAAAAGCACTGTGCCAAACACCAATCTGTGAAGGGCTGGAAAGAACTTTTGTCTTGATGCTTTTTAATAATTAACACACTATTAAAGCAACAGTCTCAACAACAGATAGAGAGCTTGGGAGCTTCAGAACTTGGGAGGCCATGCATTGTATTCACCAGCACATGGATGCATACCCACCCTGTTGCTGATACTGCAGCTCAAGCACCAGCTTGCTACTGTGTCCATTCTACAGCAGAAGGAATAAAATGGACATCATTCACTGGACAAGTGCTAATAAGTCAGATGCAATACCCAGCCCTGCCATCTGCACGATTCAGTCTCTCAAATCTCTTGCTGTCAGCCAAAACACTAAGAGCTCTAAATTTAGAATCAGCTCCAGCTGCCTGCAGAGTCTCGGGCAACTCTCAGCTCTTGCCTCTCCAGGGAAACAGGGCAGTAACAGGGCCCTGCTCCCGAGAAAGACAGGATTGATTAAACTTTGTAGCAAGGGATGCAGTATCCATTCTGAAGTCCTTCCATTGGACAAAGTTAGAGCAAATGAAAGCTGCAACGGAATGTATTAACCTCTTCTCAAGCCAGACACAGAAAGTAATGATTGACCCCCATTTTATCCTTAGAAGAATTTTACATGTACATACACTCCTCATTAACAGAAGGCTAGCAGGTACTTTAAAAATCTGATTTTTAAAAAAACATATACAAACACAGGTATACACACACAAACATGTATATGAACAATTGAGATGCCCTCAAAGTCTTAATCTGCAAAGTAATTTTCTGCTTTTGTACACAAAATTAACGTTTCCTCCCTCTGATGTGCAAGAGTTTGCATAGATTGCTCCTTCACTTATTTCCCATGGGACCCCATTAGCCATGACTGTGGTGGACTTGTCTGGATCTTGTACTTGCCCATACCAGGACGAGGGCAATACTGTCCTTCACATGAGGAAAGCCAGCGTACAAATTCCAAGTATGCTGTACAAAAATACTAGTTTTAGGCTGCTGCTGCTTTATTTATTCTGTAGGCATGACTGTAAGTGTAACACAGAGACAAACTATTGATTTCCTCAGTGTAATGCCATGGATTTAAAGTCATACAGGAACATTAAGAGCCTCTAAATTTGATCATCCGCAATACCCCGACTACAACAATTTCTTTACTCAGTAAAACTGCACTTGAACTAGAGCCCATATTTCAGGCTCTGTTTTGATCTTACAGACAACGGCAGTGTACCTCCTGCATCAACCTACAGCACGTGACTCAGAGGAAAGTTAAATTTCCTGATCTCTTTGTTAAGAACAAATAAATTCTGCTGCAAACCAACAGGCTGAAGGAGGGAGGGCATCCTTCCGTACACTTTTTCACTACTTTTACCTCTGAAGAGTGAAGACCAACATTCTCTGACACACCTGTCAACATTAATAGTGCTGATTGCTTTATGAATCAAAATGTTTCATTGCTTTTTTTCTTTCCTCCTTACCCACACATTTATTGAACTATCACCCTCAACCACAGGGAATTCTACAAGATCATGATGTGGAGCATAAGAAACATTTATCTTCCATAACTACTCCTTAATATTTTCAAGGGTTTTTTTCTATGTTCAGGGCAGGTCTTTTGTATGTCATTATTGTAGAAACTGCTATCATTTCATTTCTTAAGATCCCTTAAGCAGAGGATCTCATTCCTTTCCCAAACTGAATCAGGGTAGTCTCCATCTTGTACCTGGGGAGGAACAACCATTCGTTTCAGTACAGGCTGGGGGATGACCTGCTGGAAAGGAGCTCTGTGGAGAAGGACCTGGGGGTCCTGGTGGATGACAGGTTGGCTATGAGCCAGTAGTGTGCACTGGTGGCTAAGAAGGTCAATGGGATCCTGGGGTGCATCAGGAGGAGTGTGGCCAGCAGGTCGAAGGAGGTGATCCTCCCCCTCTACTCTGCCCTGGTCAGGCCCCACCTGGAGTACTGTGTCCAGTTCTGGGCTCCCTGGTATAAAAAGGACAGGGATCTCCTGGAGAGAGTCTAAGGAAGGGCTACGAAGATGATTAAGGGCCTGGAGCACCTCTCCTAGGAGGACAGGCTGAATAAGCTGGGACTGTTCAGTCTAGAGAAAAGAAGACTACAGGGTGGACCTAATTGGTGTTTATAATTATCTTAAGCATGGGATGCAGGGGGAATTGGCCAGCCCCTTTTCAGTGGTCTGTGGGGACAGGACAAGGGGCAATGGCTGTAAGCTGGAGCATAGGAAGTTCCGCACCAACATGTGGAAGAACTTTTTCCCAGTGAGGGTGACAGAGCCCTGGGACAGGCTGCCCAGGGAGGTGGTGGAGTCTCCTTCTCTGGAGCTATCCAAGTTTCGTCTGGATGCCTGTCTGTGCAATATGAGCTGGGGAGCTGCTTTGGCAGGGGGGCTGGACCCGATGGTCTCTCGAGGTCCCTTCCAACCCCTACGATTCTGTGATTCTGTGATTCTTCACGACTGCTCTCTCCCACCTTCCCAGCACTGTACCCAGTTTTCTGTTTGGTTTTCATTTCTGTAACCAAAACTCAACGTTAAATGCAGAGTGAGGTGAGTCCGTCAGTTTATAAAATGACGTGCTGGTGTTCTCTAACGGAGTCCCCTCTCTAAATATAGCCAACTGCTGTGTTTGGGTTTTGGAGGGCCACTGCATATTAAGTAGATGCCTTTATTAAGCTGTCATGTATGACGTGTAGATCTTTCTCCCAAGAGGTTACAAGTAATTCAGAATCCAATAATGCATACAAGTAATTTTAAATCGCCCCTTCTACTTTAATTACCTTGCAAGTTAATTCCATGTTCCAGCTACAGCATGCCATTCAACAGCATGGTTTTTTACAGGCCTTCAGAAGTGCACCTCACAATCACTCACAAATTAATTAATTTGGAGCCTTTCTATAAAGTAATGTGGACATCTTATCCACTCCTAATCCAGGTTATTGCTAAACATACTGACTATAACTAGGTCTACTGTTAACCTTAGTTTTATTTTGATATTTGTGTAGTTAATTTTATTCTTTTTTTTTTTGCTATTTTCATTCTTTATTTATATTTTGCTATTCTTTCTACTCCAGAAGAAGTTGTTTATTGGTAATGTACATCATGAGTGCTAAATCATGGCAAAATTTTCCACCTACCCTGTGATTTCAAGCTTCCTTAGTCTTCAGTTGCAAGAGACTTTGTTTGACAGTTCTGACTGAATAGGCAGGTTATAGTTATGCCCTTGGTTTTGGTTTATTCATGTAAGATTTATTTTTAAGAAAAAAATATTTTAAGGCTAAAGATAATTCAGATAGGCAACTTTGCCCTTACAACAGAAATACCATGTAAGCACAGAAACAAAGGTCAAGCATAAGTAAAATTTGAAACCACAAATAAAAGCTTTGTTTATGAAATTTTTATACGTTTACCTTGGCTTTTCACTGGAATCCAAGTACACATGTGCTGCAAAGAGCAACTTGGAAATATAATGAATTGTGTGCCTTTGCCTGTGCTAAGGCCACCTTCTTTGTAACAATAATAATGTAGCTTTTAAACTGTAAACATATTTTTTAAAAATCCCATTCATTCTGATTGCTGTGTCTCCCTACATGTTCCTACCAAGGCTCATTGGCTTTTTGTGGGGGTTTTTGGTGTTTGTTGCTTTGGGTTTTTTAAATGGCAGATGCACTTGGCAATATCTGTGACCTTGAGTTGTACACATGAGCACACAAGAGTTCCGTCCTGCAAGGCTGTTTATGCATTCTGAGCAAGCTCCTTCTGAGAGGGGTGTCTCAAGGAAGACAGAAGCATGATGTGCATACCAAGCCAAATGCTTCATGATTTATTTATAGGCAAAAGGGGCATAAAAATTTGCTGAAGAGGAAAGAAAAATGAAGAATCTGACTTACCTTGTCAGTGTAGACGAAGAACAGAATCACAACAGTGAGCTCCAACAGAAATATAATTAACAGCATGATAAAAAACTGTCAAGAGAAGAAGGGATGGGGGAAAAAACAAAAAGCAAAACCCATCAACATCTATTTCAGCTTTTTCTGGATGCACAATAAGTACATTCAGCAGATCATGCAGAATGGGGAGTGGGAGTCAAGGCAGGGAGATGCAAAGCTACTGTGTTACAGCAGAACAGAAGGCACACAACATGCAGCAACTGAAAAAGCAGGTAAAGGACTACTAAGGACAACACAGTATCTGGGCATACGTATGGCTTGTTGATATCACTGTAGAACAGCATAAAATCCCACAGGAATCTGTCCCCCCAGAAGCCCAGTGCTCTACTTGACAGTAACTCTTAATGACTCCTCCCAGGATAGGTTCCCTGTTTTTTTCCCCCATTGGGTCTTCGCAATTAACAATGTACCAGCAAAATCCACAGCTCAGACTTCCCATTGCAAGGGAAGGTAGCTTGATCCATAAAGTCATAGTCCCTTTCAAGGGGAATTGTGGGAAAAATTAAATGCACACCAAAAAGCTTGCATACCAAGTTAGCTTTACAAGCAGTTTTGGTAGCTACACAAATCATCCACTGGTTTCAACTGAAAGGGGCTGATTTGTATTGAAGACATCAAAGGATCTCCTTTGGCCCACAGTCACAGAACTGTCTAAAACCCAGTAGTCAAAAGCTCAAAGGAGTGGATAAAAGTTTAAACAGAAGCATTTCAGGGACATTCTCTAAAGCCCTCAGCTCTAATTGACTGAGAGGAACTGTGGGCAATGCCAAACACTTCTGTAAAAACGTATCCCCTGCTTTTTGTTAAGATGCTGGACAGCTCTGCAGCACAAGTCTGCAGCTCAGGCCAAGGTCCTGCTCCCTATATTACAAACTCCATACACTTAGCAGCCTGCATGGCTGGAATTCTGAGCAACGGTACTTTAATTGAAATCCCAATCCCAAGAGAAAAAAAAACAGTTACTATCTCATTAGCTGCAACCACCAGGCTGCAAACCTATGAAAGTTCAATAGCTACAAAGCCTTATCAGAGCTTCTTCACTGCCTGGTAAGTCAAAACTAAACCTTTGAACCTATGGATTTCTGTGATTGAATGGAGGGCAAAAGGTCAAGAAGGGGAAAATACCTTTCTTCACTAGTACAATTACTACAGAACTCATTGCATTTTGCCCTGCAAGTCTTAAATTAAAGTTTATTTTCAAATCTTCGTCACTATCTTCACACCTGCCTGACCCTAATACTGGATGCTATTACTGCCCAGTTTTGAATCACAGAAATCATTCATGCTTGCAATCCAAGTTGATTTCCATGTCATTACCATCCAACGCTGACCTTCTGTATGGCTTTGCAAACCAGTCTTGGTGCAGCTTGCTTATTTTTTACATCTACGAGTTCAGCCTGCTGCATCGCATCAATTGAAACAGGAAAAAGCATTTCCCTCTTTGCAGAGATGCACAGACTCTCTGCTATAGTTTATTTGGCTGTGGGGTACTTCTTTGCTTATTCATAAAGCATGGCTTTTCCAAAACGGGCATGTGAACACCACCCTCTGCCTCTGAAATTCACTGGCATAGCCTGGATTACATCAGGCAATTTCTAGAACAAAGGAAGGACTCGTACCCATTATGAATAGTGACCAGCATTTCCTACCACAGGACCCCAACTTCGTCAGCTTATAACTTTGCCAAACCTTAAGTGTCTATGCTTATATATTCTAAACAGTAAAAGGTTTTGGAAGAACTTCATGTGTTTCTAAGAAAGAAGCAGGGTAAAGTACATTATTCTGCCCAGGTTGAGTTTCTGGTGGCTTAATTTGAAATCCTCTCACACAGCAGTGTTTAGAGCAGGGACCTGAAACAGAGTGTGGCTCCATTTCAGTCGTGTGCTTTTTGTCTTGCCCAGCTGTGAGTGGATTTTTTGTGTGAAAGTTATTAGCCTTCAAAAAACTGCCTTTTGCACATCCAGTAGAGATGAGAGGACTCAGCAGCTAAAATCTTCAAAGTCTACAACCACAGAAAGATTGTTCACATGCTTCCCACAGCTCACACGTGACCAGACAACTCGATAACAATCACACAGAGTATCTTCCCCATTCTGGTGGTGCCCACGCACCTGTAATGCCTTTCTGATGTACCCTCAGAGCAGATGATCTCCTGTCCTGCCTCACAGGACATGACCTGGAACAGCAGCTATGGCAAGGAACCAAAGTAAAATTCAGGGACATGCCCTCAAGAAAGCATTTCCTCCCTTCGCCACACACACCAGCACGGAGATGAAGCTAGGGAATAACTTTGCAGGGGCACCTAAGGCAGAACATTTTTAACAGCAGATGGGGAATGCTTTGGTTTAGGATATGATTTGGCTAATAGTTTAGAGAAACTGGGTGTACTGGCAGTAGCCGACTGGGGCAGGAGACACCAGAGAAAAAGGCAAGGCTTGCACAGCAGCAGGACACCTGCGTATGTGGATACCCAGGAGGGATTACGCCTTTGAGAAAAAGACCCCACACTGGAGTTGTTGCTAAGAGTGGCAGTGAAAGCAAAGCACACTACACTGACCCCCATGCCTGAGCACAATATGCAGGGAGTGGACTAGAGGCTGGCAAGGCTGGAGGAAAAGTGTCCGGAGGGAAGTAGGAGGGTTTTTCTCAAGTGTGTAATTGTCTTTATTTCTCAATATTAGAATCAGTAATTAAAAGTATATCTTAATTAGCAATAAAATTAAGGGAAATTTCACAACTCAAGAGTGCTTTCCCATGCAACACTAAGTCATAAAACTCTGCTAAACCCCCTCCACATCTTAGTTCTGGAGCAGGCAGCTGCTGTTTCCAGCTGTGCTGCTGCATCCAGTAGAAGAAGTGTGTGGTGTGGATCTTCCAGTGAAACCATGTAGGTGCTCCTGTCTTTTGCAGTTCATACTAGAGAAATAGGTATGATGTTGCTTTTGTAAAAGATGCTAAAACATGTGAAGTCAAGCACTCAAAATTTATGAAATCTCAGCATAAAAGTCCTCTCAGTGACAGCCATACATCATGTCTAAATCTTTCCCTATGCAGGCTCAGAGGTTCCTCTAAGCTATTACTGGTGAGAATTCGGTTTCATGAACTAAAGATTTTGGGAGCCAAAATTAATGTACACTCTTCAGAAAATCAAAACATAGGTAAGTAGGATTACATCTTTCTCCACAGAAAAATGGATTTTTTTAAAATAAAACCTCTAGTTTTATCTTCCTTACTATTTGTATTCATTGACAAAAAGTACACTGTTATATCACAGATAACTAACTTGCATTAGTAATTACATTTTTTACGGACAGTAGACACACATTGTACCTTTTATTGCAAGGTACATTAGGTGAGTGCAACCTTAAGGTGGAAGCTTCAAATTCACCACCCAGTAAAAGGTACAAGCACTTACATGTCAGTGCATTTGTCAACCCCCTTTAAAGAATAACCCTACCTGAACCCAAACCAAAATGTCAGAAAGTAAAAATCAGGACTTCAGACTGAGCTGGCTGCAAAATATGGCCTGCACACTGGGCTGGCTGCAAAGCATGATCTGCACATCTTCTGACCCACTGGACAACAGTGCATACATGGATGCATGCACAACCTGCTCCTTTATTCCCACAGCACCTTCCAACAAAAGTTCATTTTCAGTTCCATGCTCAATATCACCTCAAGGTGAATGATGCCCAGTGTGAGGACAGAACCAGCTTGGCATATCCCATTCAAATTTAAAAAGGAGAAACATAAGGCTGAAGGCTCACAGCACTTAAACCCCTACCACACCTGCTGGAAACTCTCACAGCTCCTTTTCAAATGAGTTCTCTCACTGTGGTAATAAATACAGAGAAGAATAAAAATGAGTTTTGCTTTGGTTCACTGGGGCTGCAGGCTGTTGGTGTAATAAAGATTTATGCACGGAGAAACAACAGTCCCAGAGCAAAGCATTCATGTAAAACTCAATAAAAAAAAAGATCAATCTGACCTTGTACAGAGAGATCCTTTACCACCCTGCTTGCCAGATAGTGGGATGCAACCTAGTAGAGGTTCACTGGAGAGGTACCTACTGCAGAGGTTTTCATAAATTACACCTGAAATAACCTCACAGAAGTTTTGATGAGAAGGGAGGTAAGGCGACGCCTTTCTGTCCAGCTACACCTGCTGATTTCCAACCTTTAAGAAAACTAAGGCAGTTTCTCAGCTGTTACCTTCATGTTCTACAAAACCCATGACTTTCTCACAGGTTCCCATTAAAGGAGTAGATAAAAGGAAGTATGGAATTGCTATCGAGCCTACCTCATAGCTATAGCATCACTTTCCTGATGTCAGAGAGCAGGAGACTTTTCTATCAAAGAAAATGTCCCAAATTCCATCCCCAGTGGAGCTTTGCTAGGATGCTGACCCACTAGTTCCAGTTCCCTTCATCCAGCCTTTTAATATCAGTGGGATAATCAAGAACTGTTCCCTATATACATCATTTAAACCACGTCTCCATCACAGCTCACAAAGGCACAGAGCAATATGTGAACTACATTTTCTTCCTAAAACCCCAAGTTTCTCTGGTTTCTCAGTGTGAGAGACACTTGCCTCTCTGCCTAATGACAGAGCATCACACACAAATACACAGGATAGGGTCTTTTGCTTCCCCGCTGCCTCTCCTTCCCAAATCTTCTAAATAGTTCTATCATATTGCCCATCTTTCCATATTAGGAGTAGCTGATCTCACTGTCTCCTGAAGACAAAATCAAAAGTACAATGAAAACCAATCTGTGGTCATTCTGTTAATCTCCTAACATTTTGCTATGAGACTAAACATGATGTAACTTATGGCAAAATCAAGAATGCTATGTTTAGGCTGTTCCCTGATGCAATGCTTTTAGTTTGATGGGAGTCTGTCTCAGGATACAGCAAGACCTCAGTATGCCATACTTGGCTAATAGGAAGATCCTTGCAAAGCATCATTCAAATCCTCTTCAACAAACAGCAAGAAAGTAGTAGGAAGACCCAAAGGCAGAAGTCTCTTTGGGATAGTGACACACTCCAAAATAATTTTAAAGTTTGTGGCTTAGCATATAATTTGTTTTGATCAAACAACCTGAAAATTAGTATAACCCACTTAAGATGCTGGACAAATAACTTCAAAGGTCAGCATGTGCTCTGTTCCAACATGTAGTGCCCATGCTGCTAATCTGTCTGCAAGGGGGACAGTTAGCTTCTTTTCTGACAGAGGCAATATGAAGTAAATATTACAGAGGCAATATAAAGTAAAACATATGAGCAGGTGGACTACTCCCATGAAAGTGCTCCAGCAAACTAACTACTCTTGGCCTGCAGCAACTCCCAGGATAAAGAGAAAAAACCAGAAGACTTGCAAGCAATCTTCCTCTGTAACATCAATGGCAAGTTTGATACAGTCAAGCATTTTGCCTTTTAGTTAAGCTGCATTACCAAGTCCCCACTGATCAGCTTTAATTTCAGTATTACATTTCACTTCCTAATTAATAAGTAGCTCAGAAGAGAAATTACAGAGAATTCATTGTGCTAACGGTGTTGGTCTTCCAAGAGAACTCTAACTTCAGAGCCTGGGAGGGATCCTGTCTGCCTGGTCCTAATGTAGATATGTCACTTTGGTCTTCAAGAATAGTCCAGCTCTGATTGCTAAAAGACAGTGTCTCTTAGAATCACAGAAGCATGTAAGTTGGGAATGACCTCTGGTTTAACCACCCCCTAAAAAGCATAGTCAACTAGATGAACCTATGCAGAGCTGTGCCCTGTCACCTTCTGAGCATGTTCAAGGATGAAAAATGGGCAGCCATCCACAGCCTCACTGGACACCTTTTTCCAATACTTGACTATCTTCATGATTGAAAACAAATAATTAACTGTATCTCTAATTGGAGGTTCCCTTTCTGTTACTTGTGTCTGTTACCTCTTGTCTGATCCCTGTGAATCTTTCTCAAAGCTATATTTTCCTCAGACTCTACCATAAGGTAGTTGAAGATAGGAATAAAATATCCTTCTTGCTTCAATTTCGAAGGCAGAACAAATCCAGCTCTCTCATTCTGTCCTTGTACATCATGTTCCCCATAATCATCACAGTGGCCCTCCATTGGACTCCTTCTGCTCTGTTATGCACATGCCTGTTCTACTGGAGAGCTCCAACTTGAGATGAGCACTCCCTGTGTAACCATTATTCTAGAAGAAGGTGTGATTCTTTCTCAGTGTAAAGAAATGTAAGGGAATGTGGAAATGTCAAGGGAATATAAGGGACTTAGTATGGTCCACAAGTACCCAATTATTATATTTGTCTCTTTATTCTGATTTAAGACAAAGTGGCCTATTAAAGTGGAGGCTCTCCCAACATTTGAATGATCTCTGCCTGTTCTGATCAGAAGGAAAAGGTCATTTGCTTTGGACCTAAAAGGAGGATTTGATAATTGTGGATTGTGATACTGTGCTTTAGGTCTAAACATTCTAAGTTCTTTTATAACAGCCACACTTTACCAAGATGCCTGAATATTAAGAACACTCCTTAAATTTGTTTTATAATTTTCCTGTGTTCTTGTCCTAAATTCTATTATTTGTATTGAAATAACATCTACTAGACTGAGTGGAGATGCCTCATTATTATGGTTTGCACTGTAAAAGTCTTATATCTTCCCTGCAGAAGTGTAGCAACCCCACGCCTAACCAAATTAAAACAGATCTACCAATAAACATTGATGCAAAACGTCAAGCACCAAAAGGGCTGAAACTGTTGATGCCCTGAATGCTATGGACTATTGCCAAAGTTACTGCACATCCCACACTTTGGAAAAAATGAAGCCACCTACGAAAAGTCAAAATCAGAACTCCAGGTACTAGAGAAGCACCTGTACTTTATAGGGGTCCTGTACCTGCTTTCAGGTACCAATGCTTGCTAAGGTTGGCTCTGGTTTTCTAAGCGCAGCAATAAAAATATCATCCCCAAGCATTTTAAAAGGTTTCCCAAAATAGTATTTTCATTACATATTGGCACATGACTTCCACAATAAAAAGTGATATAGCGCAGATTTTATTAGCACTCAAAAAAAAGAAGAAAAAAGAAAAAAAAGGAAACTTTCTTCCACTTTTGAAAGGAAAAGTGTTTAATGTATCACTAGTTCCTGCAAGCAGATTGACTTAACATAATTCCCCAAAGGCATTTTGATCTGATACATTAATAGGTAGTAGGAACACCATAGGCTCACTTCGTTTTTTAAAATTTTCTTTGATTTTCTTTTCCAAGAAATTGAACAAGGAGAGAACAGAAGGAAAAAACGCAATGGGAATTGTACCTGCATCTTAGAAATGACTTTTGCTGCAGCCTGAATGACTTGTAGAGAATGAGACAGAGCAATGAATGCAAAACGACAGGACAGTGCCCAGCCAATAACAATAACTGGAATTATAGTCAATAAAATCCCAGTGTATTGATCTATCACATGAACTTCACAACAAAAGGGAAAGGGCAGCTTGCTTTCATCAATTTCTATCATAGTGGATTCTGATTCTACATCCCAGTACTAAAGTCTCTGCTGGCACTTGGTTTGAATTCTCCTTTCCATACCATCGCTCCTACTTACCAACTTTTGTAGCACCATGCACGCATCCTTTCTACCCATAGAATTTAGACTCCTTGAGTATCTGTAGGCTTGTGTCCTATCTGAACAGCCGCCTCTGCCATGCTGTGCATATTTAGCTCTTTTAATGCTTCCTTGGAAGTAAATCTCTTTAGCCTCCCGATCTTCTTTTTTCAGCATAAAAATGATAGGTTTGCTCATAAACTGTAAAAAGGCAGTAATGTATATGAGCAAACTTATGAGCAGAAACTCCATTATGAAAATGGCATGTATCTAAATTGGGTTCATCAGCTATTATTCTCTAAAAGCCTTAATAGTTAATTCATTGTGAATGTGACAAAGTCGTACATGCTTTATGCCTGCTGAATATACAGTACAGCTCTGTTTATGTTTGGACTATATTTTTTATGAATGTACAAAAACTGCAGATCAATAAGGCTCAAAGAAATCTGCAGTAATTATTTCTGGGAAGATAAACAACATACGTAATTTTAACACATTAACAGTGTTTAGTCTCATCACTGCTTGGAATCATTCAGTCTTACTGCATTAGTAAGTGTTGAGACTTGACATTCATGTACCGTGTGTCAGAGGCTTTTTACTGGCATTGTGTGGCATTTCTAGTAATTTTCCATCTTGTCCAAAAACTGACTCAAAATGAAGGAAGTGTCATCAAATATTAGCTAGGCATCACTCTCATACCGTAATGGTAGGTGGGCATGGGCCCATTTAACACATTGCAGATTATTATTCCTTAGCACAAATGAAGGTCTCGTTGGCCTTTAACTCTACGAGTTGCTTCATCTCTTGTGTAAACATAAAGCAAAGGGGTGACATGATCTGGTGCCAATCTTCATCCTAGGCAAGACAGAAACTCACCCTACTTGTGAAGTGCAATGTGGCTGAAGAAGAACTGAAACATTAGACTAGCTCTTACAAGTCCCTGCACTACTCTATTAATAACAAAGCAGTTGCTGGAGTCCCTCTAACACACCTAATGGGAACAGCAAATAAAAGAAAAAGGCTCTGGCTTGGGGTTAATCCAGTATTCTCCATCTATGGCAAAGACAGGCAAAGTTAATTAGTGCCTAAACTTAGACCTTTTACTCAGACTTTAACATCGTCCTTGTACTTAGTAAATGGAGCCGCTTCTCTGAATCTACCATACCCAGGATATTTCTTGTCACCTGGAGCTCCAGCATGAAACTCGTTTGGACAGCTCAGTACCCCATAAGCCCTGCTTGGGAAGTCTTGAGTTGGTAGGGCCGGCTTCACACTCATGTTCACATCAAGCATCTGGCTGACCTCAAGTGCTGAGAAACTGACAGGAGCTCCCCCAAGATAAGGGCAAGTGACATGACCATGCTGCCCAGCTGAATTATGATGACCTGAAGGGGAAAATAATTACTCTGAAATTCTGCAGCTCTCCCTTTACACGCATTTGCAAGCCCCAGGCTAAGGTTGCAATGGGACCTCACCTGCTAATTATAACAATAGACAATTTCTCTTTTTTTCTGGGAGTCTCAAAACAGCATCTAGAAACTGCAGTGCATGTGTAAGCGAAGGAAATGATGAGAACAGATGGTCAAGAAGAGAAAAGAGACAAGGTGGAGTGTTTTGTCTGTATTTAAATTCTACTGCTGGTTTTGTCCCCAGTTTGCTGTTCCCAAATGTGCCACACAGAGACTGCTGCATCAGATGCACAAGGGTCAGTCTTGCAGCAGCTTTAAAAAATCATCAGCAAGCCTGTTTGGTTTACCTAATTCTGCCTTTTGGCTGGTAATACCTTCCCCTGTTGGGGAACTGAAATGTCTATAATACTTTACGTAGGCATCACTAATTTAAACAAACTAGCCTCCTTTTCTTTACCTCCAGAGCCAGATTTTTCTGAGGTTCAGGTAATTCTAATCCTTAAAGAAAAAAGGCAATACTGCTCTTTGATTTAAGTAGTAGCAAATGAATGATTTGGAATATAAACACAAATGCTGCTTTGCTAAGTGCATGGCTTTCTATCAGAGGAGATAATTTTGTTAGGAAAATAATTATCAAATGCTATGCTCAAAAGTGGCATGAATGTCTGGGCTGGCAAGGAACATACAGTTTATCTCTCCTTTACCTTTGAAATGGCAGTAATTCTGTTGCCTACCAGATCTTGCAGGTGACCCTAGGTTGGAACAAAAGCGCATCAAAAATCAGCAGAGGTCAGTCTTATAGATCAGTGAGCACATCTGTCCAGAGATGGCAAGCTCTAGCAGAAAATAGACTTTCTTGAAAGTGTTTTCCTGACCACTGTGTAAGTCTTATACCCTGCTCTTCCACCATGAAGTTCACTGGATTAATTAATTGTTCTGATAATTTGATGTACCGTGAAGTATCTGTGACTCACCTCAAACCCTTACAGACAGCAGTAGCACAAGACGAAGCTTGGGTTCTGGGTCCCTTTTGGAATGTCTCAAACTCAGGACTTAAGAATAGACTAAGCATTCAACTGATACAAATTAGTATAGCTCCACGGATTCTTGCATGTGGCACTGTCACACTGTTTGACTGACAGAAAGCAGCATCTCAACAATACAAAAATTAATGGGGACATTAGGAAAAGCTTCTTCACTGAGAGAATGGTGGGTCCCCGGACACTGTTTTTACTCATATGGTTTAGGGAGGTGATTGTGCCCCCTGTACTCCTCATTGGTGAGGCCACACCTCGAGTACTGTGTCCAGTTCTGGGCTCCTCACCATAAGAAGGGCACTGAGATCCTGAAGCAAGTCCAGAGAAGGGCAACCAGGCTGGTGAAGGGGCTGGAGGGCAAATTGTGAGGAACGGCTGAGGGAGCTGGGGATGCCTGGAGAAGAGGAGGCTGAGGGGAGACCTTATCACCACCTATAACTACCTGAAGGGAGGTTGTGGAGAGGTGGGCGATGGTCTCTTCAGCCATGTAACAAGAGATAGGACAAGGGGAAATGGCAAGAAGCTGCACCAGGGCAGGTTCAGATTAGATATTAGAAAAAAATGTTTACTGAAAGAGTTGTTAGGGCCTGGAACAGGCTGCCCTGGGAGGGGGTTGAGTCACCGACCCTGGATGTGTTTAAAAAAAGGGTAGATGAGGTACTTAGGGATATGGTTTAGCTTAGGATGGGATTAGGTTGGACTTGATGATCTTCAAAGGTCTTTTCCAACCTTGTGATTCTGTGATTGTTTTAGGTAGTCCTGTGAGGAGCAGGGAGCAGGACTCGATAATCCTTATGGATCCCTTTCAACTTCAGCTATTCTGTGATTCTATGATTCAAAACACTATCAGGCACTAGTGGTATTGCATTAGTCTATATTAAAAAAATAAACACTATCCTATGAGGTAAGCCCAGCCTACACATGGAGCCTAGGCTCAAGTCTAAAACTAGAAAGGAAGGAGGGAAAACAGCTTTATACTTTCTTTCCTCTGTTCCCAGGTCCTTTGATTAACTGCTACCAGAGCTGAAGAAAAGCAGGGATGAAGGGGAGGACTCAGGTCCCATCCACTCCTGAGTTTCAGTATCAGCCAAGTGGAAGGAGCTAAAAAAAAAGGAAATGAGGAGCAGATTCTTAATAATAAAGGAGATGCAACAAAATTAGGGGAGTTTTGTGCTCAGTATTTACAGTTCAAACAGGTAGGAAGTTAGGGCTTTTATATGCACCACAGCACTACGCAGAGAAGTGTTTACACGTGATGTATAATGCTCTAGGCTGTGTACATGGTATCTTCCTGGTCTTTGCAGCACTTGCTGCTGTGGCTGCAACGACAATTTCCCTGATTTTGCTACTTGAAATTGCTAAAAGAACACAAGCTCCTGTGCTAAGCTGGAATGAGAATCTAGTGTTTTGTCTGCAGTATGAAATTACTGAGGTGAAGTAATTCACAGACTATTTCTTTCCCATTTAGTGGCTTTGAAATAAATTTCCTGTCACCAATGGAGTTTCAGCTGTCAGGTCTCTGATTGGATCCTGTGACACTATTGAAAACAGTAGGGTTTTTTATTCTTTTTCTTCCCACTCATTAACTTTTTCCTCATTTTCTTTATTGCTATTTCACTTACAGATGAGCTGGCTGAAATTCAGAAAGCTCTCAACAGCACAGTACAAGACATCATGGGCACTCATTTCCCCCTTGGACTATTCCAGAAATAAGAACTTTTTGATGTCTGGGTAGTCATTCAGATACGTAGATAGTATCAGTTCTTCCCCCAGCTGGCCTTAACCTAGTATCAAGGTTTAATTCTGATCTTCTTCATTCATTGATATAGATCTGTCAGTGATTATTTTCTTTATGCTTCTCAGTAACCATTGCTTCAGCTTTTCTTAGGAAAAAAAATCAATAAACAAATAAATAAAACCAGGATTAGCTACAAATCAGGAATGAGGGGAAAGAGAGCAGATCTAAGCTATCTTCTTACTTATCAAATCCTTGATCTGATGGAATGTATCCAACCTTGGTGCTTTATAAGAAAGCAGCTGGCTTTGGATAATCAGAGAGTGTTTTGTCTACTTCAAGCTCTTTACCCTTTCTAATATATTCCTGTATGGCCAATATGCGGTGAAGAATTCCCTACATAAATTTATGGCCTCTTTAGGCCTTAAGTTCTACACAACCAAGACTCATTCTCTACTTTTGACTGGATTATTGGCCACTTTGCACATCCCAACCAGGAGCACAATATGTTCTTTGTACCAAAACATAGGAGGAAAAAAAAAGTGTCTAAAAACCAGGGGATGAAAAGAAAAAAGAACTGACTTGGGATCTTATTTCCTACCAGGACATGGGTTATTATTTCAGTTGCTAGTGTCCAGAAACATGGTATCTCTACATGAGTGCTGCAACAACCAAACAGACATAAAAATCCTTCCTTCCCAAAGGGCCTGATAGCTGTTTTTACCAGTGACTATTATTTCTGGACCATAAGTAAGTTCCTATTTGCAAAAATTTGCATTAGACCATGTTCACATGCCCCTTCTGGCAGCTCCTCTAAATGTCCTGTTTCACATTTAACTGGAGCAACATTGCAATTAGGCTGATCAGATCAGCTGGGACAGACTGGCATTGAGAGTATGGAAACCAACTAATTGTGCCAATTAGGCACTGTCAACAAAATTAAAATTGAGAACTAACTTTGTTTTGGCATAGTTATTTATTATTTGGACATAATACATATGATGAAAAATCAAAATTGTCGTTACTATTAGAGAAACATGGACTAAATACTTCTTAGAGGTCATTGTAGCACCCAGGACAGCCAGACATATTCTGCTGTAATCAGAGAAAGATGACAAAGGCACTGAGTGGAGATTTAGACAATTTGGGTTTGCTTCATAGCTCTCCCACAATCTCCCAGCGCAACCTACTCAAGGCACTTAGTTTCACTTTGCTGCAGCTCCCCATCTGTCTAATGAGGATAATAATACTTTCCATTTGTCTTATCTATTTAGATGGTAAGCTCTACTGGTCAGGGACCTCCTCTCACCAGGAGTTTTATACAGAATGAGCATTCTGATCTCATGGGCTGCCTGTAGGGGATACTGTAATACAGATAATAAATAACATAATCCATCATGATTTAACACCTAGATATGAGATTCTTAACCTGGACTTTCCATGGAATAACAACCTTTTTCACTGCAAGCATACAAATCTAGATCTCTGCTGAGCATGTATGAAAGGCACAGAATTCAGGCGATTTAGCTCTGCAAACACAGATCTTAAGCAATTAACCTAAACAACAATGTTTACACAGACACCTAAGGATCAGCTAGGTTAACATCTGAGCATGGAAGAGTTACTTAGGCATAAATTTCTTCAGCTCAGAGCAATGGTATGTGCACTTGTACATACAGCACTTGTCTAAAGTCAGTACAGCAAACGTCATAACTGATCATGCTGGAGTGGCTCGGGAAGATGTTGCCTCATCTACCCCAAGGACCTGCCCTCAGCTGAAAAGCACATGCACTACACAATGGCCTTAGGAGCACTCACACTAAATGTTCTGCTAAAATTCACCAAGATAATGACTATAGCTTATAGCTCTGATGGACATTAGATCTAGAACAGATTTGCAAAGGGGAAGGCAGCATAAATGGACTCTTAATTTTATGTCAATATAGCCTATAGAGACCTGCAGTGTGGCTGGGTGACCGTGCAATGCAGGGTCAACTACCCGTGAAAAAAAATCAATGCAAGTCCATAAACCAACTTTCTCAAGTCAGACCTACTACCTTGGGTTATTACCTCTGTCATCTGCTAAGGACAAGGACAGTGACCTGACCCATCAGAACAAATCTGCCATTTCCTAATTACTGCTAAGCTTGAAGCAGAGGGATCACTGTTACAGAATTTTGAGCAAGAAAAATAGCAGAAATGTCAAAAGAATCTTACTGAAGCAAGAAAGCATTGTTTGCCTGCTCCACTCACCAATTTGCATCTACATTCAGATGCAAGATTATATACACCAGCTTGTATACTTATTTCAAGAAATGCCATTTGCTCTGATTTCCCCAGGGAAATCTCATGATGGGAAAGTTTATCTTCTTTCACATTGTAGCTTGAGCAAATAAGAATTATTGCAAAAATCCATTCTTTGTTCACCAAGATCTTAGAATGACAGCTGCACAACTCACCCATCTGTGTATTTTTGCAGAATGTATAGGATGGTTTGGGTTGCCTTTTAATTATTTTATTTTTCATGCTTTATTTCAGATTTTCAGATTATTCTATCCCTCTGAATGCAGAGAAATAGGAATGGGCCTGTTTCTTAAGATAGTAATGAGGCCTTGTCCTGGTTTTACTTTGCCACTGAGTAAAGAATACCTGACAGCTCCTTAGTTGGTGGACACCAGGTAAGTTCTTTCCAGTCAGTAAAACTGTGAAGCCTTAGGCTATCTAAA
This sequence comes from Zapornia atra, assembly GCA_013400835.1. Classification (NCBI taxonomy): domain Eukaryota; kingdom Metazoa; phylum Chordata; class Aves; order Gruiformes; family Rallidae; genus Zapornia; species Zapornia atra. The sequence goes on along the minus strand of VZTU01010657.1, from coordinate 211,082 downwards.
CTCCCTATTCAGAGAGCTAACATGGATCAATCCTGACTATGCACAGCTATGCAAAATTCTCATTTACTTCTGCTTTTGACCTCCATTCTCCATCTCTCCTCTTCTACTTAAAATGCTTTGTCTGTCCTCCTTTCTTTCAAAAGTCATTGGCAAATGCCAGAGGTAAGCAATTATCATTTACACCTCACATCACAGCAGCCTAGTACCAAATCACTTACAGGTTTGCTCTGACAACCCAATACAAATGTCATATGTGAAGAACCCAAAGGTAAAGGAACAGAGTCTCATCTGCTCTGCAAGATACTGTGCAAAACATAAATAGATTGCAATGTCTCTTTGATTCTGCTCGTTTCTCCTTCACTTAAGCAAACTCCTTGGGAAATCCCACCATTGAGCAATCACACCAACTATAAGGCAGCACCATACCCAAACATCCTGCTGTCTAACACCACATAAAACTCTACTCCTCCAGCGCAGTTGTGTTGATCTAGTAGTTATCCATGCCCTGCTCCCTCACAGTCCATTTTAGGATTCCAGTGGTACTCCATGCCTCAAATATCACCAATGTCTTTCTGCAAACCACCCATGCCAGTAACAGCAGCACACCCACCCAACTACATCCTTCTCCAACTTATTAGTGCCAAATCCTTTCCTCCCTCTTTTGCTTTTAGGAGCAAAGTAAGAGGTGCTCTTGTCACATGGGAGATTTGTCTATCCAGTCCTTGAAGGTCTAAAGACTACCACAAACCTATCATTAGGATGGGGTGCACTACAGGAGATAATAGCACATGAAAGTCCAAATTGTTCTTGGTTAAGCCAGGCACGTCCACGTGATCTGTATCATTATATCGTAAGTGCCTTCAAGGAGATCTTAAGAGCGTGATTTCAAAGCAGGAGGCAACAAGAATACAGTAAAGGCACACAGGATCTGGTGAACCAGATGACATTCACATCATCTTTACTACTGTCTGTGGTCACACTTAACATGCCAGACTTTCTGTCACACTTCTCAAGCAGAGGAGTCCAGTGAAGCCTGCTACTCACTCAGTGAGATACAGAATGATGTTCTAATCAGTAGAGCAGTGTTTGATCTCATATACATAGGTTATGATTTGAGTATCTGTCACCCAACTATGATAGCATGCCTGGGTACTTCAGCTTAGTTAATTCCACTTCCTTCCAGGCCATGCTGAATAGCTATGGTTCACAAAGGTAAGGACAGGCAGACAGTGAAATGCTGGTACCGAATCAGATCATGCTTCCCAATTCTCCATTCCAAAGAGCTCCGAAATAAGTTTGGATTCCTTTGCATTACTTGACCCATCAAGTACAGTCCTTACATCATGCACTGAAGGGCATTAGTCCTTCTATTGTGCACTGAAGGGCATTAGATTCTCAGTATTGTTCTGTACGTGTTAGGAGGAGTGGTACCCACAAATATCTGCACCTCCCAAAAGGATGCCCATCTAGGGTTGGCCGAGTACACTCACCAATGGCAGCTGATCAAGGGAGACTTTGCCCTTCCCAAAAGGAGTGAGGAGGACCAGAAAACCAGATAAAAGATGGAAACTCTTCCAGTACCAAGGACTGACTGCTAGATCCTGATCCTGACCCATAAAATGACACCTCTCGTTTCTGGTCACACCTGAGCCAGGCCTTTGACCAAAAAAGCACAAAATAGGTGCACATGTAAGTAACATCATTAGACTGAGCACCCTGTGGACTCCTGCTGCACTGGCACTGAAGCTGTAATCTAGCAATTGCATCTGGCTGACCAGACACTTCTCCACAAAGTGGGTTCAAAGTGTTCAAATTGTCAAGGACTTTCAGGCTCAGATTCTGACTTCAGTCTTCCCAGTGTAAATTTCTACTCAAAAATTGCATTAATTTCAATTTATGTTGTTCATTTTAGTTTCAAACCACCTAGCTGCAGCATAAGTAGCCCTTACTAACCTAGACTGACTAGTTCTGCCTTTTACTTGTTAAAAATCAGCAGAAACAACCAATTAAGGCAGTGGTCTGGAAAGAATCCTCTGTTGAGGTTGAAATCTCACAGTCGCTTTAAGATTTTTAATGGATTAATTGTTCTTGGGGGCTGTGTGCCTTGACTTATTCTGTAGTTCCTGGGGAGCAAAATATATATGTGAAGCACAGTGAGGAACAGCCTTTTACAAAGGAATCACCAGCTCAAAGAACTAAACCCCAGCTTCACTTCACTCTAAGGTTTGCCAAACCTCATGGTAAAATCCTGGACTTGAGCAGCAAGATCACCTCCCTTCCTGGTCTTCAGCTGAACAGAACCAAAAATATACACTAACACCAGCTACAGCAGGCTCTCACAACTCGTAAAGTCCAGTTTTGAGTGGCACCAAGTTCCATTTTAATAAAATACACCAGGGACATGGATCAAGCCTCTGTTAAACCATGGACAGCTGGAACCTTATTAATCTTTGATTCTGCAGCAGTTTCCTCGTGCTGGCACCTTTGCTTCCTGACATCTCAGCCTTTTGAGAGTTAATGACTAGCAACACCAGCCTTGCCAAATCTGAAGGACTTAATTTCCAATTTAAACAAAAATCAACCTCTTTACAATGTTTCCTGCCTTCAATGATCTTTCTGCCCAAAACTTCATCAGTCCCACCAGGGTAGACATCTGGAGTTGATGGCTACCAAAGCTGAGTAAAATGTTATTCAAGGGTACACTGCAAAAGATGTCTTCACAAATCGCTCCCTCTTCTCTGAAGAGTTCAAGGAAATCCATACCACTACTAACCATTCCCTTACAGATCTCGTCCTCCAAGGACATGTTAAAAGCATGGTCAGGAATGATCTAGAGGCTCCTCAGAGCTATCAGAGTGATGCAAACATGACTCACATCTCATTCATGTCAAGTGGGCAACTTCTATTGAAATGCAGGACACCTTAACACCAGCATCTTAAGACAGCGAACACTGCAACAGCATAGAAGCTTAATACTCACACTCAGCAGGAGGCACTTGTTTTCTTTGATGGCACCTATGCAGCCCACGAAGCCAATGATCATGACAAATGTTCCTGTGACAATCAGTAGGTTGGCAGCTGACAGGGATGGGAAAGAAGAGGAGAGGGTAGCAAAGTTCCCTTGAGTAACAGCCAGCCAGATGCCTACTCCAAGGATTCCGCAGCCTCCCAACTGGGAAAATAAAGAGAAACAAAGAAACTCGGTTAGCAATCCAAGAACCCCAGATATTAACCCATATGGCAGCAGTAGGACAGCTCTGCTGAGGTAAACCCAGCAGTCATACCTAGTAAGAAATCACCTGTCTCTGTGGCACTTTCTATAGGGAAACAAAGTGAAAGGAAAAAAAACCCGTAACAGAGGTGGAGCTCATCAGTAAGATGTAAGGCTCATGAAAAGCCTCAGATTTCCTAAATCCAAGACACAACTTCAAATACCAGGCTTCTTCCCCTCTAGTGAAAAAGCACACACTGCATAAAGGAGAAATTCCCAAAGATTCAGATCTCAAAGGGACTGAAACATCCATATCCTGTTTAGGTATCTCAGAGAGTTGCACAGAATGGCTGCAGCATTTTTGATACCCTGGTCTTCCCACCCCAATACAATGCCTCCCATGCCTGGCACATGCCATAAACAAATCCTGCCAGAGCAACCCCTGGTAGGACTCCTCACATCTCTTCTTAATTATTTTCTGTCCAAGATCTAACCTTCCTTGGAATCAAAACAGTAATTAGAGTGAAAAAGGGCACAGAATGAGGGAGAATCCTTCCATAATGTCAAATCACACAGATGTTTACTCCTAATGTGACCACTAGTTTGGTAATTCGGCCCTTAAAAGAGGAATTGGCTGGCTTAGGACAAGTTTGAGATCTGAGCAGTAGTACAGGCTCCTCAGGCATGTGAACGAGGAGAATGAAAGATGCAGTGCAGGCAGCAGTCACCACAAAAAACGTAAGATTAACAACTATTATATACACAAGGAACTTTTATAAAATGCAAACATTTATAAGCATGCTGCTTGTAATTGCAAGAAAGCCTGCAGAATTGTAACAATCTAACCAAAGCTGAGCAATTAAATAGAATTAAACCAAAAGGGATTTTGCAGTATTATAGTCACATAGCAGAGCATCACTTAGGTTTCTTTCTTTCCTGCTCTCCCTTTAAAATAACCAATTTTTATTGAGTTTTATAATTGCACTTTATTATCCAAATCAATTAAAGGCTAGGAAAGAAGCTGTGTTCGTAGAGTAGTAAGCCAGACATAGGAGCATATCAATTAAATGTCTGCATAAAGTGGATGAACATAAAGCAGCTCATGGACCAGGGAACGAAAAAGCCAGAGCTAATCCCAGGGCAGAGCTAAGCCTCAGAAATGAAACACAGAAGAGAAACACAAAAGCCAAAGCAATTTCTTATACTAATTGCCAAGGTTGCCTCTACATGCCACTGAATGCCCCCTCAATAAGGGACAATAAAGGCAGCTGTGTCTCAAGGCAGGACTCCTCAACCCAGTTGCAAACCAGTCTGTTTTGTTCAGAACTAAGGAGCAAATGAATTGTCATGTACTCAGCTGCATCAACCTGTGTGTCTCCACTGAGAGAAGGTGGACACCAGGACACACAGATCATCTCTATCAGCAGCCTTTTCATATACAGGTATTGAATATCACCACATTCACCCTTTTGCAAAGCACCCTCTACAAGCACCATGGCTGGACAGTCCATGCCCTGATCACATACATGGAAATACTTCCCCTCTATTCCCACTCATGGATCATGATCTTCAACATGGTCTAAAATGATTGAAGAATAACCAGAGGAGAGGAGGGGGAAGAACAAGAAGTCAACCCTCAGAAAACAATTTAGGGTAATGAAGGGGATATAAACAAAAGCTATCAACATCACCCAAGGGGGTGTGGGGGGGGAAGAATAAATTCCTTAAAATGGGAGTAAAACTTTTCAGGTCTACTGAATTAGAGGAGAGCATCAAAGGAGAGGTGGCAGACACCCAAGTTAAAAATGAACCGGTCAGAGTGCTGAAGTACAGTCAGGAATAGCACTCAGCTGGCTGAGGAAAGGGATGGAAAGCACAACTGTGCTTCTGCCTCAAAATGAGCCTCAGAGCCACAGGCACACTGAGACCACATAAATGGCCCAATTAAGCATAACGAAGGCAGATGCCCAGCAGCTACAGAGACATCACCTTGCAATACATTTAGCTATTATGTTCAGTTCTTTGTTCTGAAGCAATTCAACATTACCAATAGCAGGTAGCTTGTTTCATCACCTTTTGCACTCCCCATGTTGCTAATCTGCTTTGAGTGATGTTGACACCTACAACTATAATTTGTACGAGAGGTGGGTCTCATCGAGGATGCTGCTGTGTTCAGTAACAGCAAGACCTGCTTCCCTGCTCCTCCAACACCCATTAAATTCTTTAGGTTGTATAATACATCATTTCCCTTAGGGCATTTGATTCCAGCTGCTTCTTCCTCCAAAGTCATTCTTGTCTATGGAAATTGGGAATTCAGCAGTGCCACAAAACAAGGAGATGCCTGGCAAAATGCTGTGACTGTGGCAGTGCCCATCTAGATCAGGGCTGAATATTTCAGGACAGTTGGTCAGCAGGAGTATCTCAGTACATTGCCCTTGATTCAGAGATATTCTTAATATACATGATGTTCCCTAGCAGCTCATTATCTTCCTATTTTTGAAGAGATAATGCACAGCTCTTCCCAAACCCTGAAATGCACAAAGGGATCCCTTTGAGCATTAAACAGTCAGGCTCAAACTGGATTTCATGAAGTGCTGCTTAGGAAATGTCAGCACACATTACTGAGGACTGCTCCACCCTAGTTCAGTCCTGTTCCTCTTCCCACACCGGAATGATGCCTCATGGTCCTTAAATTAAGTCACTAAGCTGTCATATCAAGTCCTAGGAAACAAAAGCTGCCCTTAACTCCGATCTAAACTTCTTAAAGCCCTCTTTCCACTAAGGAGTGAAGCACACCTATAAGTCTCTGTCCAATGACCATAATAACACTCAAGCACCTGGTTAAGGAAGTGCTTAAGGGAGCCAAGACCCACCAAGACAGCCACAGGAACCTTACCAACAATAGCAGAAGAGTTTCTGTTCCCAAACATTCAAAAAGCTTTGTCCCTCCCCCTCTTCCTTTCTGAACTGAACACTGCTGTAATTTCCACTCTAAGATCCAGGGATCAGAGGGATCACATGTATTTATTCTGGATCAGAGGGAAGAGAAACTGTTGGAGCTGGTTCCATGCTGCCTGTCCATTTTGATTTCGTCTTGGTGTCTAAGGAGAAGTTAAGTTATAGATAGCTTTCTTTAGTTATTTATGATGTTCCCCTCCCTTCACTTTTTCCCTCCCTACCCTATTCCCAACCTCCAGTTCTTGTTTGTGCCAAACAGTCAAAAGCAGAATGATGAGGTGATAAATCTTGACAGCTTTCAAGGCTTGCTGAGATGTGAAATTAAACAAAAACAAAACCATTAGCAGGGCCAGTCTTGACAATTTGGGGGCTTCCATGCAAACAGTGAAGCTGTCATGGTTAAAAGAGAAAATATTAATACAAAAAGATTAGCGAGAAGTCTACAGCTTGAACCTGATTTATTGGCAGCCAAATATGAGTCTGCATTGATATCACGTGAGGGCAGGGTTGACCTACATAAAAAAAATCTGCCTCAAAGATGTCGGGCTACTGACAATGGCACTTGAAAAATTCCCTTGTGAAATGTTTAACACATTATTTGCCTAATTGTTTATGATAATCCGTTGTTTGGCAAGCTCATGGCCAAATCTGAAGCAACATGCAGCTTCCTCTAGCACTTTTTTTCCCAAGAAAAGTTGCAATTTTTGTAAAATCTTTTATTCTAAGGCCAAAACAGTGGGATACAAGAAGGGATAATGGCATAGACCTAAGACTATTAGGGCTACCAGATTTAATTGTTCCAGGATAGACTTCAGTGTAAATCTCAATTAGCCTGTTTAGTATCTCTGTGCTTGAGTTGCAGAATACAGAGACATGAGTAGTGGGTTCTTTGCAAGCCCTGGACTTTGTGATTGGCTGTGGAAGGGGCGGTTTCTTCAGTTCAAGGCAAATTGCTCACAGGCATTTATACAGCAGAGTCAAGCAGTAAAGCAGGGGGCATACTCTGAAAGCAGATTCAGCCTGTCTCTCCTTCCCCAAGAGATACACAGGCACGTGTGCACTTGCTCTCTTGGCAGAAAAGCTGCCTACGGAATTAGATCCTCCAAATTGTTCTAATGGACTAGAAAATAAATTATTCAGACTTCAGTAGGTACATTTAGAATTGATCTTACAGTAGGAGTATGGTAAGCAAAGTAATCCCAAACAGCCCTGGATACACGTGTGGTGTTGGAGAAAATTATTCTGAAGTTACAGCTGTGCACTTAAAATCCTGCAGGAGAAATTGCCTTGTCGTTCATGATAATGGTGTTGGTGTTTTAAGTGGGTTTTTTACTGGTTTTATTACATGGAAAATACATCTAATTGAGGCTTCTCATATTTGATTAGGATCTACCCATCATACTTCCTCTTTGAGGAAAATGCCCTCCCTTATTAAAAATACACTAAGAGAATCCAAGTAGAAGGCATGATCAGTTTTCCTCCCCCAGTCACCACATACTTAAACTAAGAAGGGCTTTCTCAATCTCACTTGCTATCCAGTTACTCTTGTGTGAATACGCTTCCCTCTCTAACTATGGAGTAGTATGGTGTACAATGGACAAATCAACATCAAAGCATTAAGAGTAGTGATGTGAACTTTATCCAGCAAATATCTTTGCAATATAAGGCATACTTAAATTCCTGTTCCTTTCAGCTAGACACATAGAAGAGGTGGAAATGGAATACATATATACACTGACAGGGTCAAATGAATCAAGAATCCTACATAGAAAAAGCAGAAGTGTGCATGTTGATGCAGAGACCATGGTGCTCTATACAAGTACAGGTAAACAACCTGTCAGTGTAGCTACTGCCTATCTTTGAGGAAAGACTGGTCACACCTTCAAGCCAGCAGTTTGTGGCCATTAGGCTACTGAAGACCTCATAGAACCACACCACCACTACCAACTGCCAGCACGTGGGATAACTTAATTCACAGACAGTGTCCCACCACATGGATGGCTATTTTAGCAGAGCTCATGTGACATATACTAGTTGTATCACCTCAGTGTAGCACAAGCTGCATGTCTCTTGCTAGTCAGAGGACTGAAATTCAACAAATATGGGATGTTCTATGGAAAGTTAACATAAAAGATGGCATAAAATTTAATCCCTTTTTGGCTCTGACTTTAGAAACATAAATGGAGTCGTAAGTGGGGAAGTGAAGCACATTTCTATGCTTAGCACATCAAGGATCTAGAGCTCTGTAGTGCGCAGCTGAAGGATATGCACAAACTTCATCTAAAATGACCATGATCTGAGCTGTGCCCTTTTAACAGCAATTTTAAAAGAACTAGGGGAAGAAAAAAAACTTGAAAAAAGATCAGTTAGTAGGGACCACTTTCCTGGGAGTGAAGAGACTGGAACAGTAGCAGTCCATAAACGTTGATGTGGGATGGGAAAGGTGAACAGAGGATCATTATTCACTTATCTTGAGATAAGAAAGCTAGAGGTTATTTGGTCTGTGGGTTGAAAAGCAATAAACTCAAGTATGTTTTCACAAAACATTTAATTAAATTCTAGAATTCATTACCATAGAGTTTTACGGATGACAAAATAGAAGCACATTCAAAAAAGGGATCAAAGGAGGGCAAGGTCTCCTAGCATTTATTAAAAAATGGTATTTTACATGCAGCCCTTGCAGGAGAAGACCTTAAACCATTAATTGAAGCAGCTGGTAAAAGTGTCCTGTGTCATTTCTCCTTTTTCTTATATTCTCTCAGTGTTCACCAAAAATTTGATACTCAGCTAGATAAGGCGTTTTCAGCATTATGAACCTCTGTATGTTCTCCCTATATCACCTTCTTCCCCTCCCTAGCTTTAATGTTCATTTGCAGTATGAATTTCATTCTTTCTCTTTTTGGCTTCCTTGCTTTGCTTGGCATCAACCTATTTTCAGAGACAGGGTTATAGATACAGACAACTGTCGGTATCTATATTAAGTCCCTGTTTCTCCTTACCTACACATCATGCTCTTGGTTTTGTATCGAAGAAAGCATAGCTTATTTCAACACAAAATTCAGAAATCTGTTTATTCATCAAATTTAGAAACAAATTCAAAATCTCTTTTCCTCTCTTGGATCTATTTGACTTATAAAAACGGTATTTCTTTTCCAGTGGGAATATAGATCCTATGCAGACTCTAATCTTGTAGCTTCAGTAAATCTGAAGCAAGATCTGCTAACTTCTACATGCTCAGTCCACTAGATCTTTTGCAGTTTGATACAGATAGTTACAGGGAAATCCTAGAACTCATGCCCACATGTAACCAACTCATGTGCTCGTGCAATAAATAGCTAAACTAGGAACACCACAGTGCTTATGCTATAGTACATTTAAAAATAAAAATAAAGGATTAAATTATCTAATTGCATTTCTGAAGCAGAATAGGATACCTCCACTTCAGCTCTTCAAACACATGCACTTCCTTCTCTACAATGCTGTCTTCTGCACTTGCAGTCGTGGCCCGTTTTTAGTATTCCTTATGGAAATTGGGCAGCTGCCAGCAAATTCTCAGCTGTCACCACTCCAAAGCACTTGAGCTGTCTCATAATTTGCATCAAAGAATCAATGAGAACCAGGCTTATGTATCCTCTAGATCATTGTAAAAAATCCGCCTGATTTCTCACTCTAGGGATTAAGCATCCTTTTAAAGCTTGGCTGAACGGAAGTGTGTCCTTTCCACTCCATACTCCATCCACACATCTTTAGCACTTGATTGTCAGGCTGGCAGACAGGACAGAAGGAGTCTTCTCAGAGAAGCATAAATAAGGGCAAAAAATACTCCAATCCATCCAGCCTTGGGATAGACCTCAAAAGTCTGTTGAGACTTGGGATTTCAACAGTAGGACACATCATGAAATTTGTATAGAAGAAAGAAAAGTCAAAATGACAAAAAAAATCCAAACAAACAAAACCAAAAACCCAACCAAGCTTGCAATCTGCAAAGCCCCTCTCTAAAAGGGAGCAACTCAGGAAATCCTTTCCTACCTGAGATCTTCAGATAGGATCTCAGTCGCATGGCTTCTTACACACCGTTAGTCTCCAACTCCTCAAGGATACTAGCTCCACCGAGTAGATGGACATTGAGATTATCTCGTGTACATTACACATCACAAACAGATGCTGCTCTATTCCCAGACTCAACACTTTCTTTTACAACAAATCTAGACCCTGCGGTATATTCTCTGAAGACAAAATTATATGTTGTTCTAGACTCATTTATTTCCACTTTTGAACTCTTTCATTAATAGCTCTATTATGAGGTATCTATGACTTAACAGGAAGGTGCTTTAAAAGCACGCAACCGAGTCACTCACAAAGCATTTCAAATGCCAATCTCTTCAGCTCTGCATATAAGCAGTCAAACATTAATAGTTCTATGAAACTAGTTGTTTGGCTTTGCCATCCCATATTCTTCTCATTTTGCTTAATTAGTTTCAAATACAAAAATCTCATCTGGCAATATGGGCCGTTATGTACACAAGCAGCAGCAAATGCTTCCAGGAGTTGCACGCCTACAACTGCTGTCAACCAGTATGACGGATCAGTCACCACCCTGATCAACAACAGCCAAGGATCCTGTCTGAATGTCATACTAGAGTTCTTACGAACTGATTAACATGCTGTCTGCCACTCCTTTACAAGCCTGAGTATAGCCCTGAACGTGATTTCAAGGCAGATGTGATGCATCATCTTCCATGGGCCTGAACTTGATGTCCTGCATGACAGGCAAGCAACCGTTACACACAGAGGTAGCTGAGGGCACGATCTTAACCTGTGTTCTGCCTGCCAGCCCGACATCCTGGGATGCACAGCCTCACTGCCCTCTAACTGCACTGCAGTCTTGTCACAGACTTGAATAAACACCTCAATAGCTCCTGTTGTTGCTTTCCTTCCTTTTAGACATTTCTCTCACAAACGGGCTTTGTTTTACGATTTTCCACCATGTGTGAGTCTGACAAATTCCAAGAGTGTTTTTATCAAGCCTAGAAAGTCTACAAAGAGGACACTGGAGGTCTACGTGGGCAAACATCTAAAGAAGAGTATTCATTTCCTTAGTGCCAATAATGGAAGCATATAAAGTACTACTTTTTCAGTTACCCTGGTGAGGATTGAGCCTCGAGAGCATAAGCTGTAAGAAATTATTTATTCTTCCCCAATTGAGTTCCATCACTAAACTGCAGTCTCATACAACTAAGGTAAATTTGGGGACAAAGATGTCAAAAACCAAAATATCACCCTGACACCCCACTAATGAAAAGTGAATAAAAAGTCATTCATTTAATCCCCCCAGGTTTATGAGCAGCATTCTCCTACGCACTTGCTCCTCTAAATCATAGCTATCAACTACATTACAAAAGAACAGAACTGCAACTACAACAACTCATGTGTTAATACACCCAATCTAAAAGTTATGTTTTCATTCACAGGTTCAAAACTCATTGAAACAAGCATGTGTGCAACTGCATCCTTATCCAGCAAAGCACTTAAAGCTTTAAGTGCTCAACTGCCACTGACTGACATTTGTCCCTTCTCTAGTGCACTTAATTGCCCCCCACTGTAAAGTCTTACTACTAAGGATGCAAAAACTTAGAGAAATAGAACAGGTGAGGTTGACCCATTAAGGCAGCAATGCCAATAAAGATTATACATCATCACAGAATATTAAAAAGTGGTGATTATCAGTGTCACAAGCATCTAATTTGGAAACTTGCCTAAACTAACTCCAATTAAGGATTATAAGTGAAGTACTGAGTTAATGACAACTCACTGAAATGCAGAGCAAATGCACGAGTTGGAAGATGGAAAGAGATGAACACACAGCAACGAAAAGAATATGTCTCTTTTCAGGTTCTAGTTATACCTGCTGCCAAATTGAAAGTGGTAAAGCTTTTTCATCTGCTCCTCAAATGTAATTTCTAAATCCACCTGGGATGACTGTAATGAAATTGGTAGAGTTGGAAAGAGGTAATACACGCATGAGGTCTGAAATCAGAATCCATCAAATTAAGTTAAATGTTTTTAAAAAGAAGTGGAAGAAAACTGGGTGTGCTCTGGAGTCCCTGTTCTGTGCCATCCATAAAATAATATACGATTTTGAAATTACTCTGTAAATAAACTGGTAAAAGACCAGATCTGGAGCTCTAGATGCAATTTCAGTCACCTGCTGTCACATACAAAGCACTAAATACTGAAAACAATAGAAGCAAATAAAATGGTACCATTTAGTCTTTTATACAACACAAACCCTGTGATTTCTGTAAAGGAGATTGTTGACAGAGAGTATTACCTAAACCATTTGGTGAGACAGTTGAAAGAAACTGAGGATAATGAGCATCAAATGATGGCTCCAGAGACCACAGCTTAGTTCCCTCATTTACCACAGATTTCTTGCACTGGATGAAACCCAGATTATTTGGTGTCTTTAGTGCTTTTCCCTCCCTTAGAGGCACTGAATGGGTTTAGAGTAAGAGGTAGTGAAATAGTAAGATGATAAAGGTCATATAAAAAGCAAAGACAAATAAACAGGTTTCTCAAGGAGTACAAAGAGAACAGAGATGGCCTTTCTATTTCATTTTACTCAAAAAACTTCTAAAAACATGTGCTAACATGCATAGTCTGGAGAAGAATAAAATGAAAAACATTTTTATATTGCATGTTTAATCCCTCCGTAGAGGTATGTAGATAGCACAAGGCTGGTTGCTATAGAAACATCCATAGTGAATATAGATAATATAGATGAAATGTAAAATTACTTGTGCATCTAAAAAAGAAAATTGCTGATACTGTGAAAAAAAGACAGCTGAAGCTTATATCCTCCCTTACAAAAGCTTTCAAAAAAGATTCAGAGAATTTTACAGTGTTTGACTGCATAAACCACCACTCGATTAAACAGCCTGAACAAAGAATCCTGCAGTGCACCCTGGCAGAAGCTGAACTTCCTTTGGGAAGTTGCAGCAGGTCACAAAAAGAGTCTCTGGTTTCAGTCCTGGAATATGGGGGCAGGTGGCTTTTGCTGATGTGTTTGGCTCTTTACAGCTCGGGGCTGATTTTAAGAGCATCCTTCCCCCAGGTCCCAAGTTGTGCTGATATATTCCACTGTGATTATGGTTAATTTTCCTGATGGAGACCTTTTCAAAGAGAAATTGGTTTTCATTGCAAACGTACAGTCTACATATTAGAACAGGTCCTTTCCAATTCCTCCAATAGCAACCCAGCTATGCAAGACATTCTGCCCTCCCATTCACCTTTCTGAAGTTCACTCAGCAGTTCCTAGCAGCTACAGCGTCAACAAAGATATGTATAGGGCCATCAAACACTGGTCTTAAACCTACCAGCAGAGGGCTGGAGCTGAAGGTCAGTGGAAACATCAGCCATACCGCATTCCTTTCCCTCCATCCCATCATACATACTGTTCTCTCAGACCGGGTGCTGGCAATACCTGTGGACAGACAAATCCCTGCATTGCAGGAATTCCCTTCCCACTCTTCTCCAAATCCCCCTCAAAAACTCAAGCTGATTCCTGGTACACCCAATTCTCTCCTTGAGGAGCTCAAGCTCCGCTCAGGAATCGAGCCTGTACCCAGCAGGGACAGGAAGGTTTTGGGAACCAGTAGGACTTTTAGACAATATCTCAGCTCCTAGACAGCTGTGGGACATGACTCCAGCCCAACCTTCCTATCTGAATCAGTCACAGGCATGAAAACCATCTGATTGCTATTTGTTAAGAGGCTGCTTCTTATTCATGCTTCCAGTAATGCTAAAGACACGTTCCATTCCAGATCCCAACAACACTACAGCATCAATCAGTAGAAGTAGCATAAAGTGTGAGGTTAGTGTAGGGAATAAAACAAACTAGAAAACAGCTGGAGTACAAGGTGGGGGTGCTGAGGCCTCACAAATAAAAGTCTGCAATGAAAGACTGTCTCAGATGGCTCCAACACAATTTCCCACCCTCTCCTTTTTTCCTTACTTCCCTTCCCCACCACCTGCCTCTCTGCCACATTTCACACTCTGTAGAATGCAACTTAACCCCTTCACTGCCATAAAAGCTCACATGCAAAACAAACACTCATAATCTTAATATGCTTTCCTATGTTAAAACAAAGCAAAAAACCACCAAAACCAACTGGGATATCCAAGATAAGGATACAAGCATAGCTCCATGGAGGACAGCTAAGCATGCCACAATTGCAACACTAATGACAAAACATGAAATTCATTAAGATGCAGTGAGAGCTCCCTAAACCTCTGAGGTTTAGCTTTCTAAGAAGATGGGGAGAATGACCAAATTTGTACACCAGAACTGGCTTTTAATAAGAAGTCTTTTTTAAACAGTCCCATCAATAAGTGGCTCACATGATCATAGAAAGGGTTTCTACCACATTCAGTGTTGATCCCCTGATCAATAACAGACTTGTGAGCAATAATCACACCCTAATAACAAGCAGCCTCACATCACAAAGCTCATCTTCTTTCACTGAACACCATCAGAAAGCTGAGCAAAACACATTCTGAATCTTTCATGGATTCTTTTCAATGGATTGTTAATATTTGTACAGGCAAGAGAAGTATTTACTACCATTGCAATTGCCTAACAATACCATGTAAGCAGTCCCCTGTTAACAACACCAGCCTCATGACTGGAACAGCACCTCTCGCTTCAACAGTTCAAATGCCTTGTCAAGGAAACTCTTCTAATCGGGTGGGAGTACAAGAGAAAACAAAGATTATTCCCTTGTTTTATGTTAGCAATTTTTAATGATTGTTTATTTATATTAGGCTTTGCTATGCAATAGCACATCTGAGGCTTTTCTGCACTCTTACTAGTTCTATTTATATACAATTGCCTGTATCCCAAGCCACTTCCAAGCACGGGCAGTATGCCATCAGTAATGAATGCCACCTCAAATAATCTCTTTTTCTGTGCTAGTTATCCCCAAAGGAAACACTACAGTCCTTTCTTATCACCAAGCAAATATCTGCTATGGAAGCATTTCAGATGCTTTGGAATAAACACATTTAGTTAAACAGATCTGTGATCAGCAGCTTCATGGCAGCACACTGCTAGGACAGCCCACAGAAAGCCTTGCCTTCATGTTTTATTTTGCTTTTTCTGTTTCAGGGATCTGTGGAAATGAGCACAAAGACTATGAAATAAAAACAAGTATAAAGTTTCCCACTGGGACTGCCCAAACGACGAGTAAGGACTACATACATGACTCCTCTGGTCATGTAAGTACTGCTGAAAGTTCTGAACTGCAGAAGATTTCTGGACTAAACTCCATCTCCTTTTGTTGAACGCTATAGGAGAGAGAAATATTGCAAGTATTTCTTCTCTAACTTCAGGTCTACATGATCAGCTTTTAGACATCTAGGGTGGGATTCCAGTCACCTAACTTTAGATGTCAATGCCACTATTGGTATCCAGAAACCCACGAGGCTTACTGTAGTCCAAGCCTGCCTTTGGCCAACTGAATAGCTCCCTAGATGCTTTGACCAGAATTTCCCTGACCGCAACAGTAGCTGAGAGACCTAGAGTTAGCCTAACCCTGATCCCAGCTCAAATCCATCTGCCGTACTCTCCTTCCCTCATCACTGCAAAGAAACAAGCATCTCCAAAGGTAACTCCAACCTATCCCAGAATATGAATCCAGGACAAATCACGCTTTGGAAAACATAGTCTATGCAGTGACTGCAGAGTAATCAGAGCAAACAGTATAGACTTAAACATAAAATCCCTTCCTCACCCTGTTACCTAAAAAAAACCAGAAAAGATGATTCTCTCTCCAAATGTCAGGTCATGAAACTTCACAATCCTCCCTGAGGTAGTTTGGATATTAACTCATATACCCTTACTAATTAGAATTACATACTGCTTTTTTTCTTCCTTGTGATAAAAACACACTATCACGAGCGTGAAGAATCAACTTATCTCTGTTTAGCAAGTCCCTTCCAGTCAATGCTCATGGAAAGCATTCAGCCACACTTACGTTCTTGCACTGCCCATTATGCACATTGCTTAGTAGCTCTTAATAAAGGAGTATGACTGACATGAATTTATAGCTTTTTTATTACTCTGCCCCCTCACGTTATAAATTCATGAAACAGTTGTAGTTTATTGTGGTTTTATGTTTGTCAGTTTTATTTACACACTCTCTTGCCATTAGAGGGGAAAAAGCTTTTGGGTTTCTGCAGATCCTCAATCACTCTGTTCTGGGGCCTGAAATAAGAAGGAAGCAAAGACTTCTAGTTCATCTAAAAATAAACCCTCATCTCAAACACTTTCTCAGCTCAACCTTCCATCATAAAGCACTGCTACATAAATATGGCTTTATAAATTATATATCTTAAGTCTTTGCATGCTCACAGCAGTTTACCAATAAATGTTCTGCCATACCTGCTAAAAAACCCAGACATAAAATCATTGCCAATGATGATAAACGATTACAGCTTAATAACAGTCAAGCTGACAAAGCTAAAATGTCCACAGGGTGTATTGTAATTCAAATGCCACAGGTGGAAAAATAAAAAGCTTTCAAATATAAATATTAGAGCCTTCAGCAAAGAGAGAAAATCTAGAGAACAGCCTTGTGACACCAGGCTGCGTACTAATTCTAGGATGTCCCCCAGAACAAAACAGGGGATTTGAATGCAAATTTAACAGGCAAGAGAATGATGGAACTTCGGGGTAGAAATTGTTGCAATGTGTCAGTGCTGAGTGGGACAGGTCTGACCAAAGGACAAAAACAGACACACACGGGAGCAGGACAGAAAAGGAAGCCAAACACTGAGAAACTTAAGTTTACCCAAACAAAACCAAGAGGATATTTTAGATAATGAACCATATTCTTGCTTTAACTACAAAATTAGCCTCTCTGGATAAGAAGGTGGAAGGCAGCAACAGGACGCTCAGCATGAAACCTCTGTTAAGTTCAGGCTAAAAATCATATTTGTGAATCAAGGGGAAAAGTCTTATTTAATAACTCATCATGAGGCCACTTAGAGTCTGCAGCTGTATGGTAGAGAACCTGCTCATAATTAATGACCTGTAGCCACTTAAAGCTAAATGACTGATTTCAACTTTTAAATGAGCAGCTCAATAACAAGAAAACGTCTCAAGATGATTTCAGCAGTCTCCATTCCCATTAACCATTTAACAGGCAAAACACAATCAAAAAGACCAAAAGTTCTCATTGTTGTAGCCTACTTTTAACAGGTCATCTTCAGATGAGGAAATGAATCCCCAAGAGGCATTTGCTTCAGTATTTTTTCTGGCATTTCAGTCTCAACATGGTTTCTCACTCTCCCTAGGGTGAGTGAACTTTGCCTATCAAGTAACAGCAGTGCTTGGTGGTTAGTCTAGAATGATGAGATCTTACCTGGCACGTGACACATCTCAAGAACTATTCTAATGCAATGAGCTTTTCCCAGGACAAAAACAACAACAAAATAACTCAATTTTCAGTCCAGCTCCTCTTTCCTATGGTTCTCTAGGAGTGTGACTGGCCATTAAGATGTTCTCTCACAAGAGAGAAAGACAGGTATCAAAAGCACATGGATGAATTACTCCAAGCAGGGAAAAGTACAGCAGGATGAATGAGAATCCTCAAATGAAAGTGGAAGGATAAGCAGAGAAACATGAAGAGAAGTCCTTTGAGTAAATAGCCTACTCTCCTTAACTAGTTCCCTCCAGATGCAGTGATCTGGATCAATGCACTGGAACTGACTGCCCAGAGAGGTTGTGAAGTCTCCTTCTCTGGAGACATTCAAAACCCGCCTGGACATGTTCTTGTGTAACCTAATCTAGGTGATCCTGCTCTGGCAGGGGGGTTGGACTAGATGATATTTCAAGATCCCTTCTAACCCCTAACATTCTGTGATTCTATGAATGTTCCCTTTCCCTCCTTGACAACAGAAACATATCTCCCTCCCCCAAAACCAGAAAGCTACAAAGCTTCCAGACTAGTTAAAAGAACATGAGACTACAAGGCATTTCCCACTTACACTATGGGGTTTTGCCATCCAAGCTGTTAGATACTATGCATCGACTGATATGCTATGAAGAGACCTGGAATTCATCCTTCCACTTTACCTGTATGGCCTCCAAGACAAACAGACCTGCTAACATGTCCTCATCTAGCTCATCCACATCACAACTGTTGGTGAACTCTTTACAGTCACTGACACGCCTCTGCTCTCCCTCCGGATGACCATATGCAGGATGTACGGTCTCATTTTTCATCAAGTACTTCCCATCCCCAAACCCTTCTATCAGGTGCCACGTGCACCCTGTTTCTGAGCTGTCCCATGCTGGATCTCAACATAGAAAGGAGCAGGAACCAAAGGTTAAGTGCCAGTGCAGATGAATTTGCCCTAACAGTGTCTGTCTGTTGTTCTGGTACAAGGTATCAGGGAATCAAGGGTGCTGAAGGCATACTGTAAGAAAGAAAGGTGAAGTTTCTAAGGAAAAAGGTAAGAAGAAAGCTCTAGAGGAAGAAGCAACATTCTCACACCTAGTTTCTGCCTTCACTGCAACAGCACAGGGAGAGCTGATGAAAATATGATGTCATCGTGTCCCTTTATTTTAAGGGAGAAAGTTGCTGTTGGCAAGCTGCTGTCTGGGTAATTGCTTCCTTCTTGGTCTGATGAATCTGAGATTTGTTGTCAACCTTCCAGGGACAGTGAAAAGCTCATCCATTTTCTCCATTTTCTCTGGATGAAATGGTCATAGGATTTGCTCAGTTGGGCAGCATTTGTGTGAATGATTATGAGGAACTGCTAGAGCACTACCAAGACATGCATGGTGCTACCAGGGCTGTGTATTAGGTGTTGCTAATAAAAACTAGTTCTTACAAAGAATAATCATCCTCAGTTGTAACCTTTAATAGCTATGGCTAGTGCAAGCAGCTAGAGCTAGTTTCCAACATAAATAAACACTCCTGTCAGGACCATCAAGGAGTCATAATCGAAGTATGACACCATTTTCAGCTAGCTCAATGCTGTATCAAAGTCAGCTCTCTCCAGGCTTTCTATATAAAATACCATCCTGCTCTCCCAAGCCCAAGGAAAGCACAGTCAAGCTTACCCTGACAGCTTTGTAAGTACAATTATGCATGTTTGACATGTTTGCATCAACTCTCATATTAGAAGAGTCAGAGTAAAAGCGATTTCAGAGGAGTCAGAGTAGAGAAAATGGAAATGGCTTGCCCTGAAGAAGACCACCTTCTTCAGAAAAGACTTTCCAGCCATTGCTCCCATTGAAAGAAGTTCTCATCTGGTAGAGGACTAATTCTGCCATGCTTGCTTTCACTCAATGCAGAAATCCAGCAAAGGCTTCCAGACAATATATAGTGTTTTTCAGACTGAAGAGGGAAACCTCTGGCACAAGGAGGAATCCCACTGCTTGGCTTTACTCTTAAATAGATTCAAATCAGGTCCTTTCTTTTTAACAAATGCAATCCCAGGCAAAGCATGCAGTGAGCCTGCAAAGGCTACAAGTAGCTAGAACATCCCCCAACTCCGGTGATGCCGGTGCCACAACAGCACTTGGCACTTAGCATACTGAGCACACTTCGGGGCTTTACCTTAAAACAGCTGTCAACAAGTAAAGCTTTTGGTTTCCCTCACTATTAAATTGACAAAACAAGCATACCATTACCTTAAAGCCAGCTAGAAATGAGAAATTAACTCTGACAAAGGGGACAAGAGGCTCACAGTGAAATGTTCGTGTCTCCTACCCAGGAGCAGCTCTCAGAAAGCCAGGCTTATTACAGACAGAATCAACTCACAATAAAACTTTGCTATAGGGCAAGAAAACCCATGGCAGAGAAATAATTTCTCTCTGCAAAACATCTGCTTGCTGACTTTATTGCTGTTGCCAACTCAAACTGTGAATTAAATAGTGGCAATATTTGTATGAAAAGGAAAAATGCTCAGCAACACCAATGAGAAATGGTTCTCTCTTTGCATTACCCCTCCTACTGCTCTCCTTTGTAAAATGGACCCTCAG
Source organism: Zapornia atra (assembly GCA_013400835.1). Classification (NCBI taxonomy): domain Eukaryota; kingdom Metazoa; phylum Chordata; class Aves; order Gruiformes; family Rallidae; genus Zapornia; species Zapornia atra. The sequence goes on along the minus strand of VZTU01010657.1, from coordinate 190,860 downwards.
AGGCTCTAAGAGGAAAAGCGAGTCCAAAGTTTCTCCAGGTGCCTCTTAAAAGTATCAACATAGGCAACAGCTCTGAACAGAAACTAAGGCAGAAGCATTTGGATGGGNGGAAACAGGTGCCAAACTCTCTTCCAAACCCCAGGCATCACTTTTTTTGCAAAGCAACAGCCACAGGGAAATGGGAGGCTGTCCCAGCTCTGCAGCTGGAGTGCCGACCAAAGGGTGCTTGTTGCTTGTCGCCAGGCCTTAAGGTTATTATCCCTGAGCTGCTCTGGGGACATGACAAGACTGTTTCACTGCATCCTATGTGATATCCAGCTTCAACCATTAAACTGTACATCCACAAATGCTCACTACAGTCTGCTCCTGATGGCACTGGCTATAGAAAAGCTCACGCAAAGGGGCTACAATGGCTTATTGCCACCTGTCCCACACCAAACAGATTGATCCAAGGGCAGCCAAAGTCCTTCTGCCATAGGCTGGGAGAAAAGTATCAGCCAGGCAGTTTGCAGCAATTCCAGCCTCATCTGACCATCTGAGTCACTTCAACTGATTCAGCTCTGAGGAGGTGATTTCTGTGTCATGCAGGATGGGCACAGTGAGAGGGAAGAACCACTTGCACATAATGCTCTGCATGAAGACGTGCCATCTACCTTTCTGAAGCCAGGTCTGTTTTTTACAAGCATGCTATTCATAGCTAAATTCCACTCAGGTGTTGCTCATGTCTTCCACCCCCATGGTGTCTTCTCTGGACCAACTGCAGATGAGTTTGTGAAAGACTTTTTGCATCCACACACTCCACCTAGTTTTAGAGAAAAGCTGCCAGTGTGGTGGCATTAATATATATACAGACCACAAGGTTTAGAGCTGTCTAGTAGACTATGATCAATGAAAAGCCTCTTTTCCTGTGTCTGCAGCTGCTTTAAAATGGATATGTGATGGTACTTGAACATGCCTAGGAAAGTTTATCTAATCCTAATCTGCTACTGATGGTGTCTGCTGTCTGTGTTATAATGGGGTGAACCTGCAGCTGGGCAGAGCAAATGAGAGAGAAAGAAAGGAACTAGTTTAAGTCTGTCTGTGCTGCAAAACACATCAGAGAAAACCACGTGTGATACAACATGAGTTAAGGGAAACGAAAAAGTATTGCCACAACAACACCATAGAAGAAGCTGTGTGCACTCATAAATGCTTATTCACATGCACATGATCTAAAGTGCATACTCCTAATGGGGTATCCACTGGCCAAATCTCTGATGTAATTTAAAGCATTGCAATTGCCTGAAAGCATGAGTCACATGACACAGCCACATCAAGCTCCTACCATACATACATGTGTCCCACAGCACATAACCCACAGAGTTCTAAGCAGCTGTGCAAACATGCAGAACCTTTTCCCATGTATCTCTCACTTCCACTTGGTAACATAATGGCTAGTAAAGTAGAAGAGCAAAATACAGACCCCTTAACTGTCTTCAATTAAAAGAACTATTGGAAATTTCATACAACTCACTAGCTTTCAGAACCTAAGCCAGAAACAAGTCAGCAGAGCATTTGCAGCAAGATCAGTGGTTTGGAAAATTTGGTCAATTCATACAATCGCACTCTGTAAATGAGAAGAGTCTGAAATGGCAAGAGAGCCTCTCCAGTGCTCTCCAGGGGGAGGAGCAGTGACAGCATGAAGTGTAATAAAGCTAAAATAATTTAATCCCTCTTTTTGTTTTTAAATTCCACTTTCCCAGTTTGTTCATGAAAAGTATCAATCCAAAACAGAGGCCAAATTTATAATGCAAAATGTAAAAGTGACACTGAATCTGGCTCTTGATAAAGTTTTGTCTTTTGAGAGACTGCTGCCTGGATCAGCCCAAGCACCTGTATGAAAGGAAAGAATAAAGCAGTTCTCTCTTTTCTCACATTATCCTCCCTTGCTGTTTCAAAGCAGGTGTAAAAAACTGACACACATACAAATAGCACTTCTGAGCCCAGGGAGAGCAAGTATGGACAAAGCTTTTTGTTGCCTTCCACCAATTTTGCCTCTGTGTTACAAAGAGAGGAAAGGAAGAAAAAGCAAGATTGCAACATTCAGGTCTCTTTTATATCACACCACTAAACCCTGTAGCAGTGGCTTTAGTTCTCACTGGCTTGGCAACCCTGACACACAGAACTCTGGCTGGAAAGTTTTATTACTGAGATCACACACACAGGTTTTAAAAAGGGATGCTAAGAGAATACTTCACAGAATAACAAGGTTGGAAAAGACTTTTGAAGGTCAAGCCTAACCAATCCCATCCTAAGCTAAACCACATCCCTAAGTACCTCATCTACCCCTTTTTTAAACACATCCAGGGAAGGTGCCTCAACCCCCTCCCTGGGCAGCCTGTTCCAGGCCCTAACAACTCTTTCAGTAAAAATTTTTTTCTAATATCTAATCTAAACCTGCCCTGGTGCAGCTTTGTGCTATTTCCCTTTGTCCTATCTCCTGTTACGTGGCTGAAAAGACCATCGCCCTGGCTGAAGAGACCATCACCCACCTCTCCACAACCTCCCTTCAGGTAGTTGTAGGTGGTGATACGGTCTCCCCTCAGCCTCCTCTTCTCCAAGCTAAACAACTCCAGTTCCCTCAGCTGTTCCTCATAGGATTTGCCCTCCAGCCCCTTCACCACCCTGGTTGCCCTTCTCTGGACTCGCTCCAGGATCTCAATGTCCTTCTTATGGTGAGGAGCCCAGAACTGGACACAGTACTCAGGTGTGGCCTCACTAGTGCTGAGTACAAGGGCACAATTACTTCCCTAGACCTACTGGCCACACTGTTTTTGATACAAACCAGGATGCCATTGGCCTTCTTCGCCACCTGCACTGCTGGCTCATATTCAGCCTGCAGTCAACCAACACCCCCAGGTCCTTCTCTGCCTGAACAGTTCTCCAGCCAGACTCCCCCAAGCCTGTAGCGCTGCATGGGGTTGTTATGTCCCATGTGCAGCACTCTACACTTGGCCTTGTTAAACTTCATCCCACTGGTCTCAGCCCATTGGTCCAGTCTGTTCAGATCCCTCTGAAGAGCCTCCCTGCCCTCAGGTAGTTCTGGTTCCCATTCCTGGTCATTTAATCTTAGCAATGCTTTATGGTCCTAACACCACCTAATAGTATTTTCAAAGCAATCTTTTTAAAAATAAAAATTAATTCCTTAATTTTGAAGGAATTTCTTAGTTTTTCTGAAGAAAACTGCCCGGAGGCCTTTCTTCCTTCCTTCCCCCTGCTACAGAAGACATTTTCAGCTGGTCAGGCTGTTTTTCAGACACAGAAATGTCTCCAGGCAGCTGAACAGACAGGCTCCTCTCAAGTTTTTTAAAATGAGCACTCCCACCATCTACCAATTCCTGTCATTTCTGAATACAGAACCTACCTGCACATAAATATGCTGTGTTCAAGTGCTTTATGACTATGAACTAGTTGCTGTAAAAACAGGCCCAGAAGATTGCCATGCCTCCCCACAGCAGGGCAGGGTCTGTTCAGCCTTCATTCATCTTTTCTTTTTGTTGAAGGAAAAAGAAGGAAACAATGATGTGGTTTTATTCCTATCTTCCATTTTTGCTATTGTTGACTCTGCTTCTAATACTTCTTTTATTTCCCTTTTGGAAAAAGTACAATTCAGCAGGGAAGGGCAGAGGGACTCTTGATTTTGTTGCCACAACAATAGCATTAAAAACAACCACAACAAAACCCTGACAAAACTGGCAGCTCACAGATTACATGAAAATGGCAACAGAATTTGCCAAAATTAGAGCTGCTGTGCAGCTTTTCTCTGCACACCCAAGTTTTGCAACCTGGTGTTTCTAAAGACAGCGGTGTCACTGAGCTGTGAACTCCAAAGCACGAAGAAAGGCGTAACAGCTGAGTGAGTTAAAGGTCCTCTCACAGCCTTGGAAAAGCTCTCTGCCATTCAGCAAATGCCACGCTCTCAAAAAACCCTCTGATGATACATTATGGAAACCGGCAAGCCTGAAATAACTGTGATATGCTTCAACACTTAACAACATACTAGTGTAGGAAAACAACCCAACAAAACCTGAAGAATGACAAGTGGTGTGGTTTTGCGTAGCAGGGTTCTGTTGGAGAATGGGGGGCTGCAGGGGTGGCTTCTGCAAGAAGCAGCTAGAAGCTCTCTGCAGGCCCGACAGAGTAAATGCCAGCCAGGCTCAAGGCTGGTGTCATTGCTGACCAAAGCCAAGCCAATCAGCAATGGTCACAGTGACTCTGGGACTCACATTTAGGAGGAAGAAAACCGCAAGCAGACACTTTTTGACACTAGAGAAGGGAGTGAGAAGACGTAAGGAACTCTGGAGACACCAAGGTCAGTGAAGTAGGAAGGGGGAGGAGGCGCTGCAAGCACCAAAGATGCCCCTGCAGCCTGAGAAGAACATGGTGGAGTGGGTGTCCCCGTTCAGCCTGTGGAAGAGAATGGGGAGTAGAGACCCCACCTGCAGCCCATGGAGAGGGCCCACACTGGAGCACATGTAGACATATGGAAGACACTATGACCCACATTGAAGCAAGCCTCTGGCAGAACCTGCAGCCTGTGGAAAGAGAGTGGCCCACGGTGGAGCAGGTTTGCTGGGGGCAGTTGTGACTCCGGGGGAGACCAGGCTGGAGTAGGTCTGGGTCGGAAAGACTGAGAGACAGTCTATGATTTTATGACTGCACCCCACAGCAGTGACCCACACTGGGGCATTTGGAGAGGAGCTGAAACCCTATAGGAAAGGACTCACACTGAAGAAGTTCATGGAGGACTGTCTCCTGCGGGTGGGACCCCACACTGAAGAAGGGGAATGCCCCCCTGCTAAGGAAAACAACTCGTGAGGAACTGACCAAAGCCCCCACTCCCCATTTTCCTTCCTTCCTTTTCCCCTACCTGTGCTACCCTGGGAGGGGGGAAGAAGGGAGAGAAGTAATGAAAAAAGTTAAGTCTGCTAAGAAGGGAGGGGCGGGGGAAGTTGTACTTCTCATTATCCAACTCTGGTTTCACTGTGTGTGTAGTGTAATAAATTAGATGCTTTTTTTTCCTTTTTATTCCATGTTGGGTCTGTTCTGCCCGTGACGCTGATTGCAGAACAATCTCTCCCTGTCCTTGTCTCGACTCCTAAGCCTCTCAATATATATTTTCTCCCCTGTCCAGCTGAAAAGAGGAGTGATAGAGTGACTTTGGTGGGCATCTGGCCTACAACCAGGGTCAAAGCACCACAACAAGTAAGAGAAAACCTGTATGACATCAAAACCACAAACCTGAACTTTATGTGCAGAAGGGCAAAGGAAATAAGATACGTAGCGGACGAGATCTTCCACAGGTATTAATCATGAAGCTCCATGGACTTGATCAGTTTGGTCTAGCACTATATTCTTTATCAGCTCCCTTCACTAAAGGTTCTGTTCCAGGCCCATATTTTTCCCAGTTGTACAAATGAGCTTTCCCTGTCATCCCTTGGCTGTTTCCCTAACCTCTGCAAATACACCTGCCACCTCCTGGCCTGCCTGATTCTTTCATCCTGCCCACATCTTCCTTACAGCACTGCTCAGCTCCCCCTTCTCTCTTAGGGAAGGAGGGGGAAAAAAAGAAAAAAATGGTGCAAAAAAATCTCCAATGCCTTGCATCATATTTAATTACCTCACTAAAAATCATACCACCTTTCCATTCTGGGCATCAGTAATTCTTAAAACTCTGCTTACACCCCTTCATATGAATTGTCTTCTCAAAGGATTTTAAAAACAGTCCAGCAAAGATGAATGTTTATTTGTCATTATCCTTTTTAAAATCCCTTTGTCCCGTTATGTGACAGTGCCTTCACCAGGTAATCCTCTGTGTCATACATTTAGGGAACATTGTCTGCCAACATGTGGTGGTTTTGGCCCTAACTAAAGGCCAAATACCCACCAAGCCGCTCGCTCACTCCCCTCTTCAGCCGAAAAGGGGGAGAAAATAGATATTGGGAGGCTTAGGACTTGAGATAAGGACAGAGGGATCACTCTCCAATTAGTGCAATGGGCAAAACAGACTCAGCACAGAATAAAGGAAAGAAAAAGGTGATTTATTACTACTTACTACAACTACTACACCCAGTGAACCGGAACGAGATAAGAAGCGGCCAGGTCTTCAAGCACCTTCCCCCCGCCCCTCCCTTCTTAGCAAACTTAAAACTCATCACGCTTTTACTCCCTTCTTCCCTCCCCAACATGGTGTGGGGAGGGGCAGGGAATGGGCAGTGGGGTTCAGGTGATTCCCAACAAGCTGCTTTTCTTCCCCAGATATTACCACTTCTACTTCCTCCCCCCACCCCTCGCCTCTTCGCACTCAT
>VZTU01010657.1:0-184332 GCA_013400835.1 Zapornia atra | reverse complement strand
CCCGCAAAGTCACAAGTCCCTTGGCAAACCTGCTGAGGCGTGGATCAATCTTCACAGGGCATAGTGGTCTCTGCTCCCCGTCCTCATCCATGGGCTTCGGGGGGACACCCGTTTCACCATGGACTCCACCACGAGCTGCAGGGGAAACTTTCTCTTCACATTCTTCATCCCCCCCTCCTGCGGGCCTGGCCTTGGCGTCTGTGCAGCTTGTTACATCTTCTCACTCCCGCTCCGGTGGCAAAGTGCGCCTGCCAGCAGTTTTTTTTTCTCCTCTATGTGATTCACAGAGGCGCTGTGACCAGCTCTGATAGGCTCAGTCTCAAATTTGGCCTTGAATGTACCGATGTTTTCAAAATATGGGGCTTGCAGAAAGCTGTAACTGCAGCCTACAAAAGCCACTGAAGCAGCAGTTACACCAAACTGCAACACAACATTACAAAGGAAGCCAACACCAAACGTTCTCCTACATTTGTTATCAACCAGATTGGAAAGCTGAAAGGTTGTCAAACAAATGCAAAAGGTGACACTGCTGGTCTTCATAGCAATCACATGTGGTGTAAGGTAATGCTATCCATGAAAGAGGAATTTCTGGGAATTCAGAGTGATCAGCCTGCCGTAGCTGGCCAGTACTATACTGTGATAAAGCAATTCTTTACAGACCCCCTTGCTCTGCCCAAAAGGCCATTTGCAGGTAGCCACATAAATCAACAGATCGCAGCAGAGATGTTCTACCGACAGCCTGCCTGTGCTATATAACTTGCTATTTTGACATTTGATAGATGAGTGTGCTTGTGATGAAAATCCTCAGATCCCTTGTTTCTTGCTGTGCAAGTTTCTCTACTTCCAGCAGTTTCACCTGTCTGAATTTACCTGGAAAAAACTGTTCAACAGAAAAGTCAGCAGTGTAAAGAGGTAAATCAAGCTAAGCCTGAAGGATCAACACACCCACACCTTTCTATGTGCTGCACCCTTCTTGATCCTTCCTGCAACTCCAGCTTTTATAATTGAAAAAAAAATCACCTCACTTCTATTAAAGCTCCTTTTCTATTCATCATTCACTTATCTAAATTAGAAGTTACTCTGCTCATACAGCAAAAAAATCACATGTGTTCTAACACTATCTCCCTGCTAGACTCACGACTCACTAAAACGTGGGCATCTGCTATTTGGGTATATTTCATTACTTGGGGTAAGCCCAAGAGGCTGAAAATTGCTGGCTACAGATGCTTGTCTGTTCTGAAGCTAGTGTCTTAGGTCTCCTAACTACTTCCACTAGCTGACATAATCGCCACAGATGCAATGGTTAACTCCATCCCCACCTAAAGACCTCAGTATCCCAAGACATTACACCTCCAGGAAAAGATTGTTGTGGTTGTGTTATTCTAGTGAAATATGTAAAGTAATTGCAGTGCATGATGGGACAAGGGAGCAATGAACATGTGTCACCACAACTGTTGGCACAATACAAGAATAAGTAGACAAGTAAAGGGATAGAGAATGCTGCAGAATTAGAAGCAATTTCCCTTATCAGCTTTTTCTAGTAGGATTCCCTTAGGGACCTGAAGAAATTAAAAATTGTGATTCTGCTTTCTGAAAAACAGAGTGAAGCATGCAGACATCCAGGGCTGACATTTTCAATATCCAGCCTATTGCCTTTCGGAAGGGTTCAACCTTGGATCGCTCCCTCATGCAAGCAGCTAACAGCACAACCTGGCTCAGTACGGATTTCAGAGCACAAACAAGAAACACAGATTTGTGAAAAATATCACTATAGCAGAGAAGGAAGCCCAAATGTGTTTTGACACTGAATGGAAAGATAGCTAGGAAGGAAAATCTCAGACCCACTGCTCCAGTAAAATTTCTACTACAGTCCACAAAGAGCTCTCCAAGTCATTATGAACATGAAATATCTCTGTTTTCTCGTGGGTTGATTTGGGTTTTGCTGTGTTTTGGTCTTTTTAAACAGAATGTTTATGAAATGTTTTTGAATTGTTATTGCTCATTGTGGGATGATAGCATTTTCCTGCAGAGCAGTATGTGATGTGTTTACTCAGGAGAGGCACAGGGTACATAGATTGCAATGCAGTAAGCTATCATAGCAGTTACCCACCCTAGCTCCTTTCTCTACCTACAGACACAAGTAGCTTTAGCTGAGAGGCATAAAGCCTGATGTAGGGCAACCAATGAATGTATAAGGGTACCACAGTATGGAAATACACCTTACTCACAGATTTGTAGGGATTGGAAGGGACCTCTGCAGATCATCTAGTCCAACTTCCCTGACAGAGCAGGCTTATATAGAGCACACTGCACAGGATAGCATCTGGGCAGGTTTGGAATATCTCCAGAGAAGGAGACTCCACAACCTCTCTGGGCTGCCTGTTCCAGTGCTTGGTCACCCTCACAGCAAAGAACTTTCTTCTCATACCAAGATGGAACTTCCTGTGTTCTAGCTTGCGAAATCTTGCCACAGGTAAGCAACAGAAAGCACGAATTTTAATGTGGTTCACCCTATTTCAGGTTTGGAACTCACATGCTGCTTCTGCAATCATGGTCAGCACTGTAACAAAACCACTGCAATAGCCAGATACCTTTGATAGTACAAAAAACCTAAGGGAAGAAATGTATTATCCACAGAAACCACATCCTTACTAAACAGAAGGAATCCATGCTTAGCTCTAAAGTTTCAAAGGTACTTGCTAAATAATTAGATGAAGCTTTGTGTGCCAACAGATTTCTCCAGGAGCTAGCTCCATCTCCGCAACAACAGCCCTAAGTTTTCATCTGAGCACACTGATACAAGCAAGCACAAAGGCAGAACACTACTAATATGCCAGCACTACTCCAAACAGGCTGTCTCCATCACTCCTTTAGGTGGGTAAAGATCTTCACAACACAAACTTAAAGGAGTACATTCAACCTCTAAAATCCTTTTGCCAATGAAGATTGTGTAAACCTGAGATAACATTATGTTGCAGGGTTTTTGCAAGCTATTAGCTGGCTGGGAGCTGAATGGGAAGGAAGCTAGTTAAACTGACAGAGATGATGCCTAACATTGATTTTTCAATTGATTTCACTAAATTGTTGTCCACACAAACCCCAGTGTGGACATTCCTGAATTGGTTTAAAATTGACTTATAAAGATTTAGCTTGTGTTGACTCTTTATTGACTTGGGTTGTGGCCACAGTAGGGGGAAGGGAAAAAAACCCCCACCAAAAAACCAAACAGAAAAAGTGTTCTTTGTGTCAGAACACAGCAACGTATCCTGTGAAACATCTTGACCAGAACAGCACCGCTGTCCAATATACACTCTTAACAACATCAAGGGTTACTGATTTGCCAAAGACGAGCTGTAAAGCCAAGGGGATGCTCATGTAACTGCAAGAGATTCACAGGTTGCGTTTTAAAGAAAATAACCCATTTTCTTCTGGAAGTTACTTCTCAGCTGAGGCAGGAAAGCCAAACCTGTGCACTCTCAGCCCCAGCTGTTAGCTTTAGTTTGTCCATTTTATTCTGTATTTACTGGATAATTGGTGTTTGTGCTGGCAGCTATCACACTCAGATGAAGGACAGGTACTTCTTAAGATAACCTCCTCTGACTGTTTCCAAGTGCTAAGCCACCAGGAGACATTTACACTGACTTAATGTACTTTGAACAGTAGTCATCCCATAACACATAAAAGTCTAGTTATATCATAAGATAATAGGAAAGCCAACTTTACAACTTGCTTCCAGGGTGAGGAGAGTGGCCAGGAAAGACCTGTTGGCTCATGTCATTCTACACAGCGCCCTTGGTACTGATGCTAGACTCCAAACAACGTTCCACGATGGGAACGGCACCTTGACTGCTCACTAGTGGAGGGTGGCTCGAGAGCCACAGGTCTACCACTGAGTCCTGTAGCAATAAAAACCATGTTCGTAATGTCTGTGGAACGTCAGAGGAGGGTTGTGCATCAGTGTAAACTGGCGTAAGCAGAGCCCCACCTCCACTGGAATCGGGGCATGTGTGGAGCTGGAACATCTGCATTCCCGGTGGGAAGATTTAAAGGCAGGTGGTTGTGGATCTGTGTGAGTTTATTAACTGATAGACATGCTCTATGCCGACAATTACATTGAAAGAACAGAAAATGGGCACTTGCCTTTTGACAGTGGTAAAAATCATTACAAACCCAGCTCTTTACACAGGCCCAACCACGTGAGTTTGCTCATTTCTTTTCGACTTTGAAATACCCTCTATACAGATTTATTTGCCTTTGTAATTGCAGATGTGAAATTAAAATCTTCTTCCCCTTCCCTGGACAATCATTTTTTTCCACTCTGTACAGTTTATAGGAGCTCACTCTTTGATATTTTTTAATAACTTGTGTTGTGTCTGGCGCTTTGGGGAGTGCCTATGACAGAAAGCACTTTATTACTTCTCTGTTTGAGTTCACTGCAGAGCGCTCACCAGGCCCTATCACTGAAAGGACGAATCTAGGCAGCAATTTAATCAAGCAGTGATTGAAAAATTAAAGGTGGCGGTGATTAATATGGACTTAAGACTTCTTTTGTTTGAATGGGTTTTAGCTAGAGAACATGGCAGATCTGTTGGGGGTTTTTTTTTCCCCCAAAAGAGAGAGGCGGGTGAGAAGGGGAACACAAAGGGATCCTCTTTAGGCAGATCATTTCTCTCCTCTAAGTATTCAAATAAAAGCCAAGGGAAGAGGTTACATACAGTGCATATTATTATCCTTAGGTAAATACCCACGCGTAATTTCAGCAATCACAAGCACACCTCTGCGTATAAGCAAAGATCCAGCCACAGAAACTCATCTTGAACCAGCACCAGAAGGAAAAACTCTGCCCCAGGCACGAACAAATCTTGAGATTGAACCATCAGCCTGGCTTATGAAGAAATAGTAACCAGGAGCACACTCTAAACATACATAGAGTGCTTTACATTCAAAACAGAGGAACTAAGACCTTTGAAAACTGATAACAAACAAGGAAGGAGCAACCTGCTAGGCAGTCTATGCAGTCACACAGAATGAATCTAAAGGTCCAGGTCAGAGGAAGATGTGTGTGTGTGTGTGGTGGGGGTCTGGGTGTATATCTCCCTTGCAGAAACGTGGGCACACATTCACTGTTGCCTTGTGCATCCTGCAGCCATTTCCAACAGTAAAGGAGGTGGCACATACCACCACAGTTTGCATCAGATTTCAAACCAGGTCTTTGCATGGTAAAATGTCTACATCGATTTAGCTGAGGTTATAGAAACACCAGAACTTTAGTCAAACCTTTTTGTATTGCCCCCATTTACAATTTACTATGTAAATACATATATTGTAAATTCATACTAAAGCTGGCTCAAAGTTATTCTCTTTAAGTTATTGTAAACACCTTTGTGCATACACTTAGTTCAATTTCAACAGTTTATAGCATTTTAGATCATCTGAGCAATAGGGGCAAGCCAGGATAAGAACAGCCATGCAAAATTTGCTTCTGCTTAATTATGAAAGCTTAAAAAAAAGTCTTAGCCAAACTGACACAAGTTGCATGTGATGCTGGCTTTCACATCTTCCCCAGCAATGAGTAGCTCCTGCTACTTGCAGAAACATCAGATACACCTCGTCTTCCATAGAAAACACAAAAAAGCATAGGCAAAGAAGATTGCTTGTAGAATATTAATAAAAGCCTTGTGTCTTACTTTAACCCAGGCAGCAGCCAAAATATCACCACAGCCATTTGCTGCCTCTCCCCACTCTCAGTGGGATGGGAAGAGAATTAAAAATGAAAAAAATGTGGGTTGAGATAAAAAGTTTATTAGGACAGAAAAGGAAGATGACGGTGATGATAATAATATACAAAATAAGTGATGCACAGCACAATTACTCACCACCCAAAGCTGACACTCAGCTACTTCTCAAGCTGAGCTACCTCATAGCCAATCCCCAGCTGCATAACCATGATGTCATAGGGTATGGAATATGGCTCTGGACAGTTTGGGTCAGCTGCCCTGACTGTGTCTCATCCCAGTTTCTTGGGCACTCCCACCTTGTCATTGGCAGGGCAGCATGAGAAGCTGAAAAACCCTTGACTGCTAGGCAACAACTAAAACCATCAGTGTGTTATCAACATTATTCTCCTCCTAAATCCCAAACACAACACTATGCCAGCTGCTAGAATGAAAATTAACTCTATCCCAGCCAAAACCAGGACACATCGTCTGAATAACAATAACCAGAGCTTCTTCAGCTAATGGACTTATTTTTTCCCCAAAGACTTGTTTTTTCCTCTTTTCTTCCAGTTTGGCCAGTGTAGGTGATTCACGTTTCTCCCAGATGTATCTTATCCCAACATACAGAAGAACATCTTAACAAGAAGCAGGAATCTGAAGTCTACATTCAAAGCACTGAGATTATTAAAAACAAAAGTTACTGACAAAATGGCTCTGGAGAGAAGTATGTTTGCATGCAAGTTCAGATTATTTTTGTCAACTAACACTTATAGAATGGCCTGGTTCCCAAAGGACTCATATAATTTAAGTATGGGGTGTCTGAAAGAAAGTGTGTGCTGGAAGGAGGATACCTGGTAATTCAATCCCATATGCCCCTGGGCACAAATATAATTGGATTATAAAGTAGATCTGCCAAAAAAGCAAACAATTAAAGAACAATATATATTCCACTGCTTACAGGTAGAGAAGGGTGGTCTCATTTTTCATGCATGCCCACACCAGTAAACACAAAATAGAACAATTCCATGAACCCTGCTGAAAATCCAGTAGTGAGATACTGCAATGTCACGTACGTACAGGAGATGTTACGCAGTCAGCATCAGAACTGTGCTGATGTCATGGCAAGCCAGCTCGAATTTGATCAGTGTTCTTTAACCATTTTGTTAAATCAACACTGCTAACATTGAGTATGGCTGTGAATGGAAATTCTGAAGAAGCCCAGAGAAGGGCAAAGGGCTCTCTCCCCAAGTGGTGGGGTTTCTCCTCTCTTCTACATCTGAGTGTCCAATGAGAGGCTGATCATGCTTAATGTTTAGTCAGAACAAGAACTCCAAAGCGCAAGACTCAAATACACAATTTCATCACATAAAGATTCTGACAGAGACTGGGAAGACAGGACCAAGACAAACACAGTCACCATCTAAAGAATAAAAAGTATAACAAATAACCTATGATAGAGCAGCAGAGCAGTAGGACTCACACCCATGTCCAGGACTCTATTGAGCCCTTTAGCCCAAGGAAGTCTCTTAGGCCAATGTTTTTCGGAGCAGCCCCGGATTTTGCCTAGTATCAAATGCTTTCCAGTTTTGTAAAAGCCAAGCCACTTTAGTTTATGCCCAGAGAGGCTCCATATGATCAGCATCTCTGAAAATATTGGGAAATGTCTGCCTCCTAATACAAGACATTTCTGAAAATGCTGGACTATACTTCTCTGCCTTTCAGTCTCTCCATCTGCAAATTGAGGATGAAAATACTTTCCTGCCTTGAACGAGTATTATAGAGCTTCCCTGATGCCTGCAAAGCTATTTGAAGGAGAGAATAATCAATGCTATAAAAAAGAAAAATCATCATTATTGCTATCCTGATGACCCATGGCAATACAGTCCATTTTCAACTCCTCTAGGGACTGCCTCTTCCTAATAAAGGGTTCAAAATCCCAAATGGCCAAAAGAAAGAGAACAATGGAAGGCTGAGAACTACAAACAGTTACAAGGAAACCCAAATTCCTATTACTGCCACTACCAAAGAAGTAGCTGCCTGATAAATATGCAGTGGCAACTCGCCAGGAAGTGTACAGATTTCTTTTTCCCCCTGAATCACAAAGGCTTGGAGAACTTCTGGGGCACTTAATTTCTGGGCAGATCCCTTGAACCAGTTACTTACGGAGCATTACCTCCACAGCTTCTGACACGCAGTAACTCTGCGAGTCTGCTGTCACGCACAGCAACAGACCTTGCATTAAAGTGCTGCAGAGCATTATCCCTTTATTTTTCTGCAGTCAACTGTTATCCTTAATGAGATTTTTTTTAACCACTGCTTCCTCTTTCTACCTTTGCTTCACAGGACAGCGAGCCCAGGCAGCACCTGATACAATGCTTTCAGTGTCAGTCTTGCTGTCCCATTACATGGCAGAGTTTAATGTGCACACGCTGGGTCTGTCAACTCAGCAGCGACTGTGCTCTTCAGCACAGCTCTGCCAAGCAGCCTATGGAGCTGAGGTGTCCTCCCTACCTTCTCTTCCCTTTCTCTATGCTTTGCTCAAAACAGTTCTGCTCCCCACCGCCAAATAACCTTTCTTAGCCCCCAGGGGCTCGAAGGAGGAGCTGTGTTGTTCATTCCCAGCCCAACAGCTTGCATTACTGCTTCAGTATGAAAAACTACAGACAGTGTATGGCGTAAATTGTTACAATCACTCCCTTCCTCTCATAAAGCAGGCACTGCCGATATCAGACTGCTGTTCTTCATGCATAATTCATCAGGTTCCTTAATGTGCAAAGGTCTCCTCTGCAGCTTTTTTCTCTGCATTAAAGTTATCTGTGAGAAAAAAAGCGTCCATTCAGCCCCTGCTCGAAATATTAAGAGGCCACCTACATTTTAAAGTGTCTGGTGTCTTCTTTAATTTACCGTAAAAACAAAAGCATCAGCCACGTCTCCACGACCACAAAGTCCAGAATGGGACAGAACCATGGAAGGTTACAGGGACAGGAATCACAGCTGTAGCTGTACTCCCTGGCACTTAATTCTGTTAAAAAACAGTCCTTTGTAAAAGCCCTAAGCCTGAAAGCCTTCGCTGTCAAGATACACAGAGCAAAGGAGAGCACAACGCACTCCAGCAACATGCTCCATGTTTTTCCAAAGGCTTCAGTAGAACAACACTGTCACATAGAGTTACTGCATGACAGTACTGCACACATAAAGACTCCCATTTCAGCCTTTGGTGGAGTCTCTGATTGCTTTTGGCCACTTGCTAACCACCTATGCAGCCAACTGACAATTGCCAACTGCTTTCCTCTACTTACCTGTTCCATCCCAGGCAAACAGCACACGATCCTCAGGTCTAGCCTCATGTGCACACAGTCTTCCCATTCCCTTTAACTGCAAAAGTCTGGGGCTTCTTCAGCCAACACCTCTTAGACATCTCTACTTCAAATATTCCTAAATATTCTGTCTTGTCCCAGTTGCAGAAAATTTGAGGTTGTGGGTTGATGAGGGAAAGCTTTGCTAAGTCCTCTCTAACCTTTACCCAATACCTTCAAGTTTCCATCACTCCAGGATCAGTCCATAAATATTAAACTATTTAGTATTCTATTATTCACCATAAATAAGACTGCACGTCTTAAAAGCACTGCATTTGGGGCTGCTGGCAGAGAGCCATTCCTGGCTGGGATCTATGGCCTCTTGTATGCAGCTGGACAGACTAGTTGCTAATACCAGAGTCTTTCAGCTTCTATAATCTAGGAGCACTGATGCCACTTTGTAAACAACATCAGACTCATGTACATCCACTGAGGTTGCCTTCTCATGCTACTCTATTGGAGAGGTAGGGCTGGAGATCCACGGATCAGAAAACACTGGCAACTGAGATAGCAGAGGTGGAAACAGAGTCAAGCAGCCCATAAAACACACCAGAGCTTCCATTCCTCCCCAATTCAACCAGTAATGACAAGGAACTCCTGCACTTTCAGCTGTGTAAACCTCCAAACTATTTTTCTCCAGTTTCTTGCTCTGTTCTTGTTCAACCTCCCCTACCCCTTCTATTTGTAATTGTAAAGCTGGGTCATTTTGCCTCGCCTCAGTTTAACATTGGTGAGTTTGCTGCCGCCAGCTGAGGGGAAGAAGCAAGGCTCCTCCAAAGCTAAGGCAATTTCTCATGTTCTGCCTACTGTTCTCCAGTCCTTTTCACATTTTCCCTGCAGCGAATAGCTGTAAGAAGTGTTCACACAACAAAAAACCACCACCAACATGAAAAAGTAACATGGCATCTATTTCTACTGTAATGAAACAATTACTAACTAATAAGAACCAAACAAACCAAGCAGGACATAAACTCGAGGAAACATTTTGTAATAAAGCTTCATGCTCACTGAAGTGGCAGAGAGTTGTGTGGCTATTTCCCTTTAGAAGGGTAAAAAAATGCTTGCAGCAGGCTGTAAAAAAGTTCACTGGTTTGTGATGTTCTGTTTTTGTCAGGCCATGGTTACAGGGGCTGAATGCCAAGAGATCATTTCCTTTTCCCCTCCATACCAACCCAAAAAATTCAAGTGGGAGAGGGCACACAGGAGCCTAACAAAGAGCCAAAGTCTCATCCCCTTACAGGGTGGAGACAGGACCTCCAGGTGCCATAATGACCTGTGATGGGACACAACTGCCCCAAGGCAGAGAAGAGCTGTGGCGTTGTGCTGCTTCTGAGAGGTGCAGTTTTGCTTCTTATCTTTGCTTAAACCACATTGGTACCAAGAAGGAACTTCAAGTGAAAACTCCACTTGACAAGAGATATCAAGAACACTGATGTGGTGTAAGTAACCGCTAGACAGATGACAGGAAGTGCCCATTGTGCCCACTAGTACAATATAACCCCCTTAACACCCTGAATGCAGTTATATGCTGCAATTCAGCAAAGGTAACATTCAGTGAGGCAGTACAGGCTACACAGTGCTACAGCCTTTCGATCAGGCTAACACAGCCAGGTTTTTAGGAAAGACAGCCAGAGGAAGTATTTTACTACCATACTGATACTACTCCCCGTGTTCCGGTCTTGGAGAAACCTAAGCATTACTGAAGGCAGACATGACCTCTCTGCCGAGCTACAGCAGGGTCTCTTCCTTTTCCAAACAACAGAATCTCATACCATATAAGCCAGCAATGGACTTTTACTTTTCCTGCTACTTATTTGCCTCCAGGGCTCCTCCATCTCCTTTTGCAGGCAATGGGAAGCCCACCCACTCCTCTGGTCTCCAGTCCAGCAGTAATACATTAAGCACCAATGGTCCTACCCATTCCTCATGAACCTTCCTAACTAATTTTACCCCTCCCTTTCTTACATTCTTTTCTTGTACAGTTCCTCTGTAGCTCCAAAACCTACACCTCCATCTTATTCCTGGCACTCACCTTCTCCTTGGTAGTTTGCAGCCTCTAGTTCTCATCGTTTCTAGCTGGGGGTGTAGTGAGGCCCATCCTTGACCATTTCTGGTACACCACACTGTTCAGTAAGCCCAGCCAGGAAAACAACACAAGGAATTTGGTTCATCTCATTACAAATACAGGAGAAGGAACCTTCAGAGTCCTGGACCCTAATTACATAGTCATGACTCATCCATCACCAACTTGAAGTCCACATGAAATAATACAGTACTCTCTTAAGCGGACAAGAAAGTCATATACCTTCGCATGGGATGCAGCATTACTGGAGAGGCTGGCTCTCCCACACATTACTATGCCAGGTTTAGGAATGAGCAGATAGGAGGATTTTAACACTTTGGACCCACAGAGCTTGGCTCAGTTAGTAAGCATGCAGATAAGCTGGTTTCTTTTGCTGCCAGTGATCCTACAACTCAAAGATGGGGTTGTCACCTAAAAAGGTCTGCAGGAGAGAATGTATATTGCTTTACAGGCAGACTGACTAAGCCTGGGATCGGGTCTAGGCTGAGCATATGGTCCCTGTAACATATGTAAGAACCAGCTACTGCTTAGAATGAGGAAGGTGACTTAAACTGGAATAATAAAGGTGCAATGCCACTGAGTGATTTTGTGCCCCATGGAGGTAGAGTTCATTTTAGGCAATTATCTCATATGCTCCCTACCAACTGCTCTCCTCAATGATGATGGGCTTCAGTCCATACTAATAAAGATAATGAAAGTGATCTTGGACACTGGAGTGATTCCAGGAATAAATTTCCACCTCCCCAAAGGCTGGAACAATCTAGCAAAGGGCAGCATCACACAGCACATATGGCATGCCAGGAGGGGAGAGCTGGAGCCAATCTATTTCATCACCTATGGAGGAAAAAGGAAAACAAGCAAGAAAAAGAAACAAGCAACTTGTTAGAAAGACATAGAACATTTCATGTCATTTAGGGTGACCTACTGGTCAGTGCAAGCATGATGCAAGCAGCACCTTTCTGTCCCCATCCCTGAAACAGTCAATTTTGGACAGTAAGAAAAGCCACCTGTTTTGCAAGCCTGACCAGTTGCTTCCAGCATAGACTGATATGGAGATACTTGTCTGATTCTTAGGAGAGGTTATGCTTCTAATGTTAATGGATGCTGAGTTTTACGTATTGCCTCTCTATTCAAATCAGAATTCATAATGGCAGACAAGGTTGCAAAACTCTGTAGTTCTTTCTGCCTCCACTGAACTTTAAGAAAGTTATGCCCACATGAACCATGTAGGCATTTTGCTCTGCCTGAGCATATCTGCACAGGTGAAACTAGCAGATGTGTGACAGAAGATGTATTAACTTGCTTTGTGGTGAACTGGCTAATCTGTTTTTCCACTATGTCTGATCTCTCTAAGTCCAAGAGAGCAGTGAGAGCACAAGAGATCACACCAGGCTTAGATGCAGGAGGAAGTCAATATCCGTGCTCTGCCCTGGCCAGGCATGGGGAGCCATGAGAGGCAATGTGGCAGTCAGCAGGTGAGTGTCCGCAGGGCTCCGGAATCATTGCTCACCTTGGACTGGAGCTCACTTTCACCAACTGTGATGTAATCACAGGCCATCTTGCTCAGATTTGCTTTCCCAAGCCATTTTGTGCCCTTATGGGGCCAGTCTTCAAAATTTAATTCTCACCACAACAGTCTTCTACTTTTATATATAGCTCCCATTCCTACAGTCCTGCCATCACGTGGGAAACAAGGCTTTGGACCTGAGTTTTGTCTATATTTAACCTACTCTGAAAAGGAGCCTTAACAAGTACTTTGCTTCAATGATTTCCCTTTGCATTTCCAGGTTTACATAAAGAGGCTTCAGTGGAAACTGGAATCGAGCTCTCTGTTTCTAAATCCTGACATAAAACTCAGCACTTCTTAATTCACAGGCCTTTATTCCGTATCCCCCAGACTCAACGTTGTTCTTTAAAAAATACTCCACTCTCATGGAAAAGGAATTCCCCACACATCTAGCTGGCTCATGCCTAGTTCTGTGAGGTTGGTACTAACTCCTGAGGGAGAATAGCTTGCTCATTTTTTTGCCAAGTGCAAGTTACATTAAAAATGCTGGACCTGTGCAGGTTTCTGCTAAGTTGCCTCTGTAAAACTGAAATTCATTTGTCTTTTAAATGGCTGGAAATCTTCATGAAGCATAATTCATCCCCCTTCCTCACTCACCCCACAAACTTCATACATTATATAAACATATGGATATTAAAATTATACATAACTTGTAAAATAAGTGGTATCTGCCTTTGAGACATTGGGCAGGTAAATTATAGCCTCAGAGACCAAGGAAAAGATTTGGAGACCATTAGAGATGTGGTGCTAGGAACATCAAAAGCAGAATAAATTAAAGCTGAGGTAATTTTAAAAGTTGGATACTCTCCAATTCCTCTGCAAGAAAGTGGAATGGAACAAGGGCACTGGAACGGTGTCTCCCTGGGGGAACTGAAAGCAGAAGAGGCTTGGACAGAGAATCTGCATTTAGTTTATTATTTTGTTGGTACTTAAACTGTCAATCTAACTTGGCTTTCTGCCTCCCCAGTTAAAACAACAAACTTTACAACCCTAGTTCTTTGCCCTGTCTCTAGGGTTTCACTTGCAAACATTTACACCCTTCCAAGGCACAACAGACCACAGAAACATGGGGCCTGTGGCTTCCTAAGGTGACAGGGATAACAGAAAGAGAAAGCTCAATGCTTCGGCCTTTCTTAAACTCTCGATACCTCCAAACAACTGCAGAAACTTACTGAGTGGCTTTAACATGTAATGCACCTGCAGCTATACATACATCCATATGTGATCTTGTGCGTACCCAGTGCCATGTGTAGGGTGCTGAGCTGCCACAAAGCAAATGGGACGGTATTTAGATGGGTGCCCTGCCCAGCAGGCAGCCCCCTGTAACACCCTCTGTGGGCAATGCCTGAGCGGCGCCGCTCTGAGCAGCGCAGGCGTTGCTGGGGCTTTTTAACTGGACCTCAAGCACTAAACACCATTTGAATGTCACTGTCCTTACAGGATCTGCTCGGTATGTAGCCCTGCACACCCCTAACAGCTTTGCTGACTTCTGTGTTTTGAGTTGCAGCCCACGTGCTCAGGGGAACCACTGAACATAAGGTCAGACCTGTTTTGCTTTTTGCAGCATAAGGACCTTTATCCCTTTCCATGTTGCCCTTTACTTCTTCCATGTGGCAGAAGGCAGGAAAGAAGATAAGGATTAACTTATATTTAATGTACAAAAAGATCCAGACCCTCCTCTTTATAGCCAGTTCTGCAAAAAAGACCAAAGGGCTTTTAAATGAAAGAACCAGGCTTTGTTAAAGTATAAAATAGAATACTTAATATTTTCATTAAGGAAAAAAAAAAACCTCAAAAAAAGACTATTGCAGAGAGATGAGAAATGAAAATGGGTTATAACTGATACTCACTTCATCCATGGTTTCTTTGCAAGCAGGTCTTTGTCCCTAAGCTTTAGGCCTGCCATTAGTCACATTCTGCAGCAAACCGTGCCATCTTACATGCTTAAGGAACGTGGTCCTGCTGCTCTCAGCTCCATGCAGTGACTCTCCTGCCTCCCACACTCAAAGTCACTGAAAGTCCCTTCACTTGCTCCTCAGCTGGTGACCAGGGAAGATGCGATTTCCCTATTTCCCTCCTGGGCCCACGGGGCTCCCCCTCACTCAACCACCACATTTACAGGAACATGAGCAAACACAAAGCCTGTCATAAAGCATGATCACCAGGCTGTTATCCTGGGAAATTCAAGGAAAGTCCTGACTGCTGCTTTCAAATAACTGTCAGAAGTCTGCTGTGCAGCAGACAGCATTCAGGGGATCTTTTTCGAAAACAGAGATACAGTGAAAATCCAAATAAATGTGGTCTGTGGGATCTGAATATGTCATCATCTGTCGTCTTAATTTTTAATGATGTAGTATAGCCTATGACATCTTTACTCCCCAGTGAGCACTGCTTGGGCCTCATCACCATGACCTTCACTGGTTTAATAGATATGCAATTTATGGCCATAATAGATGATGCAGCTGGCAATCAACATGGAAACTTATAACTAACATCTGCAGAGCATGTATGGATTCAAGGAAATTGCAGCCACAGTACTATAATACCAAAGCAATGACAGACTGAGCTTTTGAGCCCCCCTAGCTGTACTGTGCTCCTGTTTGGGATGAACACATATCTTCCAGGCTTAGAAAGTCTTGTATTTTCTGCAGGTCTGTTATCTGGTGCCTAGAGAATGGGAGCCCAGTGTTGTGCCCCACTACCAGATATCCTGCACCACTGTTGTCCGTGGGCTGGGCTGGCTGACCAGCTACATCCAGCACATGGAGGCTACCACACTTAACCAACAGTCACAGCCAGGTGCAACTTCACAGGCCTTAAAATTCAACCTCACATTGAAACCTTCCTTCTTCTCACAGGGGCAAGAAGGAGAGGAGTAAATTGCCTTTGTGATGTGTCTCAGCATAAGCTGAGAAAGAAGTGTTTTTCTGTGATTGGTTTTGCAAGCTATGTGGCACTTTTGATGCAAGAAAGCATTTAAGCACAGGCAAGGGTCCAAACAGAAGCGATAAATAGGTAAGAATGCTTAAATCACAGCAGTATCTTAATTGCCAGGGGAGGAAAAGGAGGACTATCAAGCACAGTACTAGGCTCTGTGGTACAAGGAAACCCTGTAGCCTGACCAGGTGAAAAAAATTGTTGACTTTAGGCACGATACTTTTTCAGCAGTAGACCAGTATGTAATACTCTGAGTGGGTTAGCATATATAATCCAAAACCACTTTTCTCTCCATCTGCAGATTCAGTGAAGCTTGTAAAGGATTCCATATAAGTAATTTTAAATATTCATGCCGTGTTCATCAACCATGTGTCCCAGTAAACCTACAAGGACAACCTTGGGCTTTCTAGACAATTCCTCTTCAAAAATAGTACTCTTGCATGCAAACATTTGCCCGCGTGCTGCAATGACAGCATATGCTGCTGCTTGCAACATTAAACATTATTCAAAGGAGCAACGTTCACGCTATTAACACAACAGCACACACACTGTGAAGCACCGTATCTGCTCTCCTAGAGCCAAGAGGAATACACAGCTCCGTTATCCCCATCCCTGAAGTGTCTTCTCCAACAGCATCATTTTAACACTATCTCCCCCTTTTGCTCATCACATCCAAATACCCCACAAAGACATTCCCTGACTCCTAACAAGACTTATTTTGTCAAGTCTTCATTTTCTGCTGAGAGCTGGAGATGTCAACATTTGCCCACATCTTATCTCTAGTACCTCACTGTAGAGGGAAAAGCATCTCCCTTACAGACAGAATTACATATTCTCAGCCTGACAGTAACAGATATCACTGTGCTGCATTGGGTAAATTACATCAACTTGAACTAGACAAGGAATATATCATGAAATATGAAAAAGGCAGGCACATATGTAGGGTTTTTTTTTTTAAATGATTTTCCCTAATCACAGTGGGAACACACCGAAACAGAAAATGAATGCAACAGGCCATCCACTAGAAACTGCAATTTAGATCTTCTGCTTTCCATAGGCCCTGCTACTAGATAGTAGCTATCCAAAAACTATTTCAGCCCAAGGAGTTCACGGTCTTACATGTTTCAGGTTTTTAACTTTCATGTTATTTCAATGTGTCTTTACCATTTGGTTGATCGTTTCCTTTTCAGAGTGTGGTCCCTCTCGGTGGCCTGAACTGAAGCACACTGAAGTCTGTCTTGTGCTATCAGAAGACTCTCTGACTCAGTGAACCAGCCCATGCAATTTAATATGTGGAAACACTTTACTGAACTGTCTGTCCACAAAATACAAACCAAAAAAAGTTTAGCAGCCTGTTACATACGTTTCACCTAGACAAGAATTAATTCTTCGCAATTTCTATTGTTAGTATCATCTAATTCCAAAGTGATTCATAAAGATTAGCTAATAAAACCATTAACCCATCAGATAAATAAGCATTTAGAACAAGAAACATTTTAAGCTGAGAAAGAGATTGCTACCAGAAGACTTCAAAGACAACTGGCTGCTTCATTTTTGCGCTCAGTCTCTATTTTTCTACTGTCCTCGGTCCTGCATAACTCTATTTAAAGGTGTATTTGGTATTAACTGCTCCTTGAGGTCTTATCTGCAGAAGAAAATCTGCTCGAGACAGGTATTACCAGTGCTTAATTCATAGTTGAGGGAAAGGATCCACATGTTTTGTGTATCTTCAAAAGTATGTGGTTAACGCCTGTCATTTCCAACAGGTCAAGTTAAAAACAGTACCAGTTCAGTTTTCTCTGCATCTACAAAAATCCTTTTCTTTTACAAGCACAGAAAATAATGCTCTTCATCTCCTCACTAGCCCCATACCAGGAGAAGAATAGAGAACTAGACTAATGATAGTAATTTTTAAAAATTATCATTTACTCATTCAATTTTAAAATTAGTAAGTAGGTTCCATATGAGCAAGAACATTAATGACAAGGGTCATTTTGTCTAAATATTCTGTTTCTAATAGAAACACACTTGATTTAATAAGCGCTGCTTCAAAATGAGGGACTGACAAGGGTCAGCCAAGCACACTCGTGGACAAACTACAAATGGTCTGGATAAATAAGATTAAAGTTTACTCTTAAAGCAAGCAAAACAAATAAGACACCAGTGCTGTCAAATCCAATTCAATCTTCTATCAAGTATAAAGAACTTCATCTCAGGCACAGGACATTTTGGAACACTTCAAGATTGTTTTCAATTATTTAAAAAGATGTTACTTCAGTTTTCGGTCTGGTTATAATAGCAGCTGTTCCAAGGACCAGAAACTTCAGCTCATTTGTTTTCCTAATAACACCATCCCTTTCAATGTGACATCCCAGGCGTGGTACTCATCTCTGCTACATTACTGAACTTGATGTGGCAAAAAAGAAAAGGGAGTAATTAAAAGTTTGTGTAAAATGCTGTAACGGAGGAAGGAAAAGCTCAACATGCTTCACTTTTTTTGATTCCTCCCCTAGAAGAGAATTTGAAATTTGCCTGTTTTGTTTTACACCCTCATTGCTCACAACTCTGTGCCTGCACAGATCTCGCAATAATGCTCATGAATTAGCAGTCTGTGCCTATACCGAACTGGAGCTGAGAGATGGGGTGCAGAGACATAAAATAGGGCTGTTCTGAGATATTTTCAATAATGCAGTATTGTGGCAGCAAGGAAAAGTTGTGTAAAATGTAACAGACCATTATGATTGACTTAGCAAGGAAAGATTTTTGGAGACTTTTGCAAACTCCAACCACTCACCGCCAATCCAAGCCTCTAGGATCTCTTGTTTGTGCTAGTGCCTATGTGAAAGGTTCCCAAACTGCAGTACGCAAAAGGGAAGCAGGATGACCATCTTTTCCTCTTGTGAAGATTGGGTATTGCCTGAACAACTAGCCATCTGCCTCTGTACATGACCTGATACAGAGTCAAAAGCTATTTGCAGTCATTATCACTGTCACTGACACATGGTAACCCATAATCTCTGCTTTTGGTATCTCAGCAAGCTCAGTATGCAAAAACCCCAGGCTATACCGTTAGTACAGTGGGATGTAGTAAGAGGATATCAAAGATCATGAAGGGATATTTCAGCAGCAGCAGCTCCTGACTCCTGAAAGACAGAATTAGGTATGAGAAGTCTGGTTATGCTGACCAGTAACACAGCAGAATGGAGACGGCTGCTGCATGCCAAAGGACCTGCTTAGGCAAAAACAAGTCCTGTGATACAGAAAAATGAGCATACTGTGATGGGGCACACACACGGTCTGCAGAGCAAAAGCCCCAGAATGTATAGATAAAGCAACTGATTCTCCTGATTCTTTGCAGGAAGTCTTTGTGCCTCCTCCAGCTTCAGGAGCAAAAGTCCACAGCTGTATAAAACAGAATGGCAGTATCCTTTAGAAGCTGACTGTTCCATGCTCTTCCTCACCTATGATTAAACAGTTCAGCAGTAACAAGCCAACACATGCACTGCGCAACGATGGGTTTACAAGAGAAGTGACACGTTTTCATCCAACGGCACTAAGCAGAGCTAACCCAATACAGTACCTTATTTAAGAGAGCAAGGATTTTATATTCTCTGACAATAAGTTCACTGTGCCGATATCAACACCAAAGACTGCACCCTTTGCAACACAAACCAAATCTCCTGTAGTCCTCAGCCCCAGAATCCACAATTCCCTTCCCACAAGCACCATCAAAATCAAGAACGTGTAGTCTCAATATCTGAAAAACTGCTCTGTCCCATAGTCTAAATTCCACAGCTAGAGGAAAACCAAACCAAAACAAAGTAATACCATCCCCCCACTCTGTGGAAGGGTTTCCAAGAGCAGATACTTATCATACACCTGACTGTATAATGCCAGGTAACAACCTCTCCAGTTGTAAGTTATTTATATGTAAAGTTGCCACAGTAAAGCACCAAATTATTTCTGCTCTATTTCAGCATTCACTAACTAATGCAGAGGTGACAGCCTCAGAACAAATACCTGAAAAGAGCAGGACTGAGGGAAGCCAAGTTCATTTCCAGACTCACTATTTTGAGAAAAGTCCTTGCCTCAGCCAAAGCACAAGTGAACTGGGGCTGAATTATGACTGGGTACAAATTCTTCAAAATGAAATGCTTCTGCCACAAATATTTCCTTGGTCAAATGATTTCAGGCTTTGAGGGGGTGTTGGTACATAGGAACCAGTCAGTCAGTTCTGGGAAAGGGGGAGGTATTAAAGGACAAACCAGCAAGAACAGTAATATAAACCCTATGGGGGCTGAAAGGAGTTTCCAGGAAATACTCCCGCTTACAACTTAGTCACATTCATGTCCTTTGGAAACATACCATTCAACTTGGAAACCTTCTCTCTAAGCAATGCTTGTTACCACTGATAAAGAGGAATGTACTTGCTATTCTTGACATTTAAAAAAAAATTGTTTTACCTTTCTTGATTGCTTTTCCTCTTTTGTCATTATAATGAGACAGCACAATAGCTTTCCTTACTGTAAAGCAACTCATTGTTGTCTGCATATTTGTAAGGAAAGAGAGAACTGATACAAAAACAACACTGAATACATAGTAAACTTCATCTCAAGCTCCTACAGAGCTACTAGGCACATACTGGTATGAGATAACCCTAAACAAGAGTGCTTTATAAAAGGCAATATAATAGTAGCAGACAAAATACAGTAATTGCTTATTATAAAATCTGCAATTTTTCTCCTATTAAAGAAATACTGCATTGTCTAAAACCACCGCTCTTCCAAGCTGAATCTGCCACCACAGAATGCCCCTTTTTCAAAGGATTTTTCCCCTGCAAGCTTTTCTGATAGGTGTCCTTGAAATTTTGCAGAGGAAAACAACTGCAGCACTAAAATGATTATTTGGCAGCTTGCTGTAGCTTGCTCCTGTTTGGTTTTCTTCTCCCTCTCACAATGATCTCATCCAGCATGGGTATCTCAGAGACTGCAGTGTGGAACTACAGTTTCAAGGTTGTTTTTTTCCCCAACATAAAGAGAGGTCTTTGCTTGAGTTGAACTAAAATACTCCACCCAACTTAACTCCACTGCAGTGCAGGTCTGAAAGCAAGTGCACCTCTGTATCAGAGGGTTGGGAAACTCTATCTTTGCTTCAGACGAGAGCAAAGTCTAGGATTCAAATGCTCCAGCAGGCTGAATCAGATATTGTCTCCTCTCGAATTATCACTGCACAAGCTCTGATACTGTAAAGTGAGAGGAGCAAATCACTTGTCTTCTCTAAATGAAACAACCACTTTGAAGCTTTTTCTTCATTTCCTTTACAGTAGCTAATGTGAGGCCTGATAGAAAACTGCTCCACTGTTATTGCTTATAGGTATTTATCAGTAAACATTTTTCACCCTCTAAAGATGTTTATCTGTTTCTATTATTTATCTGCTCACTGAATTTACACTGAGCTTTCAAACAAACAACCAAACCAAAAACCCCACAATCTCTCATTGATTCTCTGCAATTCAACACTGTAAGCAATAAATGATTCAGCCAAAACATTACTACAAAATCTGTCAATCAAATGTCCTAATTTGTATCTTTTCTACCTTCCTAGTACTGGGTAGTGGAAAATACAACTTTTCAGAAACCAGTCAGCCCCATCTTCAACATTTAACCTCACCCTTATATGGAATATACCATCCTTACCATTTATTTGAGACCTCCAAGTTGTGTAGGTGGCAAAGAGAGCAGGGAACCCACACCAGTGCCTGCCTCTGGTTTTCACCAGCAGAGCCTATGGGAGAAGTAGCTTTCAGAACCACCAGACCCATTTCTCCCATTTCCACTGTTGAAGAGGCAGTGCAGATACTGAATCAGAAACAGTGGTCCTGAGGTATGTTCTGAATACAGGATAGTGTATGGGGCACAGTATAAAAGTTTTATAAGTATGACATATGTAACTCGGTGCAGATGTAAAAACTTTAGCCAATAAAACTGGTGGCCATAAACTTTTGATAATAAAAACCTTCTATGCTATAATATATTTTCTCTTTCTCTAATTATATAGAAATATAGTACTACAATGAACAGGTACATACAGACATTAGGCCAGTATGAGATACTTCAAACTGCAGTATATGACAAGATATAAACCTGTCCAAATCTGACCGGCAGCAAGTTAGCAAGGTTTAAAGTATCCTGGCCAACAGATCTGTGATTATCACATCGGAGCTGTTGCCTGCTGTGTAATTAGTTTGTTCTCACCGAGCCAGCCCGTGGCTTGTAGGCATTTTGAAATGGTGTAAAGCACCCTAGAGAAAGACCACTACTGCTGACAGGAAAGTGCTCTCCATCACAACATGCAGGCCAGGAGAGCTCTGTTAGCCCTCAGTGTGGAGACTAATGCCTTCAGAGCTGAAGAACCTGCTTTACATCCTGCTGCCGCCACTTGGTGCTTTATGTGCACAGCTGGCTAATGACCATGTTGCATTATGTATAAAGCTATTTACTGTGATATGCTTGTGTTGTTAATATGCTGTAGAGTATTTTTGCTTAGTTTAAGGGGCAACTCTGGGAAACATTAATGCTGGATGGTATGAAAACAAGGGCAATTCCAGTCCAGACAGCAAGAAGAAATTCACAAAGTGGCCAAACATTTCCATCTGCTCGGTGAACAAAGATACTTTCATGCCTCAATTTATGCCTTCTGCCATGAGCTCCTGTCACAGTGAGCAAGGAATCCTCCTTGCATTCACAGGAACCATGTTGCTGAATGCTGCTAGTGATGCTCACTTTGGTTGGCCTCCATGCTCCCTGTCCCTCAGTCCATGCATGAGGCTTTTAGGCTGTTTGGATTAGTCCTACCCCCTTCACAATTTCCCCCAGAGAAGAAAGTGAATACAAGGAACCCTCCACTACATCAAAAGAAACCAATGGTCTGAAGGGATGAACAAAGTTTTGAGAATTTGATGCTGATAATTGTACTTTCTTCCCAAACCATCAACTTACCACACACTTCCTGAAAGTGTAAAACAGCAAAGTCGTCTTTGGTTCCATCTGTTCTGGACAGTTAAATAATCTTGGGAGTTCCCTCATCCTATAAAGCCCTTGTCTGCTCAATATAAAAGCAATGATGTTCAGAAAGTAACATAAGCCTCTTACCTTCTCACTAAAACTTGTAATTACAGCCAACTTTTTTCCCCCTTTTTTACTGTTTTTGTATTTTCACTGACACATCTCTAGAGTAGGCTTGAAGAGCCTATTAGAGGCTACAAAATATTGAAAATCACCATAAGGGCACCTTAGAAAAAGCTCCCAGTGACCTTATTCCTTAATATTAAATAAAATTATGTCTGGGTTTTAAGATCCAACAATGTCTGTGCCAGCACACAGATGCAGTGCGCAGTTTTGTTGCTCACAGTTAACATACGAGTGGGAGTTCCATGTCATTACCCCATTAGTATCAAGCAGTATAGAACAAACTGCACTTGGGAAAATTTCCCAGCTATTTCCTCACCTTCCCCTTTTCCATCTTCATTCTGAGCAGGGCTGCCTTCTAGAATGAGCATAACAACAGTGATGGAGGAGCTCTGGTTCCCTGGTGTGGTCAGTCACATCACTGATGCTCCAAAGATGACTCGACTCAGCTCACCTCACTGTTTTCTACCTCAATAGAGAATGGCCATAGTGTCTCTAGACTCCTCTGATGCTTTGCCTCTCTGCTGGCGCTGAAACTTGCACACAGTATGGAAAGGAAATGTTGCATTGGGTGACTGATATCAAAGGCTTAGATTACCTGAAATGCTTAAGTCCCTTAGTTACAAGTTAATGAACAAGCAGTGTCTCCTGAGATGGTCAGATACTGTCCAACGCCCAGGTACTCCCTAGCAGTCCTGTCACCCCTTACTGTACTGCATCCTCAACGCTGCTTGTTTGCAGCACCGACAAGGCCAATGACCAACCGCAGTAATCACTGCAGCATGCTGCACACGAAGGCCATTCAACAATTCCAGTTCTTTCAGAGGGAAGCTGCCTGTTAACGTTTCTGTAGAGTCTTCATTAGACCTTCAGGTCTCTGGGTCTGTGCTGTCTTCCAGATAACTGTGCTCTGTTTGGACTAATTTGTTCAAGAATTCTTCTGTTGGTTTGGGTTGCTGATAAAAACTCATGAGAACTTTAAGATATTCTCTACAGTTCTGCAGAAGCAGGAATAGGTTTACAGGCTGGAGTCCCGGATAACGCAGTGGGAGACACAGCACACTGCAGCCTGAATCACGGCTTTGCAGGTTTGCCACAAAGACTGACTTTCTCAGGCAGCTACGAACAGAGAAAAGAATGCCTGGCATGTCTTAATCCTTATCAGGGGAAGACAGACTTAAATGTGTTTGTTTATAACAGCGTTAAAGTTTGCTAATGTATTTTAATAAGTAGGTAAAAAGAAGGGGCTCTCAAAAAATCCGGTTTTCCTTTGATAGAAAAAGGAGGAGAGAATCTAAATTAAAATAGATATGTTTTCATACACAGAGAATAACACGGTGTGAAGCATTGTGATATTTTTCTATGAATAACATCCACAGAAGCAGGTTATGCTTTATGATGTTACTCTTGCTCTGAGGGTAGGGGAAGCTTGTTATTTTGTGTGGTGGTGTGAGAAGTTTTTCTGTGGAGTTTTCTTACTCACTGATCCTAACCTATGTAAGAATCACTACGAGGTTGCACTTGTAATCAGGACACACATAGCATTAACGGACAAAGGAAGGTAATAAACTACAGGTAAAATCTGGAGGGTGTACACAGTGTTTGTTTTTGACATACACCTTGCATTTCTCATTATAGTTACACACACTGATGACAATAATGGCACTCATGCTTACAAATATTTTTAGGCTGTGACAACTAACCCCTAAAGAAATTAAGATGAATGGTTCAGTTAAAAGTAAACTCCATAACAAGATTTGTTGGGAGAGTCTAAAGCCACTGTTCTTTGCAAAATCTTATTTATGAAAGTGTTCTGGTGGTGTAGATTGATGTTCTTGGCTCCATATTTTAGTGTCTAACCTGTCTGGGAGTGGAGATTGCTGGTACATTGATTAATGAATTGAAAGTTTCTCTAGTTCCACTGCTGTTTCACTAAGCACTTCTCTTTATTCTCTACTGATAATCCTCAAAGCTCCTCTGAATGAATCATGGTGTTCCTGCACTGACATTGCCCTCTCTGGACTCTTTTCTTATCTCTCTTCCACCAATGATTAAGAAATACCAATTGTAAAGTCTATAAGCAAGCCAGAATCCAGGCTAGGTCCAACTTTGCAGGTCACTAGATTGATGAAAAAGATCATCTAGAAACAATATTGAGGATCTACCAAATAAGTAACTGCCAAAACACAAAACTCCACTATTTTGAGCCTTTGCCTTTACGTTAAATTGCAACTATAAAGACAATCACCATAAAATTTATTGGGGCAGTTACCAGCCGTTTAGCTTTCTATGTACATATTATAGATTCAGAATGGTTTTGACAACAATGGCTGTTTCTGCCTGAAGGACACCACAAGTACCAGGATTATGACACTCTGCAACGCCCAGTGCTGATTATTACACAAGTGAGACTGGTTTTTTACCATGCATGAAATGTTTCATGCAGCCACGGCTGGAAAAGACTTTATATTCTGCTATAAAATGAAGAAAATATCACTTGGAGAATCTATTAAGATAAAGATACATGAGCTGAAGCAGCCATTTTGAAAGAGCCATTTGTAAACAGAGGTTGTAAGTTACTCGGCTGGCACACAACCACTTGGTCTTCCAGCAGGCTACTGCAAGAGCAGATTAGAACTAAAGGAAGAAGAGACAGTGTATGAAATACATCAGTGTTATGACAGATGTTGTTCTACAAGCCCCTGGAAGACAGTATCATCTCATATGAACTATAGTATTGTTTTATTGTACTTGACACGATACTGCCACTGAAGAGTTTTCCAAAGGAAAGGATGTTTGTAATTTAGCATGCTGCATAAGTAGAGCTTTGTGCAAACAACTAACTAGGTCGGGTCATCAGATTCAGACTGAATGGCAGGCTTAACGCACTGTTTGTCCTACTGTTTTGAAATGAAATAGTTCTTTAACTGACAGATGATAGAGATTTGCTTTGATCTTATTTAGAACATACTGAATGCTTACAGTGAAGACACAATGAAAGAATGCCAGAGGAAATTAGTATATCCTGAAACATTAAAATAGGTGCCCTTAAAATTTGATTATTACAAGGCAAATAGGTCTTGCCCTCTCCCCCTGTAAATTTTATTTATGTAGGATAACTAGTATTTATTTTCAACAAAATACTAACATCAAGTTAGTTATAGTATAGCAAGTGTTTACATATATATAAGTATTTGTAGTATACTTTCACTCTAGAATAATTCAGTTGTGCTGAGATCCATTACAGCAGGCACTCGAGCCAACTCCTAAAAGCTTGGTCAGGTACCTACTAGCTACACCACGTTGTTTCTGTAATGTAAAAACAGCCTTAGTGTATGTTCAAAGTTAACTCTTGAATTTGGGTACTGAGCAGGTGATAAGCTAATTTTTTTTTTTCCTGAACACCATTTCACTGAATTCATTATGCTTGTGGACACCTATTTCAATAAACAGAAATGACTGAAGGTCATTTAATGTTAACTGTATTGAGATCCAAGGGTGTGAACCAACAGTTACCAAGTTAAATATGTATCAGTTTCAGCAGGGAATGAAAAATAAAATGTTTCAAACAGGAAGCAAGAATACTGATGTGGTCTCTTCTCCTTTGACCCGTACTCTGTTTAGGTACTGCAGGCAGCTCCCCTTCCCTATCAGTGACCCAGAAAATTAGACAAACAGGCCACACACAGGGAAATGCTGAGGAACTCATAGTTCAGAAAAGAGAGCGCTCATAGGGAATACGATCATAGTCTATAAATATCTTCAAGGCAATAACATAAATGTATAAATGAAAGATGGGAATTACTCTGTCTCAGAAGCTGGTAGATAAGTTGGCAGGTAAGTTGGCAGTATAAGTTACGGAAAAGAATAACTGGTAGGTGAATAGTGTCTACAGGGAAGATGGCTAGGAACCATTACTGTAAATACTGAAGTACATGTAAAATCAGATACTGGTGGGAAAGATGCACTGAGTAGGCCTGCAAGGTCCCTGGAGTTAATGTAGATGTTTCCGAGGTGTCTTTTCTGGTACTACTTCTGCTATCCATGACATTAGGGTAAGGCCCTAGACAGAGAAATGATTACATTCACCAAACTGAATGTGGCTGCTTCAATTACAATTATCTCTCAGCAGGTGTTTCATTGACTCAGCACCTGCCATCTACTTCCTAACAGTGATAGCTTTCATGATGTGCTAATGTAGAAGGTACTACACAACACTGATAGAAATTCATAGTTGCCAATTATACTATTAATAACATTGAACCTATCTGCTGCTAATCTTATTGATATAAATAGTATTATTAATCCCATCAGGCGTCAGCAGTGATGTTGAATGACACTGTGTACAGTAATCTCCCTGAATGACTCATTAGGCTCACAGAGAAATATGACCTCCTTACACAGCCGCACCTGGCCTGCCTGAGGCATTAATAGCTCAGATGTCTTTAGTTTCTGTCAAACAAATAGCCAGTGATGTGCAGTGACATTATTTTTATTACATTAAAACAAACTAAAAAACCCTCCAGCACATGAAAGCAAGGACTGCAAAGTCGCACTTCAGATCTCTCTCCAGTGCATGTACACTGGGACGCACTGCCAAAAACTGCATTTCTATAGGAATTATGCCTAATTTAGTGACTCTACAGTTACTTGATATTTCTTCTCAAACTCCACATTCAGCACATCTTATTTCTGTGCACACATAAACCCTACACCAATAGCATCACACTTCCAGGCCTCTCTTCATCACACTAACTAGCGTCAGAAAATTCTCATTCTTCCCTCGATATTTCTACAATATTTGCCATTACTACAATCTTCTTTTGGCAGACACGAAACTAAAGCTAGCCACAAGTAAAGCCAAGGCAGCTAAAAGTCTACATTTAAGGAACAAATTTGAGATCCCCAGAGCGTGATTTTTCCAAAGTACTTACCATTTTTATGGCAACCTATACATGCAGAGCACAGACCCAAGCAGTCACAATTCCACCCAGGAACACTCAGCATTTAGGCAAATCTGGCCTAACATACCATCCTACCAAGTACCCATATAATTAGGAATGTGTAAACTGCAGCTCAGAGTATTTTGGCATTGCACAGCCTTACCCACTGTCTGTCAGCAATCCCTGGCCATATTCACTGCATAGTTTCCAAACAAGAAAAGGGCTCTGCGAAGATCAGACCCATTCCCTGCACAACCTCACAACTTTCCCATGTGTCCTGTAGAAGGAAGGTACTCTGTGGAACAAATATAAGAAAGGTGAATTAGGACTGCAAAGACAACAAACCAGAATTCCTGTGTCTACTACACAAGAGGTGCTCACCTATTAACTTCTTAAGTGATTGCCACTTCTGAAAAACGCAAAATAAGCTATTTTCCTCAGTAACAATTTAAGAAACACCCTCACTAGATTTACAAAAGCACTATCCTACAGCTTTCCACAGTTCTTTAGAAACCCACAAGCATTGGATGGCGTGGCAAACACATGAGGATGTGTGGGTTTAGCAATAACCATATGGTGCCTCCTGTTCCCTATTTAAAAATTCAGAGATGAGCATGAATTATCTCAGTCAGCCAGTGCTTTACTCCAGACCCATGACCATTCCCTCCCACTATCACATAATCAAGAGATCAAAAAATTCTTATCACAGAATTCTTTTGCTCAATGTTTGCATTAAATCTGGCAAACTACATTTCTGCTTCATCACTGGTTCCATCCCTGTGTTACCATTGCATAAATGATGCTTACAGGTTTGGGTAAGCCAACTTGAGCAGTGATTAGTTTTCCTATCTGCTAAACCTTTAAATATTTGATTTGCAGATGTGTATGACTTTTCATCCCAACTATTTCCCCCATTATTTCACATATTTTTAAATAGGTTGTACATATATTCTGGGACATAGCTTTGCTAAGCATCACACAAGTGCAGATTATATTTAAGGGCTTATGGTGTGTGTTTCTCTTTGTATTTCTCTCTTTACTACATTTTATTCCCTATGTTTGTCCTGGAAGACACACTGAACAACCAGTTAAAGCCTCACCTAAGCCAGCTGCCAGTGAGCCCAGCTCCAGGCAGACCGCCCTCCCAGCCTCACTCCTAGTGAGTTTTTTCTCCATGCTTCCCCTTCACTCTCAAGCTCATCACCCGCCTTCTTCTTGGGACTGTAATTTTGCCCAGACTGCTGAGAGCCTTGAGTTGGCCATAACCTAAATAAAGTGCATGCCTTCCAGGAAGACCGCATACATACAAACAGCAAATGCAACAATACTTGTATGCAGAAATAGTAACTAAACAAAGAACTCAGTGGTTTTAATAGATAATTATTAGACAACAACCCGTGAGAACAGCAAACTTACAAAAAGGACAACTTCAACCCTAAAGAGGGCAAGACCCAGGGAAGCAATTCCTGGCCCTGTATGCACAGCACTGGAAAGATTATTATTATTAAGACTGGTGTGTGCACTGGTGTGTGGTGGTCTATGTGTACCAAGGTGGCTGTGGGCATCTTAAAGCAAGTGCAAAGAAGTGTCCCAGGAACTGACAAATTCATCCTGACAGTGTAAGGACTGAGAAGCTTTTGATGTGTTTAGAGTATTGAAGAGTAAACCTAGAGGTGATGCGAATGTAAAACACTGATCTCTTTTCTATGATAGCATAGCCTTTCTAACCCTGCTGATAATAGCATAGCAAGATCACTGACTGGAAGCTAAAGTGAGACAGATTTAACCTTGAAATAAGCAAAATTTCTTAGGGAAAGTATAATGAAGTATTAAAACTGGTTACCAGGAGAGGTGATTGGCTTGCCCAGATCTGGAGACTTCAAAATATGTATCTTAATGCTGCTTCTAGGAGAAATTGTATGGCCTAGACAGCTGTCAAAGAAGAGAAGAAAATTGCCCAGGGGGTTCCAGAAGAACACTCCCAGCCTTGACCTCTATAAATCCTCCCCCCAGAATGGACCAAGTTTATTTCCACTGTCCTCGTCTTGTAGTTCTGTAGTGCAGCATGCGTAAAGTCAAAACCCACTGCACAGCCTTGGGTGCTCTGTGTCCAGAATCAGGAAGGTTTTCTCTACTGGTGCATCCTTGACTAGGCACACTGGTTTTCCCTTATCCGAACACTTCTTCCTACTTTAAGTCATCAGAGCAGCTGCAGTACAGAGAACTGCAGGCAATGGATGGAGAGCAACTACTGTGCTCTAGGAACCATTTTTGTTCAGGGCTGACTGGAGAGTGTTATTTGGATGCTCAAGAGCATGTGGATCATTCGATGTGAAGTTTAAAATTAATTTTCTGAGGGCCTCAGGGGATTTTTTTGCCTCCCACCCTTGCACAGTGCATAGCTTGCCTGCTAGAATCACATGGACATATTTCAATTAATCTGTTTCTCGCCTCTGCTGCTCTCTGCCAGCAGCACAGTTTAATGTCCTGAGAAAAGCAACTCCTCAGACTACCTGGTCTTTGGGCTTAACATATGGAACCCCAATTGAGCATCTGAGTACAAATTTATTTACCATAATATTTTAGTTCTCTTGAGCATGTAAATAAAGCGCAATTTACTACACAGACAGCATGAAAAACCAACAGATTGGGCTGAGTAGAATCACTATCTCACAATCAGATTTATCCACCTCCTTTTGGGTATTTTATTTGTTCTGTGTATTAATGTGTGTAGGAAGAGCAAGGAGCAGACCTGATGCACTCATCACACAAGTCCAAAAGGTATATCAGTTTGTGCAGGCTAACAGTTCCTTTTTTCTCATATGTCCCACTCATGGCCTATGGACTGAGAGTCTGTGACCCTTCTAGTCTGTCTCCAAGGTCGTTCACGCTGCCTGGCTTTATGTATGCAAGTACTGGAGTTTAGTCTTGTATTCATGTACATCCACCACGATTAACTCCAGTTTGTCCATATAAAATCACCTCACATTAATCAGAGCGTGTGTGTGCACACGCATTTGTGCCTGTGCCTACATGTACGTACCTGAGCTTTGGACTCTTGGCTACAGCATTATAGTCCAGAGCTTTGGACTCTTGGCTACAGCTTTATAGTCCACACCATGCCACATGATAAGCTCAAAGCCATCACAGACAGGTTAAGTGCAGCCAGAACCAAGCTGTAAAAATTAAGTGTTCCATTTTTATTTTTCATTCAGGATCTCAGTGTCTCTTTCAAACACACTGTCTGAAGCTGCCAAGCTTTCCTGATATGACTCCTTATCAGGTGATTCTTCTGTGTCATCATTTCCCTTGTGACTGACTGACTGGCAGCATTTCCCCTAAGAAGTGTGGCAGCATCAGGAATGCTCTCACCCGCGGAGACCTCAGAGAGCTGCCTTTCCAAAGCTGACATTTCCACAGTGTGGAAGAGCAGACTGTGTACATCACTGGCACAGTATAGGCACCAAAACGAAAAGACAAACAGCTTTTCAGGGAATCCTTACTCAAAAGATGCAAATACTGCTTCAATAAAAAATGAATTTGGGAAAAAAACCACAAGGTGTGAGTGCTGGCAAAAATGAACTGTAATTTTGAAGAGCTTAATTATCCAGGGTCACCTCCAGGCACAAAAGACTTACTTTTTTCATTCTTGAAGTACAACAGTAGATATGAGAGGCAAAGCCCAGGAGATAAAAATAAGTTTTGATTCTGATTTCTGTATTTTCATTCAGACTTTTCACCTGGACAGCCTCTCTCCTGCAAGCACAGGACCCTAAATGTTTTTCTTTTTTTAAGCCTTTGGGCACTTTCAATGGGTTCTTGCCATCTGAGATGTTCAGAGGCTCTCTCCAGTCCCACCGCTCTATGCACACTTTAAAGTATTCCTTTTCACATCTACTACTTGCTAAACTCCACTCCTTCATTCCCCTTATTGTTATTCAGGCCATTTACACCTCCACCTGTATGCTCACAGTGGAGACTCAGTCCAGTTCTTCCACCCATACCAGAAGAGGTTTGATGATGTAGTTCACTTCTAATTAGAACAAGGACACACCAGGAAATCATTTCAGTGTACAAAAGAGTACTCTAGCTTCCAAATACCTCCAAACACATCACATGAATTAAAAAAAAATAGGAAAAGTGCATTTTAAAAATTCTAATGCAATGGTAGCAGTAGCCATTAGACAGTCAAACAGCGAAGCTGCAGAGCAGAGGCTGTGTTTTGCACAGGTGGGCACAATACCAGTAGGTTTGTGCATCCACACCTCCAGTTTCAGAGCAGTGTTCTCTCCTACCAAAACATTAACATTAATCTAGGGAGAACACTTGTCCTAGCCAATTTGTGTCTCCCCTTTCCAGAAGAAAGGAGCACCACCATAGGATGATTCTCAGCACTTTCCCAAAGATCAACCACTTCCCCCAGGCTTCAGTTGTCTGAGACCCAATACCTGGTGTACTGCAGGACAGCCATGAGAATCTGGCTCAACTTTACTGTAAAAAAACAAATGGTGATTGAGTTGTGAGACAATCCATGAGCTAAAGACAATGCAGACAGAAATGACACTGTTGAGATTTTACCAGTGAGTGACTCAAGAGAAAACCACTGACACGAGAAGCTGTAAAGCCCTAAGAAAAAAAGAATCAGAGGCAGCAGCTCTACGCCAATGGTCAAAGATCAGCAGAAGCTAGTTTCTTCCCACCTGTCTGATGACTAACTGGCAATTAACCCATCACCCATTAAGTCTCAGCATTTGCAATGGAGAACGCACTGACATTCTTCTAACCTGGTAACACTTTTGTCCTGGTTGACTACTACACGCATTAGTTAATAAATTATCATTGGATACTATTAAATTGCCTACATCCTTCTTGCACACTAGAAGTAGGGTTACAGAGTCTCTCAGTCTGCAGAAGCAATTTGCTAGCACATTGAAATGATAAGCATCACAACCAGACACTTCCATGTGGCTGCAAAGACAAAGCAGAGAACACTGCTTGTTTTGTTCAGGGCTTGACAACACCGAGGCAGGCAACATGCTGATACAGACACATGAAGGTTAATTCTACCTTTCTGAACAGCATGCCAACAGCAGTGTCATCTTTCTCTGAATATCCAATATGTATTGGAAAACAATACCCCAAAAGCACAGTAAAAGGGGCTCAAGAGAAAGAAAAGCTGTAGCAATAATGTTGCCGCTGCTTACTCTGACTGGCGACATAAAAAGCACATGCAGATGATAGCTGCTTTAGATCATCAGATCACCTCTCAGCCTTCCACAAGGCAGCAATACATTTACATTTCTGTGCCCTGGAAGGGGCATCTGAAAACACACTTTCCAAAACCTCCACTAGTGACTTGTCAATTTTTACAGATCTCTTTAGGTCATGTCCCAAAAAGTTCATCTGTATCTCACAGGGTCTGACTGAGAGTGAAATTACCAGTACTAATGCAACCACTTCAAGATCACCGAATCACAGAATGTCAGGAGTTGGAAGGGACCTGGAAAGATCATCTAGTCCAACCCCCCTGCCACAGCAGGATCTCCTAGACTAAATCACACAGGAATGTATCCAGGTGGGTTTTGAGTGTCTTCAGAGAAGGAGACTGCACAGCCTCTCTGGGCAGTCTGTTCCAGTGCTCTGTCACCCTCACAGTGAAAAACTTTCTCCTTATATTCACATGGAACTTCCTATGCTCCACCTTGCACCCATTGCCTCTTCTCCTATCACTGGCCATCACTGAGTAGAGCCTGGCTCCATCCTTCTGACTCTCACCATCTTCATATTTATTGGCATTAATAAGATTAAGATGCAGCCTACCTGACTGCCTTACAAGTTTTTAAAAAATGTAAGACTTGAGAACCTGCTTATACTACCAGGGTATTGACAAAGTACAAGTCAACATATTGTGGTGGTTTTTTTTCCTGGGTGATGAAAGGAAGGACAGAAATAACGTAATAGGCAACTATTATGTTGCAGTTGATAAAGGGAACTGGAGCAAACACTGTCAGCACATTTAAATTAAAACTTACACTGAAGTCCTGTGACACTACTGGGACTTAAACACAAGCTGATATGGGGGTGGAGGTGAAACTGTATTGCAATTCTGAAAAAATCAGAGAATACACAATGTTACCCTTAGAGCTGACTGAAGAAGGAGGAATAAAATTATCTGGAAATTGTTTCCTCTATTTTTCTCCTCTGTTGAAAATCTGTACTGAAATTGGAAATTGGAAGTGCATCCTCCCTCATTTGGGTAGTCAAAGAATGAAAGATCTTTAGCACTCAACCTCAGTGGACTCTATTCTTTTGCATTCTGCCAATGTGATGCTCACTGGGACTGAGTATGTCAGAGCCATTAGCAAAAGCAGAACAAAACACTGCACTACTTAAAAATTTGCAAACATTGCAAACAAAATTATCCCCATTAACAGAACCTTCATGTCCCTATCTGGGGACAGAATTTAGTGCTATGCATCCCTGAATCCCTAACAGCACTGCATCTCTTACATCAGAAAACAGAAATGACAAGTGTTTCTCTTGGTCTCAAGTACCCAATTCCTGTATGACCACATTTCTTTGTAACACCTGAAAGACAAAACTTTATATTTATTACTGGATGTAAACAATCATACTGTATGTATGAATTAAAAGCAGACTCTTTTTGGATAGGATTCACCTCTTTCTCCTTCCTTATACTCTATTGTTTTTTGAGATTTAGACAAATGAGACTCAAGATCCAGTTCACCTGTCCCTCCATTTCAGACCTTAACAATAATCTGTCTCATTCACTTCAGGTATCTTTTTTCACTCAATTTATCTGTGCTGTTTTATTGCTTTTCTTCCCTTTTTGAGACCAAAGCCCAGCTCCCCATCTTCCATTCCTGATGCTTACCCTTCTTCTAACTCCAATGCTGTCACAACTCAAAGGGAATGACCAGGAAGATGTAGAAAACCCGCTGGGTCAGGAGGAACCAAGGCATGGGAAAGCAAGCAACTGGAAGAAAAGGACTGAGATGCCTCAAGTGCTTTCAGATGGACAACTGTTAAGAACCAAAAGTGGGGACAGGAACAAGACACGGAAGCCCAGGCATTACATCAGGGCTATACTGCTGTTTCAGCATAATGAAAACATTTCTTCTTGAATGTTTTGTTCTGCTTCTACTTGATAGTGAGCCATATACAGTCATTAAAATCCAAGTGAATTTTTATAGCTCTTACTTGAATAGGAAAAAAAATTTCCATGTTTACTAAATTGAATTTCCAAGCCAAAAATAATCACTCACCACCACGTACAGTCCCATATTTGCACTACAAAATAAATTAAACAAAAAGAAAGTTTTCATCTCATGATCAATATCCACCATAATCAGAACTTCATCTTCAAGCCAAAGGCTAATAATAATATTTGGTTTAGTGACACACAGCAACAGGTCCCTGTTCTCCCTGGGTCCCGGGACCTAAGCACTTGCATGAATCACTAATGCACGGAATTGCTGATCCAGATCAGCAGAGCTTTCAAACACACTGTCTTGCTGATAACCTCTATAAAACACAGCCAGAGCTCAGAAATGCTGATCCACAGCAACACACTTCGTTTCCAGTATTTCACCATACAGACCAATAAAAATATTAATGCACTAGAAGTGCTGATGCAGCCCCATTAGAGCAGGATTTCTTCACCACAGAAGTATCCTGGTTTTCTTCCCTGTGAGGAAGAAATGCTTTCAATAAATGTTATGCTGGAACATCCTAAGGTGGAGAAAATATTAAGCGGTTCTGTCCTCATCAGTCAGACAAGGTTATGATGATTCAGAAATGATGACGTACTTCTTGCCAAAGAAGAGAAAGAGGGGAAAAA
The DNA here is from genome assembly GCA_013400835.1 of Zapornia atra. NCBI lineage: Eukaryota > Metazoa > Chordata > Aves > Gruiformes > Rallidae > Zapornia > Zapornia atra. The sequence continues at coordinate 148,681 of VZTU01010657.1, read as the reverse complement.
ATTATCCTGACAGATGAAGGGCAGAAGGGACAAATGTTGAGGTAACTATGCTGTAAGACAAACAATTTTCTTCTGCTTGAATTTGGTTGAATATGTCAGGTTGTGGGTCTTACCAGATCTAGAAAAAAAGCAATTCCCCAGGTGTGTCAAGAAGGAACTTCGTGGTCTGGAGAATATAGTGAATGAGTACCACTGACTAACTGGTGTGACACACATTGGCTGAACCATTTCTCTCTTCTGTCACAGAATTTGCAGGATTTGTGTACAGAAGTTTCTTACAATATAATCTAGAGCACTATTTCAAACACAGGGGTGATCCAGAGCCAGGCACAAGATGTTAAACTACAAATGTGGGTCTTACAACATGGCCCTTATATAGCTTCACAGATAATAGGAATTGCACATTAGGAAAAGTACCACAGAAGAACATTATATATCCTGTTATGGTGATATGATGTGGGGGAAGAATGGCTGGTTGTAAACCTGATCAGCTTTTCTAAAGTCTAAAACTCTCCATTTGAAGAATGAATGATGTGGGCAATTCCACTGTTTCCACTTCCAAAGACAATGTTTATTCATGACCTTGAAAGGTGATATCAAAGCCAAATACAACTGTCAATGTCCTAGTGCAGTTTAATGGTATGCTTGTGATCTCTGGATGTATATATTTGCAAATAAAAGATATTATATTGATCAAACAAACATGAAGGTTAATCTAAACAAGTAAATTGCTTCTAGAAAGTCTCATTAAGGTAAGTAAACTGGAAACACTGAGGTAGTTGTCTCTAAAGACTTCGTATATTCTAACCAAGATCTTTACTAAAAAAAGGCAAAGGGTATCTGAAAGAAGCTCACCAAGTTAAAGCAGCTCTTTGAGGTAGAAACTGGGTAAGATTTTCTATATGAAAGCAAAACTGAATATATTGTTTTAGTGTAAATGGGTATAATACCCAAGAGGAGGCTTGACACAACAGCACAATGTAATCTATGGCCAAAATAAAGTGCATGTTGCATATATTTAGATGTTGAAACTTCCAGGTTAAACTCCTTAAGGTCAGGAAATGAAAAATATTTAATTTACAAAACAGCATGCAATCATATTACCACAGTTCAGTCAGCTTGGTTTCCTAAGACAAGGCTTACATGGTGACCATGCTATCTATCTGTTCATCTATGTATCTCTTTGTGTTCCTCTCTCTCCTCCCCTGCAACTTCTAAATCCATTCACTTTCTGAGCTTTCTGTCCATCAAAGTCAGAGAGCAAGTGTAGATGCTTCTAGGACAATGAAGTTCTGGAAGTTTTGTAAATACCCACTGCTACAAAGAGGAGAGGAAGCCATACCTGTGGTGGCACTGAAGGAAGGAAAACCAGCCATTCATCAACCTTTTTGGCAGCTTTGGCAGCAACTAATCAGTATGTGCATATAATATGCACACTGGATAGCCATAAAGCATGCATTTGGCTCTGAATTTCATCAGATGAGGTCTCTTGAGACAGGGCAGAGCCTTCTGCTGCCCTCCAGGCACTGAGAGGAAAGGCCAGGGCTGCGCCAGTTCTAGCCGGTTCCAGCTGGCTCACAACGACCCACACCTGAGCCCATCAGCCACCATGGCGGCACCTCCCAGGGAAACATGTTGAAGGGCACAGAGAACAGCACAGGGGCAGAGGAGGGGAATATCAGAGGGAGCACTGTGGCAGACCAGATGTTCCTGGCAGCCTGTGGAGGACCTGAACTGGGGTCGATTTTCCTGACAGGAACTGAAGCCTTCAGAAAGCTCATGCTGGAGTAGAAGAAAAGGGTGAGAAAGACAGAGTGACAGAGAGAAACCCCTATCTACTGACTCCCTCCATTGCCTCCCTGTGCTGCTTGGTGGGAAGGGGTTGGTGCCTGGAGTGAATCTGAGCCTGGCAGAGTGGGGAGAAAAGGTGTTCTAACAGTTGTCTTTTTGTTTCTCAGTACCTGAATCTATTTTAATTTGCAATAAATTAATTTTCCACAAATTGAGCCTGTTTTGCCTACAACATAAACTGATAAGCAATCTTTTTACCTCAACCCACATGCTCTGCTATTGTTTTTTTTTCTTTTTCTTTTTTCCCTCTCTCACTGAGCAGGAGGTGGGAGCGAGGGGCTGGGTGGGAGATTGGCTGTTAGACAAGGTTGACCCGCCACTCTGTCTCTCACCCCAAATCTATTCATTTTTATGAAAATATTCAAATCATATTGACTCTAGAATGGCCAGGTGACTTAAATAACATATGGGAACACAGCCTTTGATCGAGTTTGTGATGTAAAACTGTATTCATTGCAACAAACCAGTATTTGTGCCATTATTTAGCAAATAACCAACAGATATTTTTTCCAACTGGCTGGATACATGTGGCACTCTGAGAACCCAGCCTCCTACCTTGAATCACCTTGAATTTTCAGGAAGTAGAGAAAAGTCAAAACAAGGATGTAACAAAACCCCAGAATAATCCTTATGCTAAAAGGATGCCAATTTATTTTTTTTTTCCCCAGAACAATCTAAATCATGAAGACAACTACCATGTTGCCACACCAGTACTAGAGAACACTGGATCAAAAGTTATCTAATAAATACTAACATGTTCTAATATCCAACTTGGGTTTCTTTCTACATTAAAAATAACTTGGTAAGTTACTCCCAATTTATTAATATACTTCACCTTTTACTGCACATAGGGGTTTTTTTTGTTGCTATCGCTATACATTATTTACACATCACTTTTCAGCATGTGTCTCTATCAAGGACAAAACCCTGTCCTGAAAAGAGAAAAAAACTAGTTATGCACAGAATTACATTGCCTTACATTTAGGAAAAGTTCAGAAAGGCAGAGCTGAGGAAAACACGTAGCAGAGTAAACACTAAGGCCACCACAGTAGGGACAACTTATGGGCAATCTGTCCTTCTATGAATTTATGACTGTCTGTGGAAGAGAGTTAAATTTTATTTTATTTGACAGTGCTCCATTGAAACTCCAGAGCAATGCATTTCAAAATGCATTTATGGAACAAATTAAGTATCTTTATAGCTGTTCATACAAATTCTTTTCTTATGTAGGTTATCATTGAACAGTTGGGGGCAGATCTGTAATTACTATAAAGTATATTTTACTCAGCTGAATATAAAGGAGTTTCTACTGCAACTGATTAATTGAAATTACAATCAGTTTCACTGACAGGATAAAAACTAGCAGGACGACACCTACATTGTTATTTTACTTATTTGATGCATTCCACAAAATGTTAAAAATAAAACTATAAAATCAGAGATGGGCAGAAGAAAATTTAATGTCACTGTTTACTCTCAGGTAGTAATGCCACACAGAGAAATGCAGACAATTCTGTTGGAAAGGCAGGAATGAAAATGGACTGTGTTCCTAGAGTATACATCATTAACACTTTCTTATTCTGAATGCTCCCACAAGCACAGCTCCTCATTTACAGTCGGGTAGTTCCTTTCAAAGGAAAGCCTTACAGTATTTTATAAGAAAAAAAAAATATAGCTCACATATGAGAATCAGTACTGATAAAATAAAAAATCCCAACCCTAAAAATTCTAAGCTAAAAGTAAGCATTCTAAGCTCTGTAAGCCAGAAGAAATTTCAGACTACAAGTAAATGGTAAAGCTGAAGAATTCAAGCAGAAAGACATGGCAAAGAATGACTACAAAATAAACACAATGCAATGATGAAAAAAGGAAGTAGAATAAATGCCGGAAAGGATGATAGAAACATGAAATTATTTCTGAGGGTTATGACTGCCCTTTCTCTAACTTAGAACTTCTTTATCTAATAACATCTATTGATTTCACTGTGAATTGCACACTCTGGACACGAAGTTACTTTAATTCCAGACTGACTGCTTACGACCTCTGCGAGACTTCTGGTCTGTCAGACAAACACCTGTCCCAGGAAATATAGAACCAATAACGGCCAAAATTATAGTATTTGGTAAAAGGCCAATGTGATGTTTAGCATTACACATTTAGAAAGGTATACAGTAGCATGAGTAGCAACTTTAACTAAGCAATATTTGCTTTATTAGACTATGTCCGCCCTATCAAGTTGACTTCTGACAGTGTCAGCAGCAGCAAGCTCAGAGGAAGGAACTCATGCTGAAAGGCTAGCATGCATAGAACAGGAGGACTGTTTCTAGTACCAAAGCTGAAAACATTAAAATCTCAAGGACTTCAACGTACTAGGGGCATACATGTAGCTATGCTCTTTTGGAAAATCTCAGTCTCAACAGTTCAGATATTTCCCAGAAGTTAGAGAAAAAATATATCACTTTGCTCATGTTTAAAAACAAAAGAAAGAAAATATTTTCTTTAAGAAGCTTTAGATTTGCAGTGTGGAAGTGCAACTTGGCAAGGAAATAGCTTTCCAAGAATAAAAATGGACAAGCCATTAGAAAAACTGGAGCCAAGTCCTCATTAGTGAAGATATTGAAGGTTGCTGCATCTGCCATTGCTGAAGACTCCATTCACCCTGAACATTCACCTGTTGGCCAGGACTGCAACAGGCCAGCCAAAATTTTTCTACAAATGCAGATTCCTCACTCAGCCTCAGTATCAAAAGCACACAAATAGTTTCTTGTTTGTTCCCAGGCTCTGGCAGAGTGGGGGGAAAAAAAAACAACATAAGGCGTAAAGGTCTAAACAATGGCACAAGGTGGTGGTCAGTGTGGAAAGCAGAGAAGCATCCAAGTTTATGAAGGTGAGATAAGGAAACAATTTCTACATGCTAAAACAAGTCCTGGACACGCAAAGCTGGGAACAAAATCTAAAATTTGAATGTCGGTGCTTGAGAACTGCCCTTTGCTGTGGTTTAGCCCCAGCAGAGCACCACGCAGCCGCTTGCTCCCTGGGCAGGATGGGGAGGAGAATGGGCAAAGGCAAACCGAGGGGTTTGCGTGAGAAGTTTACTGGGACAGCACAGGCAGAAGGAAACAATAACAGAACTTGGGATAGAATACACAAATGGTGATAACACAAGGCACTTTACTGACACAACCATCTTGGTGCCATAGGGAGCTGCCCCTCCCTGCCCAGCCCTCTTTTGTGGGGAGCATGGTGTCAGATGGTATGGAAACAGCCCTGGCCAGCTCAGCTCACCTGTGCTGGCTCCTTGGGAAAATTAATTCTGTCCTATTCTAACCAGGACACCCTTGCAATAGCTATGTAACGTACTTGAAAATGTACACCTTACTCCTATTTGTATTAAAACCCCCAACCTACCATTATTTCAGTTACTCTATTAACAAAATTGGTAGAAAACTGATGGGTGAACATGAAGCATCTTCATACATGACAGGATTGCCATTATTATAAGATGTAAGTACTAAATCTTTACCCTAAGTGATTTAACACACAAATGCCAAACTAATGCTACACAGATTACTCTGATTCCAGTGTTTCCTAATTTTAAAGCACTTTGCAGTTGTATTAAGATTCTTTTGGGGATATTTTTGGCACATAAATATATGTGGAAATTGTTGATAATGATGCAGTTTTATGACAATACTGAGAGCATCCTGTTTGCCTTTATTCTGAGACAGGGACTAGTCACCAAAAACAATTGTGTCATTCCAATTCAAAGGGCAGGAAATGAAGCAACTAAAGGACTGAAGTGTAATCCAGCAGTCAAACCAAAACCATGGGACCCAGAAGATCTTAGTGTTTTTTCCTCGAGTGTTTACAAAATGGGAAACCTGGCTGCCTCTGACTTACCTCCAGCTCATCTGCTGGTGTCTGGCACCCAGTTCCTCAAGCGTGCCAGCCGCATGTACTCAAGCATTTATGGTTTTTACACCTAGAGCTAATGTGAAAGATGCAGCTGCTGAAAGCTTTAAGAGCAGGAGGTGTGAATCAACAACAATGTCACATTCTGAAATCGTCGTTTATGCATTAGTTTAAAAGAATTATATAATCAATTCACCAACTTTTAAAAAGACCTGAAGTCCCCTCTCTAACATGCTTACAGTCTTGAGGCAGCTCTTAGCAGTTCCAAGTACTTTTGTGGTTCCACATGTGTATATAAGCACTTGAAAGTACATTGACAATTCAACACTATGCAGCTACTAGTACGCTATAATGTAGACATTGCTTATTTTGAAACAGAGAGGCTGGATTAAATGTTCCTATCTTATGTGTTCAAACAAGCATGCTTTAACAAAGAGCTTTAAAAGAGAGTACATAATATTCAAAGGAATGTAAATGATTAAGTGATTCAGTTACAAAGATGTTTTTAAAAACAGTTACCTAGCATGCTTAAAGTTATTCTCTGGTAGCCTCTGCATCAGTATATAAATGCAGCTGACTTGATTTACAAATGGAATCAACATCCAAAAGCTCACCCAGAACCTCTGGCTTTTACAGCAGTTCATTTACTATGGAAAGATACCTACAGCTGACCGATGGCCAAATTTCTTCTCAGAAACATTACTTATTGTTGTAGGACTGGAGATATTCCCCTGGGTTTGGTGCTCTTCAATGAATAATATTAACTAGGACTAATTTGCAACCTGAATCAATTATGGTTTGATCCAGAGAGCTTGAGATCCCAACTAGAACCATAAAGAGACACTGGAGTTCTAGGAAGAAGGGTAGTAAAGCAGTATGTCCACTGCCAATTCACTTAGCTAGATACAGATAACCCCCACCTTTCTTGTAAACAGTCCTCCTGTCCTGAAACATGGACATCTATTAGCATGGAAAAAGCCCTGTGACACTTTCTGCCCCTATATACAAAATTACTTTAAAGAGAAGACAGACAATAGTTCTTTGCCATAGTTGTCATCAGAAAGAACAAGGGTCATCACTGTATCATCAAGAAGACCTTAACTGCTGCCCTGCATATACAGCAATTTTGGTAAAAACAAAACTATATTCCAGATGTCAAATCAGATTGTACATTGGTCAGTTTTATGCTATAATAGCAAACTTGTTCAGACAAGAACGATCCTTGAAATTACTAATGAGGAAACCTAGAGCTATAAGGTAAGCCTAGGCCAAATTCACTGGTCCTCTTCCCTTCCTCCCTTCAAACAACAGATTTATTAAGGCATGGCCCAGCAGTCTAGGTCAATTACTGGGAAAAGGCCAGGGCACAATATATCAATTGAATGACTTTCTACCTCATTAAAGGTGAAAATAAAAGGGATTTCAGCAACAGCAGCCTCTTGTGCACTTGCTGATGGGATTTGAGATTTGCTATTGATTTTCCAAGTGGAGGCACTTACTTCTCCTTACTTTACTGAAAGGACATTTTGTCATTAAAATGAACGACACAAAAAATTCACCTCTACAAATCTCAGCCATAGGTAAGGTTTTGAAGATACATAGCTACCTGGTATTAAAACTCTTCCCTTATTGACTACTACTTTTACAGGGCTTTCCATAGCAATTTGGGGTTTATTGATATGGAAAAATATAAGGAGAGCACAAGGCCCATGCCATGTAACTTCCAAGCTGGAAGGTACTCTAGCACTTCAAAGACAACTAATCAAAGTTCTAAAACTGCTCTTGTAGTATCTTAATTCCTGACCTGCCCCAATTAAGTATGGGATAATGACCGTGAACTATAACCTCATTAATTACTTTAGTTAGAGCCCATATGCTGAAATAAACAAGTACATAGGGGTTAACATGCTCGTTAGAAACAATCAGAGGTAGCCCTACAGTAGATACAGGCAAGTAAATCAGAATTACGGAAGAAAAAGCAGACAGATCTGGAAACTCTTATTTCCTGGCCAGAAGCACTTCCTCTCTGGTTCAGACATAGAATTGCTCCAATAAAATTCCCTCTGAAAAAGGGAGGTAGCACAATCTTAATGATCTCTGTTTCCACAAAGTCAAGCTATATTCTTTTAGGGTAGCCTCCTCCAACTCAGGACCTGCATATTACTTAACTGAAGAGAAGTTCACAGCGTGATACTGCTGGTCTGACCTGCTGGTCCAAACTCAGGAGTCCTTGAAAACCTCTACAGAGCAAACCCTCACTCTTCTGGAACACCTCGGAGTATTTTTAATTTGTATTTATTTTTAGTTTCCTGTTAATTAATTTAAAATAACACTTTTGCTCTGTTTCTATTCAATTAATTAGAGCATGAAGTTTCTGGCACAAACCAGCATGCTCAAACCGGAGCTCAGTAACAAAAACAATAGCACTCTTTTGGGCACCACTTTGTCACAGATCTAATTAATGAATACAAATCCAAACAACACCTAAACTTTGTTTTCTAAAAGGCTACGACAATTATGATCTTAAATATAATATGAAGGGCAACCATCGAGCAGAAATATGCCTGGCTCAACAGGGCTCTTCAGATACCTCAGGTCAAAACAGGAAGCTTCCTTGGAGCCCTTGGCACTCTCAGGAACACCACACACATTTTTCTGGCTTGGCTTCCTTTGTCACTAGAGAGCTAATTGTAAAAAGAGGTCAAATGATTTTTGTGGCATTTCAAATTCAGAGGAAAAGCCACTGCATGTCGTTAATCAAGTAAATTGCTAATGCCTCATTCTGCAAAGTAAATTGCTGAAGTTATATCTCTCTTTTTGTAGGTCTGGTTAAGGACACAGAAGACAAAAGGGTTTCCAGCCTTAAAAAAATGAAAAAAATATATTTTTCATAATTCATGTGCAGCACTAGGAGGGTGGGTTGGATGCTGGGTTGCTTTTAAAAAGTTTATGCATAGAAGGGTGTACACCTTATCTGCAATGCTGTAAGAACTATCCTAATTCTGAAGTTCAGTTTACAGTGAATGTCGCTCACACAATGCTCAATTCTCTGAATCCCTCAGAATAATCACCAACCAAAATCCACAGAGACATTAATTGTTGAAACACCCTTCAAAGCACAGAGTAGAAGACTTAGAAAAACGCCTTTGCACTCAGCTGAGATTTACAAAAGTAGATGAAAGTAACTAAGTGTCCGAACGACACTGACAACCCACGGGAGCTGCAGAGTTTTGATTTTCTTGAGATTAGTCAACAAGGCTGAATTTAATAGAACAAAGCGACATTTTTTCACATGCAAGATAGCTAAAGTATGAAGATAATTGAAAGGTGGAAAATTTTTCACTTATGCTTACACTAAACCATGTTTCACGACTGTGAACATGCTTTACTCTTTCCAGACATACATCACACCAGACAGTAACAAGTTTCAAATCATGAAACAAATTTTCATTTACTATTCTACACTGGCTGCCAGAGGCTCCTCTTGAGTGATCAAGAGTATTGAAGGAAGCCAGTCAGTCTCAACCTACTTTAAACATCATTTACACAGTTTCAGATCTAATTTAGAATCACAGAACCCCTTCAACCTTCTCCCTGTACTAAATCCAGAGGGTACTTGTACATAGCAACGCATTCAATCAAAGATTTAACACAGACCCACCACAATGTAGGCAGAGAATTCCACTTCTTCACCTGCAACTGGAAAGGTAAAATGTAAATCTGCTCAACAAAATAGGTAACAACTTAGTTTGCATCTGAAGAGCTAAATGGATTTGAAGAGTTTACTGTACTTTCAAGTGACAAAAAGCTGGAGTAAGAAACACCTCCTTTCCCCTCGTGTAAAAGGGAGCAAAAGCAAAGAGCTACACTCACCAGAGGCTGGGCTGGTAGCAGCTTTTCTTGCCCTCTACGAGTAAAGGAATAGTGCACTTTGTCCAAAACAGCCAAGGTTTCTGCACAATGAGCCAAGAGCAGGTCCTGAGCAGTGTATGAGCTGTCTATTGCTACCCTGAATGTTACAAAGTCAAAAGTTTAATGTTACAAGGAAAAGTCTAGATATCAGTTGCTCATCTGCCACCTCATATCCCTTTTGCGGTAAGTACCCATTAAAATAAGGCACAGGCCCCATGACTGCCATGACTCTTTGCTTTCAAGTCCGTCCTATCTCCAGACCATCTGTACTTTCTGTCTCAGCAGAAAATTAACTACTGATAGCATCTGACAAAAGGAGATGAACAATCTGATGGGGATTTTATCAAACACTTGTAAAGTGATGGACAGACAGACTAAGAACACCATAAACATATTGATCCTTATTGATCCCAATGGATCTTACAGGAAGCAGAAAGAAGCACATCCGAAGTACAAAGCAACTTCAAATGTTAAGATATTATAAATTGAGTCTTAAAATATATCAGTTTCCAAGGCTCTTCAGGTGGAAACACACACTGACTTTACAAAGTCATGTCTGCCTAACATTCATAGCCTGATGTGACACCCTGCAGAGATCTCCAGCCACCAACACCATAAAAATAAGTAATTACAGTAATAATACAGAGGGTTTTGGACCAGTAGGGAGGGAATAAACTGAGATAGATGTGCAGGAAGAGTGCTAGAAAGTCTGTAGCAAAGACTCAGCCACCTGATGAGAAACCTCTTAAGAGGCAAATGTAGTCTGAAAGCCAGTACATGCAAGTTCAGTTAAAGAGAAGTTTTCCTGTCTTCTACAGACCAGTAAATATTGCTTTCATTACTATCCTAACAACTACCTACATACACAGACAGGAATGCTTTAATTCACAAGCATTTGCAAGAGACAGTGCATAAAATCTAATAGGAACATATGTGCAGACCTTGAAGTAGCCTGAGCAGTTCCTCTTCACGTCAGCAGTGATAGGCACATCCAACTAACAGCTTCCCTGCTGCTAAGGACATCGGTCCCCATCGCTGTCAGAGACAAATCAAATCCAAGCAGATTAGAGAGGAGCTGCTTAGCTTCTGCAAATGCACAGAGGCCCAGTTCAGTTTGCATTTTAGGCTTTATAAGCAAGGAAAAAAACATCAGCAATAAGAGAAAGGGAAGCACTGAGTGAAGGGAACAAACGAAGAAGAGGAGGGAGGGAGAGATGGATGTCACTTTCACGGGTTTGTATATCAAGTTAGCCTGCCCTTAGCTGGCTTACCGAGGGAGCCGCACTTGAGCCTTGTTTGCCTCCTCACAAGACAGTGCTTCAAGGTGTCCAGAAACATTTGTCAGATTCCAGAGATGAGATGGATTTTATGGAGCTTTGAAAGGAGGTTGGGAGGGCAGGAGGAAATGAGCTGCTAATGCTGATCATAACAAAAACTGCTGGAGCCAGCCGTAATGGGACAGTGGGCGCGTGTCTGAAGTGAAAATGAAGGTGTTGAAGGATGTACCACACTACATCAATGTCAGAGACTGCCTGGTGCCTCTGAGCAACTCCAAAATAGAAATGTGTCACAACTGCCCATGCATGGCTCTTTGTGGTTACAGCAGCTCTCTGCACCCTCTCAAAGTTTATAAAGCAAAGCTTTCATATTAATGAGGCAATTGTGAGGCACGGTTGTGGGAAGTACAGTCAGAAGACAGAGATGTGGTTTGTCACAAAGGCATCCTCTTACCGACTCAGTTTTTCATTTTCACTTAATCTATTCTAATTGGAGAAAGCAAAGCTAATGAAAAGATTAGGAGCTGTAGTTAACACAGCATTTCCCAAGCCTCAAATAACTTGGCCCTCTTCAGCAACAGAGAATCAAGATATACACTCTCCTCTCTCCCACCCCTTCTTTTTGAGTGCCACAACACCTGTATTTACACAGAGGTCCACAGCCACTCCCCTGTGGCCAGGGGAGTAATAAGAGATTAAATAGGCATAATAATGCTGTTAAAACTTTCCAAGTACGTAAAAGTGCTGTTTTATAAAAGCTTGAGCAGTGATTATTCTCCACTGGGTAACCAGTATTTCTGTTTAGAATAGTCAATCATTTTTATTATGCTGAACCGATTAAGGGGGTGAAACCTTGCTTGTGTCCTGTCTGTCAGACAACAGAGAACCTCACCTGACAGATCTGCACCAGAGCGAGCCCCTCTGTGCTTCTGACAAACTTTGAACAATAGCAGTTGTGCTTCTGAGGGAACACAAGGTCTCTGAATCTATGCAGTGCTGTTCTGCCCTCTCCAGTGAGCACATGTGACTCGTTACAAGATAATATACTATTGCCGGGAGCCCAGGCTTTCTTCACTCCGATGGTACAGTGTACTTCGTTGGTAGTGTAGTGTACTTAGTTATTTTGTCTCATTATCAGGTTTTTGTATGGATAGATTAGATAAATAGGGTTAATACTTTATACTGTAAGAAATACATTTTTTCAAGTGTGCATACCTGGCATATCCCATCACCTAATACAAAATCATAATGGACACTGGTTCTTAGGCACACGTTCACTTGCTCACCTGCCTATCAGGACACCTAATTACCTCACAATGAGAAGAGATGGTAAGCAGAAAATATACTACTTGATCAGTGAGAAATGTTGGATACAGCTGAAACATCATTCTTCATTAGGAGTAAGTCGCAAGTAGGTAACTTGCACTGTAGTGCCCTAAAGATAAGTTTCTAACAGCCCTTTCTCATCAAACATAGCACACCACAGCATAGGAACTGGCACATACAAAGCCCTTGAGAATCAAAAGAGAAACAAACTTCAGCACCCTGGGCAGGAGCCATGGTCTCGGAGCCCTTGGGTGAAAGGGCTGCAGAGGCACTACCAGCAGTGTATGATATCGGACTTCTCTGATGGCTGTGTTTCCCATCCAACTGAAATAGGCTAAGAAGTAAAAAATACTTCATCAAGTAAAAAATATTGCCTTCTTCTTTGTATTTCTAATGTAGGTTTCATCATTACACAATCCTTTATTCCCTCCATGAACTGTCCTTAATTTAATAAGCTGAGCCTTGAAAATTTGTCCAGGTAGATAGACTAGCTTACTGATTAATGCCACTTGTACATCTTGTGGCATGTGGAATCTTAATGAAGTCTGGAAAATTATTATTTTGCTAATTCTACGGAGAAGAATTAGTTAACAGGTCTGGTTTTCAGGACTACGCATTTCCATGCATTAAGATGACTTTACTGCAATTGTCAGACCCAGCCTTTCTAGTCACTGAGAGACACTTGTTTATTGTGTCTGAATAAATTTGACATCAGTGCTCTCAGGCACTGCTGTGAGGTTTATATATGCTTGGGTGGTACAATCTGCATTTCTGTATTTTGAAATATTTAGATTCATCAATAAAGCTAAAGGGCAGTGAATTAAAAATCAATACAAAGGCAGACTTCTTAAAGTAACAGAGAGGGAGCTCATGGAATACGTAATTGCTAGAATTCATTAAAGCCAGGTGCAAGTAATGAATTTTAAGAAGCACCCAGTGTTATCATCTTGCAACCTCACTTAAAATGGGTAGTAAAAAAAAAATCACATTTTGGAGTATGAACTGACAGATAAAGGTCATGAAGTAACTCCTCTGCCTTTTCAACCTTAAGTAGATTACTGCACAGTTGATTAGATAAATTACTGAAAGGAGCTGTGAGTCACCTTGATATGGCTCCATTGCTGTTAGGGCGGTGCACTGGTACACCGCAGGAGGTAATGAGCTAATTCAATACGGCAAAGTCTGCACTAACAGAGTATTGTTTCCTGTTATGCTCAGAGCATGAGGAAGCTTGCAAAGCATCACTCATCTTCCCAAAACAGAGAGGGGGAAGCTGGAAGTTTTTCTTGTCCTTGTGAGAATAGACACTTTGGACAACCTTCACAAAAATCACTACGTACAAGTACCTGGATGTAATGGTGATGGAAAGAAATTCCTCAGACTTCTGCTTTCAGAAGAGAGAAAAAAATGAACAAGAAGGAAATCCTTTGCCAACACAGGCAGTGACAACAACATTCCTTTCAAATTAAAGCCCTCTTTTAATCTTGTCTGAAAAACCATGCGAGCACTAGACTTAAAGAAAACTTTAAGCAGAAAATACTTGACTGCAGATAGTTAAGAAAAATCTCCTCCCAATTACTTATGGAACTCTGAAAAGTTTTTAGGATTTTTGTTATCCACCATCCACTGACTGGGTGCTGGCCAGTGCCTTGTTTAAAGAGGGAACTCAAAAAGAAGTACAAAAATTTGAAAGAAATCCCCATCTAGGGATATTCTCACAGGACTGACTATACTAATACCTAAACTGTTTAACAAGGCTAACCCACACTAGATTATCACCAGACACCTAATCTGGTGGCAGTTGTTTTGTCCAGCCTTTTCCCTAACCAATCTGACTCTGAGCAGCTATTACTTTAAAACCTTGTCCAGTGCAGGGTTGGAGGGTTAGGACTACCCTCACTGTCCCAACACCCCATTCATTGCTCTTTTTATATTTCTTCTTTCTTGATTTGACAATTGTAAAACAAAACATTATTTGACCTGCACATCTCTGAAGGGAATGGGAAACTGGATAGCACTTACAGAAGGTCTGTAGCAAAATTTCATAGAGAGAAAAGCTCACTCACTGAATAAAACCTTTAGAAACACAAATTTTAGCAATACTAGAACTTGCTAACAAAATATGCAGCTTAACAAAAACAGTATTTTCCATTAATTTGCTGAAAAATACTATTACTATGGTTATCTAAGAAAAACTTAGCTGAAATACCTCATTACAGAATTCCTTACCCCAAAGGTGTTTGTAGCAGTTTTTTAGTGTGAACTAACCCAAAATATTTCCTTGAACTTGGAGAAAGAAATTACCAAACTGCATTTCCCTAAGAGCATGTTGATTTATGTAAATTGAAGTACAGGCCCACATTTTCTAACATAAACTGAATGGCCCAGAAGATTACTTTTCCTGTAATGCAATGCAGATCTTTCCTCTGAGGGATCTGTATGATACATTACAGAAACTGCATAATTCTGAATAATCCCTGGAGATGTAGACCAGAAAAGCAGGCCAACCCAAAAGGGAGAATGGAAAACACATCAAGCGTCTTAACGGCAATCCCCATCTTGTATGTAGCTTAAACACTAAACAGGCTCAAAATTACATCCTGCAGAGCCAATCAATAATAGAAATTAAACATTTTCCACCTGAAAAGTGTCAAAATATTTTGATTAAAGAAAATTAAAAAGGAGTGTTCTGGAATTCCCACTATATTAAAATGCCCAATTTCACATTTTCGTACCAACCTGGAAGAAACCCAATTATTCAAATACAGGCATTCCCACTGTGGTGGAAATTTCAATTTTTGCCCATCTCTAATCAGTTAATTCCCTTCTTTAATTTCAGAGGCAACCCTGAAATCATGTGTAAGGAAAGTATTTTACCCTTTTCCTGTGGTTTTTTTTTTCCTTTAAAGAAGTCTTCATTTTCTGAAATGTGAATGCCTCCAGTCAAGTTTGGACAGCTGCTATTTAGATGCTAATCAAATGGATATGGACACATCAAGGCACCGAGCTCAGGCAGATGTCAGAAGGTCATCTATATACAATCAAGCCACATAAATGATTCATATCAACACTGATCCATGTAAACAAATACAAATGCTTACATGTAAGACTTATGATCAGATAGTTCCCCTGGACTGCAGAAGACAACAAAGACAAATCTCAGTGAAACTAGGACACCCAAGTCCTCCTCACTGAAGCACCACTTGCTGAGACACGCTTTTCTGTGTGCGTTAGGTAGATCCTTCCCTTCTCATCCCATGCAAGTATGTGACTTTCTTTCAGCTACCAACTAACTTGGTACATACAAACCTGCAAGAGTGAGTGAAGTTCATGCATCTAGGGAGCCAGCAGCAGCTGTAGGTTGCTATCACCACACATGACAAGTCAGGGTGTTTCATGGAGGAAAATAATGCTACAGATTTCTCACAGGCAAACAGGGAGACAGAGAGGCCAGTTCCCCAAGTCAGCAGCACATCTTCTCCACTCCACACACTGCTAATAGCACAAGATCTCTCAGCATTAAATAGAAGTTCCCAAGAGCTAACTAGACTCCTCCATATCCAGAGGCAGCCTATGAATACTCTTACATGTAGAGGCCAGAGAGATTCTGTTAGTCTCTTTCATGATGATGCTCCTACACATTATGGCTAAACCCTCTTTCTTGACCCCTATTTGTTCTCACATGTGTTTAAAGCAGTAAGCTTGATGCCACATTGACTAAATTACAAAGTTGCCATTTTCATATTACAGAGAAACTCTGAAACTTTCAATTATGCAGTGTTCAGACCCATGTTTTACATGGGGTTTTTTTAATGGGTTTTTCTATCCTTAGAAAGTCATGGCTACCCAGGCACTTGAACTCCTCCTTGGTAGGTACAGAAAAAAATATGAGAAAGATGAAAGAGAACTGTTGGCATCATAGCCCATTCCAAAAATACCATCACAGCAGCACTCTAAAAGCCCATTCAGTTCTGCATGGTTATGCTACCTATATAATGTACAGGATTTGCCTTTTTTTTTTTGTATTTGGCAAAGCACAAGGCAAGATCATGCTAACAAATCAAGCCTTGCTTCTGTTACCCATCCTTTCCAAGAATTCCCTGCTGAAGATCTATACTAACTGCCTGAGAAAAACCTGTCAAAACCACCCCATCATCATCATGACAACCACCAACCCAGCTTTCTTCCTCCATCTATTAGGTGTACAAGCTCCCATCATCCTTATTCCTGCATCCTTTCCTCAGCCCACACTAGTGTCAGCGTGCTGAGTCAGCCACTGCACTACCTTATGTCAAGCAGTCCTGTGTAATACTAACCTGAGTGGGAAAGTTCAGTTTGATCCCAGCTGTTAATCAGATTATGCCCTGAAGTATTTATTGTGCTAAGGTTTGCACTTTTATACAGGTTTGCATCACTGGGGGACAGTGCCATTAATAGCCTGTCACCAGCTCAGCAGCTTAGGGAGAATTTTTCTTGTGGCTGAAGGAAGTTTCTCTTTTGGGATTTTAATGGCTGTGGCAGGTTCTTCGTTTCACATTTCTGCTGACAGGCCATGCTCAGAAAGCTCCACAACAAACACTGCTGCTCCCCTATCTCCATTTACTCATATTATAACCTCGCAGTGCTGCACTGACCACATTTACCTTCTGTGAAAAGCATCCAACACAAAATAGTATGGCACAAGCTATGAGAGGGCTGGAGAAGCACCCAACTGAAGTTGCTTGCAGTCAATTAGCAAGAGCCAACAGGGGCTCTTACCTTTTCCCTGTCTTTTTGAAAAGCCTGGGGGAAAGGCATGAATCAGGCTGATAAAAACCAGAAGCCACTCACCTTCAGGTCACCGGTTCAAGCTTCATCCCAAGTCCAAATCATCAGAAAGTCTCTGTTATCCCCTGAAGGCTATTTGCTAGTTTTTAAGAAACTTCCTAGAAATAAGTCATGCTGTATGGAGCACTCATTTACTGCCAACTAAATGCCCATCCAAAACCACTGCTAAAGTGAGGATACACATGGGACCATCACGTCATCATGGTCCAGCTATACCAAAGCTGAAAAACAAGGGAAAAAACAACCTCCTTCTGAAGGAGGTGGCATTACCACAGCAAACTCAAAGGCTGCTAAAAAAATGCCTTTTTTCCTTTTTTCATGTCTGACAGAGTCTGACTTAAAGCAGCTCCTGTTTGGATGCTTTCTCACAGAAATACTTCTATTTTACAACACTTTTTCTCCAGCTTAGCTTTACTCTGATGTAGTTATAGCCTTCCCCCCAATACATGGTCACTGGAGTTTTCTGGCAAATGGGTGGAAAAATACATCTCCTGAAAACAATGTGCCTTTATTGCACAGCAGGGAGTATAGTTAAACAACATGACAGCCACAAAGACAGGCTTTTAGTGACAAGTGCTTTTGATGCTCTAAGAGTGATGCTAATTACTGACAGGCATCTGAGGCAACACCTGAAGACAGCAGCTACCTCCTGTATTGGAAGATCATTGAAAGGTCAGCGCCTCGGGGGTACAAATATAGATACGAACCCAAGGACAGGATCCCTGCCAAACTTTATTCTCACCTGTTTCTTGAGTATGACATTTACTGAGCACAACAAAAGCTGTTTGTGGTGTGCCCACTGCAGCAGAGTCCTGTGCAACATGAGCTGGCACCAGCCAGGAGACCTGGGCAGCCTGTCTGAAGCCAGGCAAAACCCTCAGTGCTATCCCACCACATCCCAGTGAGGCGGGAAGGGTGGGGACACCAGTGGGTGCTATTGGGCATCCCCAATGATGTGAAGTAATGAGAGAAGTTTGGGGTCAGCTCAGGGAGTCCAGTCAGGACCTGCAGGAGGTGGGTGGAAGTCAGGACACCACACTGGGCTATGCTGAAGCCAGAAGACTTCTACCAACAGCACCCATATACAGGAAAACCAGTTTGCAGATAGAAAAACTAGTCTATCAGCTGGGTCTCAGGCTGGACACTGGCCTCCCTGTGGGGTGGACCCAGCTAAATGGGGTTGAGTGGCTGGGCAGGGCCAGTGGGGCTTCCTGTGCCCACCCAAGTGCCATGTGCCCAAGTGTAGCAGAGCACTGGCACACCTTTGCTTTCAAAATGTATATACAGCACGTGACAGAGGATTATTCTAAACAGTTCCCTCCATGTTTTGCACACTCACTGAAATGTTACAATTTTAAGCTTTCTGTTTTGAGCAGACAACAAGTGCAGCAGTGGGACCAGAACTGAAGTTACTGGATTACCAGCTCAGTAATTCTCCCTACTGCCTTCAGCCATGTCAGAACAAACTCGTCTGCTGTTCTGAAAATTGCATTACATCTGCAAAGCACCAGGCCTTGCCCACTGCTTGTTGTGCCACTCCGCAGGGAACACCCCCTGCACCTCAGCCTGCCGCTGGGCAATCCCCAAGAGGGGCTCTGCAAGTGCAAGCCTTCACTGGGCACACAGCTTGCCAAGGGAACTTACTTGTGGAGGACATGATCATTTTCACCTTGCCTTCATTTGAAGCAGGCCCGTTTCAAGTATCTTTTTCTCCTTCAACTACTTAGCAAGAAGAAATCTATAATCATCAATTGCCAGCGGATTTTTTTTTGCATTCATACTTCTAATGAGGTTTCCAGCCAGACTGCTAACCCCTGCTGCCAACAGCATGCCCCTTTATACCCATTTACAGCCCTTTCCCTACAACCTTTCCACTGCACCTCTACCCATCAGGATCACACATTCTATTTATGGCCATAATTACTCTGTCTCTTAAGAGACTAGCTGTCTGTGAAAACCATAGAACACTGACTGTATATGTCACATTAATAAGTCTCATAAATAAACTTGATTTAATTTGCAATAACTGATTTCTCAGAAATGCAAAGCTTCCAGTCATGTTTATGATTCCTTGATGGCTGTTTAAAACATTGGGGTGTTTTTTCATACTAGTGTACATATATTATAGCCACTGCTGTTTTGTGCTGTAAAAAGAAAGGAAGTAGAGAAAAGGTTTGGTTTCCCCCCTCTAAGTCAGTATTAGTAAGAGTTGGAAGAAATGTAAAGTAACAGCAGTGAATTTACACTTGCTAGGAAAATTATTTTTGCTCCCTTTATGCTTTGAAAGGCATATTAAAAAAAAGTCTTAAAGGCTTCATTCTCACTCATGCTCTAAAGTACTACACAAGAATAATTTCCAATATTGTCTATCTGGTATAAAACTAGCTGTGGTGACTAACAATATTTTGTGAAAACTGGCCTGGGGACTCAGAAAATTAAAACTAGGGCTCAATATTTGACTTTCATGGATTTTCTGCGCTTTGTCAGATATAGAATTTCATCCATCACTCTAATTAGTTATCCTCTACCTAATTTCTCCTTCATCCTTACTAAGCTGCCATATACCTTTTATTTATACATATATAAATATATATATACGAATTTTAACCAAACTACCTCTTGGATTGCACTCTGCCCATGTCCATGAAAGGCCTCACCTACAAAATCAACACATGGTGAAATGCATTGACATTTCCCCACACTTCTGCCGACTGCACGCTCTCGGGGCTGGCTCACTTGGGTTGAACAGCATGGGCACGTCCTCTCAGCCTTCCTGAAAACCCACCTGGTGCACGGCAACCTGTTTGTCACAAGAGTGTTTCTACAGCAGTTCACAGCTCTTAACTCCTTTGAAATCATACTTTCAGTGCTGCTTTCATAAAGGGGTTGGGATAAATGTTGAGTAAGTGGGATCATTTCAAAACGCAAGGCTTTTTCAACATTAGCTACAGTTGAGGAGTGATGAATAAAAAGCATCAGTTACTACATGTCTGTGTGTCTAGCTGTATGTTGGGTGGGACTGGGGTACGTATTTGCATGCAGACTTCTTGTGGTTCCCCACTGACGCAAGCATTTGTAGAAGGGTTTCTGAAGAGTAACAGGCACATCACGCAGAATCACCATGTGTCATCCAAGCAGTAAATTTGCTCTACACCAACACAATAATCTACTGACTACTACTTAAACCAGATTTATTTACAATGTACTCAGTGCATTACCTGCCAAGAATCTCTGAGAGAGAACATTCTGGTGATGTATTACTACATCTCAGTCTTTCTTATTTCTTTCAATGTGGAAGAACTTTGCAGTGCGACATTTTGTCTCATTTACACTAGTTTGCTTATGCCTAGGAGATTTTTAATTTATTTTTTTTAAAAGAGGACAGTTAGTTAGCCATGTCTGCTCTTCAGTCACAACTCTGGCGCACCACATCCAAATCCTTCTTATTCGAACAGCACCTGAACATGAAAGGCAGGGGTCTGAATGGATGCTTATTATCATAGAATCATAGAATGGCATGGGTTAGAAGGGACCCCAAGGATCATAGAGCTCCAACTCCCCTGCCACAGGCAGGGCCACCAACCTCCAGGCCTGGATCTACACAAGGTTGCCCAGGGCCCCATCCAACCTGGCCTTGAACACTTCCAGGGACGGGGCATCCACTACTTCTCTGGGCAGCCTGTTCCAGCACCTCACCACTCTTTCTGTAAAAAACTTCCCCCTAATATCTAATCTAAACCTTCCTTCCTTTAGCTTTAATCCATTCCCCCTTGTCCTGCCATTATCTGCTGTTTTAAAAAGTTGAATCCCCTCCTGCTTATAAGCTCCCTTCAGGTCCTGGAAGGCTGCAATGAGGTCCCCCCGCAGCCTTCTCTTCTCCAGGCTGAACAAGCCCAGCTCCCTCAGCCTGCCTTTGTAGGGCAGGTGCTCCAGCCCTCTAATCATCCTTGTGGCCCTCCTCTGAACCCTCTCCAACAGTTCCACATCTTTCTTGTATTGGGGGCCCCAGATCTGGACACAGTACTCCAGATGGGGCCTGAGGAGGGCAGAGTAGAGAGGGACAATCACCTCCCTGTCCCTGCTGGCCACCCCTCTTCTAATGGAGCCCATTCCCCAATATGTTACTGCATCCAAACAACAATAATTTCAGTTAAATCTAGAAATGCAGGTTCAGATTCTCACTCAGGTACAAATGCCGTTGTTAGCAGAGAACTGTAACAGCAATGGAGTCGGTTATAATACAGTCACTGCAGCATAAAGGGATTCACACAATATAACACTCTCATACCACTATCTGTGTAAAAATACTAATTCTCCCTGTTTCTAATCACTTTTAAAAAAAAAAGTACTTGCAGCTTATCAGAATTATTAACATCTGCAACCTGTCTAATCTTTTCCTTTGTGTTCTAGCCCCTGGAATCCTGTATAACCACAGACTCAGCTAACAACAAAAATTACTTGCAGTCACAGTTTCAGAGATTAGCTAGAAAATGAGACCTTTAAAACTTAACAAAATAAGATGGGAACAAAAGCATTCAGATATCTGTTTAAAATCTTGTAATTTTCTATGTAAAGACCAGAATTTTTGACTCCCCAAACAACTTCAGCCCTGGTTCATCCCTGTAAAGAAACTGAAAATTAAGCTTTTGACCAGCAGAGAAGTATAGAAGGACCTAAAGTTCCACTTGCTATATTTTTGGGTCTCAACACACACTGCATGTTTTAAGCTGCAGATTAGAACCATTCATATGAATAGAAACATTAACAATTTCACCTCCAGACAAGACCAGAGTTTTTTCAAAATATAGCCTTTCTATTTTCAGAACTCCAAACAAATTGCACTGTGCTGATCTAACGAGAGACAAAAATGACTCACAAGGTTTTATTGTCTTAGACTAGGAGAATGGCAGCAGAGCAATTTTTAAAAATTTTTTTTCCAGCAATATCTTAATGACTGCTAGTCATCCAGTCAGTCATTCTAAACCCTAAATATGTTTTATTATAATAGCTAAAATAAATAGATTTTAATAGAAGAACTTCCATTAAAAGCACCAAGTTTAAAGAAACAAAGACAAGACCATAGTGATGTACAGCTGTTAGCTTTCTTGCTTCCTTCCTTCCCTGTGAGCATCTGCACTCTCCACAGAGAAGCTGAAGTAGCAAGTGGAACAGTTAGGTACATAATTACTGCTTACCAGAGGCACTAACACTGGAATGTCATAGACACAAAATTAACAGGAAGGTACAAAAATTGGGCAGTGAATATAGTCACATTCTGAAAGACAGTATCAGCTTCAAAACCATCTTTGCATGTTAAATTGAATGGAGATGAACAGCCCTACTGACTTCTCTGATGCTTCTTAAAAGCACATTTCACTACCCATGCTTTGCTGAAAGGAAGACTGAGTGCCCAAATGGTGGCACAGTACCCCAACAACATGATCCTGATCTCACAGCAAACTGTATTAACACAAGTTAGTGGGTACAAACCTCAGCCCCTGTGAATTGAGGAGTAATACTCCCATTCACTTTAGGTAGGTTAAATGCCACTCAAGTGAAGTAAAAAAAAAAAAAGTGAAAGAGAACAGAAGCAGACATGGAAAATACAAGCTGTTGGTGAATGAGGTAGCAGACATACTGGAAATGAGCTTTTGAGATTTCTCCCTAATTAGACAAAGCCAAAAAAATGAGAAAGATAGATCCATCATGACTATAAGGTCAAAATTAAAAGAGAAAGGTGAATACTAGACAGCTAGCCCTCTCCTTAAAACGATTTAGTATTTTCTTCTGGTGAGGTGGAACATAAGCATTTCTGAATAAATTGCCCTTTTTAAGTCTTGATTCATGCTTCAGTACTTTTTTTTTTTTAACATGAGCTTAAGTTCTGTTGATAAGGAAACATTTAATCACCTGCTAGAGTACTTTTCTAAATTGAGACCTAAATCAGCATCTATAAAAGCTCCGTTCAAATCAATGGGAATCTTTTTATAGACCTTACTAAGAGCTCTGTCAGCCACTAAGTCAATGGAGGCTGAACCAAGAAGTGGAAAAATGCAAGCTGCTTCTCCTGGAAGAATAAGCTGCAAAACCTCTGTACTTAGTAATAACTTTCTTTCATCCTCTAATATTAAATGACAGCAGTAATAATATGCAATATCAAGTTATTAAGCATCTAGTCCCGAGCCATCCAATTAGTCTACTGCAATGTAATTAAAACAAAACCAACATTAACTCAAAAGTGAAATTCACTGCAGTTGAGATGAGAAAAGCCAAAGAATAAAAGTTCATTAGATCTAGATGAAATTCATATCCAGATTGGTCTAAACTCTAGGTAATTAGCTTGAAACAGCTTGGCATTATCCAAGGAGGATATGGATAATTGGGTTCAACATCCCTGAAGATCTGCTATGTTTCTTGTGACAATAAACCATTCGTGCTTTGAAGCTGCTTCCCGTTTCCTTAATCAGCCTCATCTGACAAGGGCTATTGACCTGATAATCTACTTGTCAAAACTTGTTAGTCAAGGCAGGACAAAAGCAACAAGGCGTGTGGGTAATCCAAGAGATTAATTTGTCGTAATGACTTTCAGGGATCCTAACCGCTGTAGTGGAGATCAAACACATCTCTGAAACAGGTTAGTCTAAACTAGGAACCACATGGCAGAAGAAAAGAAGCAGGGCAAGAATTACTATATTATTTTATATGAGGTGGCTAGAGAAAGATAGAACCTGGTATAAAGGCCACATGCAGCAAAACACCTGATCACTTGACTTCAGCCCCAGGTGTAATGAAGTCCTCTACTCAAAACATTTCTATGTGCCTAAGTCTGGAGTCAAGTAAGAGCTCCCTTGAATTGGTTGTCTCCTGACTCCAACCACCACCACGCCCGAGAAGGGCTGTAGTTGAAGAAGTGCCTGATCACCTAACTGCTACTGTGTCATGAAGTATTGACATTGCAAAATTGACATAGTGTCCTACACATTTGTCTCAACTTCTCGAGAGAAGTGTTTGCAATTTATTCCAGAAGATGGGACATTTTCTCATTGAAAGTTTAAGAGGAAACAGCACCTTCTAATCTTGCTCATGTTATCAATCATGTAGCTGACCCAAAGCAGTAACAACAGAGCCCTGACTTCCTATTATGCCCAACATGATCTTTGAGCAACTTCACTATCTCCCGTGGTTTCTTCTGATTTATAGTTGACTGAAGTCAAGTCAGCTCACTATATTTCTTAAAGCAGTGTTGTAGATATAAAAGGAATAAAATCCAGCCCAGTTTAATACTGCTAATCTTATGCATACAGAAATCAGGAATTACACTCCTAAAACTATGAAGCTGGATTAAATTGCAGGATGCATTTCTTTAATTAAATGTTGGGAGTCTGAATCTTCCAGAACATTTTAGTGACTCCAGAAAGTGTTACAATTGAGTGACACCTTTTTCTCTGAATAAATGAAGTTGCAAACGTGCTCACAGAAAAATAAAAAGTAATATTCCTAAGTATTAACATGAATATCAAAGCTGAGATTTTAGGAAAACAGCAAATACTGTAAGTACCACAAGAAAATTCCATGAGGACAATGCTGTCATTTTGCTACACTGGTCTTGTAAGAGTAACAAGGGTAAAAGGAAAAGAATGCTTTTTTGTATTCAGTACCTCAAATTCTGGTGCCACAAGCAATACAATCCAAAAAGTACAGCCACACAACTTCAAGCAGCTATTTTCCAGTACAGAAATACAATACCAAAAACCTCCGTGAGTTGGAGAAGGCATTTGGTTTGACCAGATATGCCATCTCTCCCAACGCTACCCTTGGCGGCAGAGAAGGGGCTCCAGAACTGCAAACCACCTGGCCTTTCAGTTCACAGGGCTGCACTATAGTCAGTTTTTAGCATGCAGAATTCAATCATAATCCACATCACAACTCCCTCAAGGAGCAACTCTTCCACCAGCCCACTCTGCATCTGAAAGACTGACATTTGCAGAGGAAAGGCACCAGGGGAAACGAAAAATAGTAAACCAAATATGCAAGGCCTTTCACATCCTACTGATGAGCAGATATCACCAGCTATAGCAATAAAAATGTTTTCTTTTCTGAATGCACATGGGAGAAGGAAGCAAAATTTAATTCTAAATGCAAATCTCAGAAGAAAAAAATATCTTGCAGAAGGCTAAGGGCAGTAGGGAAATCCTAGAAACAAGATAATGAGAAAGGATATAAGGAGGCATATATAGAAGAAATGAGGAATAATAACTCAAGGGGGGTTGCTTGTTTGTTTTTGTTACTGGCTTTAATTAAAGATTCTTCATTTTTTTCCTATTCATATGGTTCTTTTCCATCAGCCAGCAAGAAACCTGGCCCCTAAAGGCTGTTTTTCAGTATTGATAAGAATCATCATCAGTTTTTTCATCTCTCAGATCTGCTTGACAGTTTCTAGTCTCCATCTTACTGGGAACAGTGACTATGCTGCACAAGGTCACACATAAAATCAACACTGGATCCTTCTCCACGGTAACACAAGTTATTGTCAGTTCAGACAAAAAGTTGCATGCCAATAAAGTTGCTGCACATGAGACCAGAAGAATTAGAATTCCACAAACTAAAGATACTGTTAATCAGGCTTAACTGGTAATATAATTAAACAGGTGTGAAAAAGGTCCTTTTATGTAAAGTGCAAATGTAAGGGAAAGCCAGAAACTTCAGGATTTGCTTAACGTTATCCAAATAAAGGGGAAAATGAGTTACTGAAATGGCTAAATGAGAATAATAAAAAAGGAGAGTGACTGAGAACATTAGATCAGGTATCCCCTGTACCAGTGGGCCACAGAGGAACTGAAAATGCAAGACTCCTAGAAGCCATCCCACCATGTTGCCTAAGGCACTTCACAGCTAATTTACAGAAACATAAGCTCAAAGCCAGACTACCTTGGTGAAATACTTCAAGGGGGGATATACAGGAGATCAGATTGATGACCCACTGTTCATTTTTTACTTCGGTAGATATGAAAGCATCAACAATTACTTCAAAGGAACTCCAAGCAGCGTGACATCCATGAAAAAGCCAAGACATCAAAAGTTAAGTGATCTGCCCATAATCAGGGAAGGTTCTCATAGTGTGAAGAAAAGAATATTCTGCTTCTGCTGATTCTCTCACACCACAAGCTTTTCCCCCCCTCTTTTAACCACATAATGATTTAGTAGAATGGATGGGAAAATAATATATTGATTGTAAAAATCATCCAAGCCGTTTTCTTGACTCTTCCATCCAATTAAATGGTGGTGGAAAAATAATGTTTTGTAGCACAGAATCAGTGAAGATATTGTGAATATTGTGACAGTTCCCACTGCCTCATGGCCAGCTTGTTACTTGTTTATAACAGGGAATGATGAGAGTAAGAAAAGTCATTCTGTTCTCATATTTTCAGATTTCTCAGACCAAGCTTTTCCATTGCATCATTCTTTTTGTAGTCATGTACTTAATGATTAGAAACAGCAATGAACATGTTTGAGAGTGGTTAACCAATGGAGGAGGTCCACAGAGACAACGAGGAGTCTCAATCCTTGACGATATGCAGAACTCTACTGGACAAGCCCGTGAACAACCTGTTCTAGTGAGACCTGCTTTCAGCTGGCCTGTATCATCACCAGAGATCCTTCTGAACCTAGATTACTCTGATTCTGCAATTGGTTATCTTACGTTGCTCTTCTACAGTCCAAGGCAGCTGAGAGCACTTCTTCCTCGAGCAATCAACTTCAGAGCAGCAATACAACTACTTCAGTAAGGGAATGAAGCTCTCATTTGTGTTGATGGAAGCCCTTATGTTACCCCCATTCTCCAAGTCAGATTATCTGAAATCATTCAGCGCCTCACACAGAATTAAGTTGCACCAAGATCTGGTTCCCTGAAAAGGACAGACTACAAAATCTTCTGGTACTGAACATAACAAAAATATTTTCAAAAATCAGGTTGACAAAACAAAAATTATAATACAAAAATCTGAAGATCTCATAGGCATAAAACAGAAATTAAAGAACTCGTATATAGTGCCTGAATTACAACTCCAGACTTCTTAGATATACTTTTTGTCTGACAAAGCAAAAGAGTAGGATTCCAAACCTTCTGTGCATGCAACAAAACTTATGCTGAGTATTATAAACTGAAAATGTGAATGCAGAAACCATAAATAATAGGTGGTAAATTCTCTTAGCTCCTTTCAACTTTCATTCTGAACAACACTACAGAATGTGGAGGAAGAGTTTATCTGAAGCAAAGCTGCAACACATCTTCTGGTTTTATTAAAAAATGTGTACTTTTAGTAGAGTAACAACTCCTAGACATTTTTCAGTGCATGAAAATGCACCAGAATTCGGGAGAAATGCGAGCACTAAGGTGATGTTTAACAGAGCAGCAAGTACCTCTTTGGAGTTTGTGGAGACCAAAAAGCATTCTCAGACTTGGACAGCACTAAAATGTGCTACTAAAATGTATTACTGAAAGGTAAATCACAGCACTCCAGGGTGGAAAATGATCTGCAACTATTTTTGCCTCTTCATAGAAAGGCAAGACCCAGCGCCCTCAAGTCAAAGTCAGAAATAAAGACTCAATTCAGAACTAATACCTATGCGTAGTTAGCAAGGTACACAACTTGGATTTGTTTATTCTTCTCTGAGGTTTGATTATGGCTTTCATTTTGAACTTTACTGTTGAACTCACTTTGTACAAGCTATTTAGTTCACCCTAAGTGACTTCTCAGCCACTACAGAACTGTTAAGTACACTTTACCTCATAGCCATTCAGCTTCATGTTACTGTTGTGGCACCACCAAGACTTCCGCAGATTAAAAATGAGGCTTTTTTTTCTTTGTTCCCCCAGTAACTTGTCCTTTCTAAACCTCCTTCATTTGCTTTTAAAAATTCCTTTCCCTCTGTGGTGGGATGACCCTGACCAGAAGCCACATGGCCACCAAAAACGCTCTATCACGTCCCTCATCAGCTGCACAGGGTAGATAAAGTGTAACAAAAAGCTCATGGGTGAAGATAAGGACAGAGAGAGATCATTCACCAATCACTGACACAGGCAAAACAGACTCAACAATAAATAATCTATTTTATTACCAAAGCAAACCAGAGTAATTAGAAGTAAAACCAAATCTTAAAAGACCTCCCCACACCCCTTCCTTTTTCCCAGCCTTTTCTCCTGTATTTTCTACCTCCTCCACCCAGATCAGCACAGGAGTGGCAGGGAATGAACTCCAGTGAGTTCATCACACGTTGACTCTGCTGCTCCTTCCTCCTCAGGGGAGGACTCCTCACACTCTTCCCATGTTCCAGCATGGGGTCCCTCCTACGGGAGACAGTCCTTTGCAGACTTCTCCAACATGAGTCATTCCCATGGGCTACAGTTCTTCCATGGGTCTCTTCCATGGGGGGCAGAACTTCAGGGACAGACTGCTCCAGTGTGGGTCCCCCATGGGGTCATAATTCCTGCCAGCAAACATGTTCCACCATTGGCTTCTCTCTTCACCGAGCCACAGGTCATGCCAGGAACCTGCTCCAGGACAGCCTTCCCACAGAGTCACAGGAGTCCGTTTCACTATGATCTATTTTTAGCTGATTGTTTTTTAATGTCTCATCCAGAGGCAATAACAACCATGCCTTGTGTCACATAACACGGGGGCAAATGTCAAGACATTAACACACACCTTCACACTGTTACCAGCAGAGTCAATGACCCACCTTGAACCAGGCAGGGTTCAGTACTCCAAGACCAAGTCGAGCATCACTCCAGAGATGCTGCTCCTTACTCACCATTGTTCTCTAGATTAGGAGACTAATTAGGAGTCAAGGTTTACACAGCCCTGCAGAAGTGTTGGTGGGCACTCTGCAGGTCTCCAGTCCAATGTTGTTCTCCAAGAAGGACTACTGCCAACACTAGATCAGCTCAGCCATGGCTTGGTCTATCTTAGTTAGACGTTTGTAAGCTGCAATCTCTGGCCACAGCACCCTTTACAAATCACTTGCAATTACTGGGAAGGGTTTGGCTCTGTCATTTTTCTCCACTCCCTTCAAGTTGGAGTTTTTTATTAGATGGCCCTTTTGCTTCCCCTCATCAAACCACACAAAACCATTTCTCTCAAACTTTGCCTACAATTCATGCACTCTCAGTCCCTAGTCATCCTAGCAGGTCTTTGTGGGACCTGCTTCAGTTTCTTGATATCCTCCATGAAGCGAGTGACCCAAACCTAGACCCAGTATACCAGGCAAAGCCTTGCCAGTCTCAAATAGAGAAGAATGTTAGTAATTTCCTGCAATCTACTAGCTTCAGTCCTCTCGATGTAGCCCAGCATGTAGTTCACCTTATTCACCTACAGAGGGCGATGTTGGTCAAGAGTCAACCTGACATCCCCCCATAACTCGCAAGGCCCTCACAGCTGGATTGATATTCAGCCTCTTGGTTCCCTGCACAGATACAAAGGGTTACTCTGCGGCATAAGCAGAATTTTGCAGTTCTTGTTAAGTAGTCTCCCTTGGACCACCTTCAGGCTTCTCAGGATGCCTCTGGGCTGAAGCTCCTCCCTCTGGCATACCATCAACAGAAGCACGCAGTTTTCACCTCTCACACTTTGCAACCAGAATTGGTCACAGCTATAACTTTTCCCTTTTCCTTTTAAAAATGGTTCTACACTCCCTAGAAAATAACAGAGCTCCAGCACTATAGCTACCATTCCCAAATATGAGGTGTTAAGTGCCCCAAGTGTCCTTCTCAGAAGCAAATGTTTGAAGGGGAAGTTACTTTCCCCAGGGATAGCAATATTGCTGCTGTGTGCAGAAATACATTCCCATACATCTAGTCAAAGATTCAGCATCCAATTCAAACGATACATGCTATAAAGCAGGAAGAGCCTCACACAGCAGCTGGTATCTAAAATGTGATTTGGGATTCCTCTGAAGCATTAAAGACACTCTTCCAAAAGGTATTATATTTCTGCTGATAAGATCCAGCTCTGCATTCAAAAAAAAGAAAAAAGCAGGGACTTGCCTATTCAATTCTGTATCACTGTAGCCTTCCATAAACACAGGGTGCCTTGTGTTTCGCACAACCGAGTAGCGCCTCCTGAAACCAGTCAAACCATGTTCTGTGCAAACAGTTCAAGCATAATGATTTGGAAACTGAAAGAACATTACTGTCTAACCCTTTGCATTTTAGGATACCCAGTCATGTCCCAAGAACTTTTACTGCCTTACTGACGAGGTAAAGTAAAAGGTGCTTCCTCCCTATGGGAATATCTTTTGGGGTAAACAACAAAACAAAGCCGGGCTGATTCCTCTGTGGTTCACAGACCTACTTTTCCCATGATCATCTGCAGACAGAGAGCTTGCCTGCCATGCTGAATGGGGCAATTTAAACCCAACAGGTATGCAATGGTTAACATTTAAAAGCACTAACTGCAGATAAAAGCAGCGGATGGCAGCAGAATTATTCAGTTAAACATTGAATGATTTCAATGCCCTGAAGGAATAAGTATAATTCGGATTCAAGATCAACCCTCTTTAATAGATGTTTTATTTTAAATTGCAGCTATAGAAAGGGAAGGATTTTAGCTCTTTATTCCAAATGAATAGCTACATTAGACTTGGAATAGAGATTCTTGTGGCTAATGCAACCTGACCTGTGAGTGTACCTGTGAGTGACTTCACTGCCAAACATTATTTGTTGTCAGGTTAGAGCTAACACAATGTAGACTTCATAGAATCATAGAATGGTCTGGGTTGGAAGGGACCCCAAGGATCACAGAGTTCCAACCCCCTTAACACAGGCAGGGCGACCAACCTCCAGGCCTGGATCTACACAAGGTTGTCCAGGGCCCTTATCCAACCTGGCCTTGAACACCTCCAGGGATGGGGCATCCACCACCTCTCTGGGCAGCCTGTTCCAGCACCTCACCACTCTCTGTAAAGAACTTCCCCCTAAGATCTAATCTAAATCTTCCTTCCTTCTGTGATTCTGTGAAATATCTCCACAGCATATGGTTCAGCGCTGTCCTCCAGCTACGGTGGTCCCAAAGGAGCATAGCTCACAGAATCACAGAATCGTAGGGGTTGGAAGGGACCTCGAGAGATCATCGGGTCCAACCCCCCTGCCAAAGCAGGCTCCCTATCTCATATTACATAGATAGGCATCCAGATGAGACTTGAATATCTCCAGAGAAGGAGACTCCACCACCTCCCTGAGCAGCCTATTCCACTGCTCCGTCACCCTCACTGTGAAAAAGTTCTTCCGCATGTTGGTGCGGAACTTCCTGTGCTCCAGCTTACAGCCATTGCCCCTTGTCCTGTCCCCACAGACCACCGAAAAGGGGCTGGCCAATTCCCCCTGCATCCCATGTCTAAGATATTTATAAACTTCATTGCACTCTTTTTTAACAAAACAAAACAAAAGGTTATCTGTAAAACATGAGAACATCTTTCAAATCCACCTTTTGAATCCATTCAGTTTCCTTTTTCTCCATCTCTGCATCAGATGTCAGTAGATGCTTGTCTTTGGGTTCCTTCCCTCCTCCTCAAATCTTTGGCAGATGGAGGGTTACACTCTTTTCAGCTGCCTCCACCAGGCTCAGATAGTTAGTATACCAACTGCAGCGCAGTACCTACTCTGTGAAATGAACTATTGGTTCAGGGCACATTTCTAGCTGACAACTCTCTACATTAAATTAAAAAAAAATAAACTAGTGACACACCTTGGTAAGAAGAGGGCAGATTCAGCTAAGGCACTGATCACCAGAGGCACAGAAGCAACAGGCTACCACTTTTCCCTAAGTTCCTCTATTGGCCCACTGCCCCTGGAATCACATCCCCAAAACCCACTGAAGGTAAATGAGATTTCTTGAGGACCTAGGAAAGAGTAACTTTTTTAAGAATGAAGAGTAGTGAATGTAGTCCAGCCACAGGCTTGTTCGTAGCACAAAGGAAGCTGCTGCTACTGCTGACTCTTTCAAGGTCATCCATCTGACTGCGGTTTGCTTTCTCTCATCTGAGGCTGGTAATACCTGTGCAGACAGCTCCTGAGAGACGCACAACAATGCAAGTCGCCATTTTGGTCCTGAAAAAGGGCAATATGTCTCTGTGCTACAGAAACACTGTGGTATAGTCCCTGCCTCCTCACACACCTCCAAGATCCTTTGAAAAAATTATGCAAAAGCAGCTACTCTCTGAAAGGAGATCAAGCAATTTATAGCTGATTTATCTCTGCCACACACCACTTATCTGGAGTGCATGTTTTCCCTTTCTTAAGAGATTGAACAGGATGAGGATATTGAATGGCTCTAAAAAAAGTTCAAGCTAAAGCCATCAGCCTTCAGAGCCAGCCAAAACCATCATCAGCATTTAAAGAACTACGCAACTACTGGAGATCCCAAACCAGGCAGCACATGCACACCTTCATTCAGCCTACCAACTTCCCCTGGAGCGAACCACAGAAGTGCTGCCATAGCTGCTAGCACAGAGCCTGAACTACTCCTGCATTTGAGGGAAGGATGAATGGAAATGGAGGAACAAGTCCTACTGCTGCAGCAGGTGAAGGCATTATAAAGCTAGGTTCAAACCTCAGCTGGCTGGTCAAGAGCTCTGTCAGTCCCACAACCCCACTACTGCAAGAGAAAAGATTGGAAGGTGGTCTGTGGCTGAGGTTTCCTGAAAGAAGCAGCAGCTAGCTTCCTTATGTTGATTTCCATTTGACAGTACGAGGTCCATCTCAGCCAGCAGAGCTCTTCCAATTCCCTGATGTGGCCAGCCCATAGGCTACGTAAGGGAATGATGCCCTCCCCTGAGCATGAAACTCAGCTTTTTTAACAGAAAATGCTCTAATGCAAGTTCAAGGCCAAGGTCTGAGTCACCTTGACTCCCCTAGGGCTTCACACCATCCCCTCTGCCCAGGGGGCTCACCTTAAGCTCAGCCCTGACTCAGCTGTCTCTCTCCAGCTCCAGCTTTGCCTGTGCCTGGCAACGGACCTCATTGATCTGGACCCAGCACAGCATATTGACTTCCCAGCTTGACGTCAGACCTGCCTCACTCCCTACTACGGACCTACCTGGTGTCACTGGATGTGGACCTGACCGTGACTTGGGTAAAGTGGTCTTTGATGACCCCTGGCCAGCCAGACCTCTACCTTGCCCACCATGTTATTGCATAAGGAGCACAGCCAGCTTTCATTGCATCCCAACGTTCCCATCAGAGGTGACATATCCTTAATTTACCTATTACACAAACAAAACAAGCCCTAACCATGTGCTAAAAAAGAAGTGGATAAAATAAATATTCACGAGGCAGAAGGTGAGAAATAAAGCCCTTAGTATGCCTCAGATGTGATTTTTGCACCAGAAGGAAATTCTCCAATTACTCTGTCCTAGGAAGCTTCTGTGCTGGATCTCTCCTTTAACGCTCGCTCCTCTCTGGCTTGCGGGGAGTTGGTAGGGAGGCACTCACCTACTTGAAGCCAAGACAGTCTACTGCCAGAGAAGAGAAAACTACTCACACCTTGGAGACAACTGAGCTTCCTTAGAGACCCCCTGCTGTCTCTAAGACTTTACTGAACTTCAGAAAATGTTCCTTTTTGTGAAAAGCAGTAGCTTAACAGCTGACAGAGGTTCCAACTGTGCAGGTCTCTGTTATAATAACTGCATGAGCTGGGACTCATTAGCCAGCTGCACAAAAATACAACCAAAAATAGAGAGGATATCAGCCTTTCCTCATTCAGAAAGTGCTTTTCCAGCATGCAGCTACAAGCCACACGTGTTGCATAGTCAAGGAAACCACGGAGCAGAACTTCAGGGACTCTAATCCAGTGCAGATCAAACTTATTTCTAAGAAACTGAGGTCAACTTACAACCAGAATGCAGGAACTTGGGGTTTCTATGCTCAGGCTTTGGTGGGTCTGCAGGAGAGCAGATAGACATAGGGGAAATTATCCCACAGCCATAAATATCAAAGGGACTATCAATATACTTTCACTTTCTCCCTAAAAACATGCTCTCTATTACTACTGCATATTTTATTCTCTCTAGAGGAAATGACAACACGCCTTCAACTTGTCAGTGCTAGGAGAACCTGCTCTGATTATTCAAGTAGTCAAATGGGGGCTTTCCAAGCTGTGTTTGACTGACATGTTTAACATGCTTCTCTCCACCAGAGCCTATTACCTGATTTCATAAACTTCAGTGCCATCTGCCCTGCTGTCTGTGGAGTAAAGAGCATGTTTTGATTGCAGTCGTTCACATGCCTGGCCTCATTTACTGGACAGACTTGCCATCTTGGACCTGCTGCCTTCTGAGAACATCAATCCTGGCAGATCACACCACCAAATGTGACCACAACAGGAGAGCTGCATTCAGAGTAGGTAGCACTCATCTCTGGATTGCTCCAGGTATTTCACTCCTCTCCCAGAGGCAACAGCCTCTTCATATGTTCATCAACACCGACTTGAAAGAAGGCAAAATATGGAGAGATTGAAACATAAGTCTCAAAAGAATATCTGAAATTATCCTGGGAACTATTTTCCACCAGCTGAGAGCACCCACAGCTCTGCATGCAGCATCCATCCCACTGGTTATCAGCAGCCCAAGGAAATATGCCCAAGCACTGAAGTTGCCAACCCATGAAGTCCAAAGGGGCTTTGAAAATGCACGCACACACCAGAGAACAGCAGGAAACAACTCAACCACTTCTGAGCAGAAACTAAGAAATTCAACACCCATCAGTTTCTTTACTTGGGTGTAATTACTGAACATTACAATAACCTCATTGCATTGCTTATTATGCTAATCTTAATTGGCTTGCTGTTTCTTTGCACACCCTCCCATCTGTTTGTCATTTTTGTCAGTTGTTTCTCCTCTGACACTTTTGACTGCAAACTCGAGTTAGGGACTGGTTTTCCATTAAAGGTGTAGAAAACCTGGTCTGATGAGCTCGTGGTCTCTGACTGGGGTTTTCAGAAACTGTCAAAGCACTCACAAACTAGTTGGAATCAAACATATCTCAGGTTGGTTTTGTTTTGCTATTAAATTGACTTTCCCCTTAAAAAGAAATGGTCCCATATTGAAAAGGACTCTCTAACTATACCAGCAAACATACCAGCTAATAGTAGTGACAGAATCAAATTTGTAACATTATTTCCTTTTCTTTTATCCCTGTCTCCCCCCCTTGCTTTTAACTATTGGTTGAGTGATATGAGTGAAACTGTCTTATGTTTGATTCTTTGATGAACCAACATTTCCTAACCACCAAAGAAGCTGTGAGCAGCTGCTGTATAGGCTGGTAATGACCATGGCAAAATAAACATTCCAAATCAGTGGCCTCTTATTTTGATCTTTCTCCTTTAGTAAGTTTGTTCCCTGAAAAAGGCTTAAAACAGTCATTTCCCTGAGGTGGCACTGATGAGTACAGTGTCATCCGAATGCTGAGACCTGGAAACCTTCTCCCAGAAAAAAAATTCCAAATCCCTGCATCAGGACACAGTCAGAGTCCCTAAAGGACTAACAGTTAAATAATGAGCCTGCATCTCAGCTTGATGCAACTTCTGTTTCTATAATTGCCTGAAGTGGATTTACGTTCACAACAATACAGATGCAAGAGTATCAGGGCAAGAGTGTCTATTTCTATGAGGAAGGTACCAAAATTGCATCAGAGATTTCATTACTGGTTTGTATCTTAATGCAGCAAAGCCTCAAGTTATAGTCTAATCAAAGCCTAAAATTTTCCTTTTTTAACAAAAAACCCAAACAACCTTTCCCCAAACTTTTTCCAAAAGAACACTACAGGAAAGAAAATGTGAGTAAACCCATCTGATCTGTATTGAGACTGCTCAGGAGAACAAATCCCCTTCCTGACCACCACTAGCAAACACTTCTCACGAGGGAGTTCGGATGGTGCAAGAGGCATGGAACCTCTCCATATCCTCTCCAGTGAAGAGCAAGTTGCCAACTAGCTTCAGAGTTCAGAGTCTAGGGACAACAGGGTAGGTAAAATTAAAACAAACAGCTCCTTTCCGTATCCACTTCACAACATTCTGACCTAGTTTGCACTTTCAGTTACAGTATTGAGTAGGCTCGATTCCCACTAGGATTCACAGCCCTGCCTTTCCCCTAGCCCC
The DNA here is from genome assembly GCA_013400835.1 of Zapornia atra. NCBI lineage: Eukaryota > Metazoa > Chordata > Aves > Gruiformes > Rallidae > Zapornia > Zapornia atra. The sequence goes on along the minus strand of VZTU01010657.1, from coordinate 112,428 downwards.
TGCAAAGTTTACAGAAGCAGCTTGCTAAATCAGTAGAGAGGGAAAAAACCAAAAGCAAAAAAGGGGGAAGAAAAACCCCAAACCCCCAAACTTCTATTACTAGAGACACATTAAATGAGCCCCTAAAATAGTTTCAGAAAGTTTTGGATCTAAGTTTGCTGACACCAACAGCCTTCCTGCTCACATACAGACAGATGGGTCACACCAAGACTCAGACCCAGAGGCCATCTGAACATTACAGCTGTACCACATCTGCTCAAGGATCTGAAACAGAACCCTTCATCAAGGGAGTCTTAAATTCCCGGGGCTTGAAGTCCAGGTTGAAATTGAGATTTCCATCTTGAATCAGCAGTACAGTAGCTAAGCCTCAGTATGCCAGAGTAGGATGTGGTAGAAATGAAAAAAACCCATAGTACAGTCTCCTGCTCAGCTTACTGTCAGTATAACCACTGGACGTGGATGCTAACTCCCCAGAAGCACTAGACTTTGTAAGGTGCAGAAATACCAGCCTCTGTGACAGGAGCGAGAAGATAACACATGGAGGAAGAGGCAAATTGCTCATCACAGATGCGTATTTTATACACTGCTCTGCTCAGACGCACGTCGTACCCTTATCTTCTGATGTGGGCACCAACAGGCCCATCACTGGAGCAATCAGTTTATAAAGAAGTGACAGCAGAGAGCCTGCATTCATTCCATTATTGCTCAGTTTACAACTCAGCGATGGGCTTTTTCGCTGCTGACAGCTCAGAAATCTCATTTTGAGATTGGAAGAATTATGCTGCATTTCTCCTGTCTCTAACAGCAGCACAGGTAATAAAGACTCCAAATTTCATATTCAGGACTGGGCAAAGCAGCAGATGCTCTAGGCAGAAAAGACTGCAGGCCACTCTTCCATAGTTTTACAAGGTCTGCATGGAGAAGCAGCACGAAGACTTGTATTTGTCAAAATAATCAAATGTCTTGAAAATACACTAGGGAAGTGTTCTGGAATAAGAATGCAGTTATTTTTACTTAGTCACTTCCCCAGTCAAAACCACTCTTAAAAATATATATTCCCTGGCTTTAAAAATCTTTGAAATACAGCATATAACTCACCATAGATAGCCACACTGAAGGGAGACTGTACTGATAATCTAAGTATCTGAACAGAAAGTCATTAAACACAAATATCAACACAGCCCTTCAGTAACAGGAAACAGCGGCAGGTGGGAAAACTGGCAGAAGCCAATTTGGACGCAGTGTGTGCACCTCTAAGACTGTTTTCAGCCACACTATCCAGGCAGTGACACAACAGATTGCTGTTACTGCCACCCCACAGTGCAGCTCCATGCCTTTGAATCCACGCTCATCCAGGTTGGAGACTAAGAGGTTGCCTCTGCCAGTATCACAGCCACTTCAAAATCAAACTGCTATTACTAATGATTCTCATTGACTTTAGTTAAGGATGAATAGATATTTTTTTCTTTTTGATCACTTGTGTATTTTTCTCTATGGGAATGAATTTCAGTCATCTGCAAAGTTTGAGGCCAAACAAGAGTGGCTGTACCCAGGCAGAACACTGAGAAGTGCTAATGCAGTGCTGTAAATACAGCCCTGCTGACAACCCTCACTGCAGATTCACAGCTCTTCTACTGCTTCTGGTTCTTCTGAAAGGAGGAAGTGAGTCCTACCAGCCTCTCAAAGGACCTATGGAAAGTACAGAAAGACGATGCAAGAAGAGGTGCCAGGGCAAGTACTCCTTAGAGCCGTTGGGATCAATGCCAGAGCTTAGATTTCTAGTGTAAGTGGTGCAGCTGTAGTGAGGTTACTTTCCCTGCACCCAACAACAAACATGAAACAAGCACTTGCCTTTTCATCACACTCTAATCTTGTATTAAAGCTGCCTTTGGAGCACGCTCCCCATTTGATACTTAGGCAAGTTATTTAACCTCACAGGGCTCAGTTCCCTGGGAGGGAAGCCCCCTTTCTAAATTGTCTTGCCTTTTTATGTTTTTCTGGCAGAAATTCTCTTCCTAAGTGTTTGTTCTGTACCATTCACAGCATTGCCCAATTTCAGCTGCGATGTCTCAGCGATACTGCAACACACAGAAAATCCAACTCTCTCTGCTCCATGCTTCTATCACCAGCAGGTGCTGCGCTGTGTGAGCATAACCGTCCTGGCAGAGTGAAAGGCCAACCACCCAACAAAATGCCCAAGAGCATGTGAAACACTTTCTGCCACCCTGCCCCTTCTTGAAAACTGAAATTTGAAAGAATCAGAAACCCTGAGCAAAGATGTCAGTCTAAGTGTCTTATCTCCTCAGCATGCACTGCTGGCAGGCTGACTTTCTCAAGCATTTTGGCTGCTGGATGCTACAAAGGCAAAGTTCCATTAACCTGAGGCCAAACCAGGCTAAACAGAGCTGGGAACTCTCCCAAGAAGAACTAGAGTAATCCTCCCTCTCCTCTTCTAACCCCTCCTTTTTCTTGTTTGCCTAAAGGTGTGAAGACAAAACAAGTTTGAGCCTTGCATATTTTAAAGGAATTGCTTTTCTATTTCAAAAGATATTCCTGTCATCAGAGAGTGAATACATATCACAGCCAGCAACAGCTCCTTTGCATTTAAGTCTTCAATCTGATTGTATAAATATGTATACCATGGAACAGAAAACACTCTGACAGGTACATAGGAAGCCTGACAGGATAACCACTCCTCTGCCTACATGCACTAAGCCACTGGATAAATAACTATTCAAGTTCATGGGCTTTTTCTTTTCTTCTAAATACATTCTATTTACTTGATCGTCTGTAATGACTCCTCTCTGAAATTGTTAAGCTCTATCATGTAGAACCATATTTAGATGGATTTACACTTAACACTCATATCAAGAAATGAGATGGCATCACTCACCTAACACTGTCACTTGGCATAAAGTATTCTCTTTTGCTCAAATAATGGCTAAATTCCAATCCTCATGCCTGCAGCAAATATCTTAATCTACAAGCTATCCCATATTCCTGGGGTCAGGCACAGAGCAAGGTGATATTCTTTACCATTAATACTCTGAAAGCTGGACATTTATGGCATGAAGTGCAAAAAGGAATTTGAAAACAACTACTATTTTTGTGCCTAAATGGAGATGTTTTTACACAGCCTCTTTTTCGGGAGGTGAGAGCCCAATATTTTACTCAGAAACGGTTGTATCAAGTCAGAACAAGCTTCCATACAGAACAGCAGTGACTCTCTAATCATATCCTATGCCAGAGGAAAGAAAAAGTGCAAGGATAGAGACAGCATTCAGGAACACTTCCCCTGAGCCTTTCCTCAGGCTCCAGCTCTTGGGCGCTTCCTGAGTCTGAAGCGTCTTCATATTTCATAGCCTTTACCAGGTTTTATTCCCAATTTTCTCATTTTTGAAGTCATGCTGCTCACAGCATGTCCTGTGGCACCAGTATCTACAGGCTTAGCCACATATTCTTCTAGAAACCATTCTTTATTCACCCTTTTCCATGCAACCCCTAATTTTATGCTTACCAAATCTGTCAAGTCCATCCTCAGCCACCTGCTGCTTAGACTGAAGAGATCTACACTAACTACCCTATCTCTGATCCCGCCGTCTCCCTTCTCTGCATGTTTTAGAGCTGTTCCAGGCTTTTTGAGATGAGAAGCACCAGAACTTTACACAACATGCAAGATACAGGTGAGGCATCAGTATCCTTCAATGGAGGCTCACAGGTTAAGCACAACAGAACTGAAGCTTCCAAAAATCTCTCTGTTTTGTACAAGCCTTGGCCTTGAATTCATTTGTGTTTACAGAAAGACACCTTTTTCCCACACTGCCAGCTTCGCTGGATATTTCAGATTAGACCAGCACTTCAGCTATTATTATAACTTACCAACAGAACCAGATGCTACAGAGAAGGAAAAGTAAATTCTAGAGAACACAATAAAATAACATATTACCCACAGAAACTGTCTTCCAAACCTCATGTTTTAATTCTTAACCCATTAAGATTTAAATTTTTATTATGTGCAGGAAACTTTGAAATTGGAGAGACTCAAGAAAGCTAAGTATCCTCAAAGTCTAAGTCTTTGGAAAAAGTAGAGGAGCGCAGGATCCCAAATGTTACATTTAGAAATGGTTTTTCTATCTTCATTAAGGTAACAAGTACGTTAATTTCAAGGGATTTTCCTTTACTGTTGAAAAAATTGATCTTCCACCTTTGCTGGACGTCAGCTGTTCTTATTTTAGGGGAAATGAGAAATAGGAGCAACATGAGATTGTATTCATCATTCATGAATAGAACCCTTTTTTTAGATGGATAGAAATGCCAGTTGGACAAGAACAGTGATTCAAACCAGCATCCTTACAGCCAAGTCACCAAAGAGAGCTTTTAAGGAAGATGAACTTCAGGCTTACCCTCACCAATAATTTCAGCAGCTCAATTACAAACACTGTTAATAGATGTGAATTTTCAGCACCTTTCAGGAATTTTGGCAACTTTAATGCAGTAGTGAGTTTCACAGACTGTCTTGCCTCTGAAGTAGATTTCTGACTTTGATCGTATTCTTTTTTTCCTGACCTTTCATTGCCTAGGAACATTCCTTGTTCTCATGTCCTGGAAGCTGGTAACAGAGAGAGCCTAATCACTGCATCTTTGCTGGGAGGACTAAAGGTACCCGAATACAAATGTTATGCAAAATTCACGAGGAACAGAAAGGCAGCAACAAAAATGAGAGTTATTTAAAATTAATAATGAGAGGGACATTTTGGGAGACTTTCAACTTAGAAAGCAATAGCTTGTTAAGCTTGCTTTAATACCAGCTTAGTTCATTACTCATTACAGAGTGACAGGGAAAATAAAGCTGGAGGAATTGTTAATGATGCCAGAAGTCTGTGTTATGCATTTTGTAGCTCCTAATCTCTTAAAACTAAAGGAAAAAAAACCCCACCAAAACACAAAAACCCCAAAACCACCAAAAAAAGCCACAACAACAAAGAAAAACTAATCACCTGTCCCTAGTCCACTGATTTCATATCAAATTGCCAGCAAACAAATCCACTTAAGGGGTATTTTTTAGTTCCTTTTCTGCTATAGTTTAATTAGATGCCACCAATAAGTCTCTGAAAGCAACATAATTTCATGTCTCAAAGCAGTTAGAGAAGACTTGCTCTCTCTTCATGTCTTTGCCACCCTGCCTCCTTCTGCTGAAGTACTAGGCAGGGGTCCACATTGCCCTGGCATGACCTTCATGTTGCTCAGTGCTTTCCAGGGTCTCATATCACCATCACCACCTACAAGTCAATGCTTTTGAACCTGCTAGCCCAAAAACTTACAAGGCTTTTCTTCCCCCATTTCTGTTAGGGATGGTCTCTGCAGTTGCTAAGATGAAGCAGATCAATGAACGCATTTCTAGAATTCTGGTTTCATTCAGTTGCTTCCCAAATCATCTCCAATAGTGCTTTACCCAGCCTGATTAATTTCAGGTGTTGGACACGGTGAGGGCTGTGAGTCCAAAACTCTGCTTATATGACATTACAGCGTGACAGCTACTTCGTGCAGCCAAAGGCTCTGCAAGAGGCAGAGCTGTAGGATGGTAAAGTACACTCCCTCTTATTGATGTCAACCAAATGCTCTTTCACAAAGCTGTTTTCCTAAGAATTCAGTTAGTGATGGCTACTGAAACACCACAGAGATTAGATGTACATCCACTGTGAGATCACTTCTGATAAAGACAAAATATTGATGAGAATAGTCAATTTGCTATGAACAGAAACTTGCCAGTCACTGGCTTTGTGTGAAGGATGTTCACCTGGCACTCTATTTTTCCACTCTCACATGAAGACAGACACACAGCATGCTTTAGGAGGATGAAAAAAATCTACTTTACACTGACAGGTAATTTATTGCATGAGCCTCACTGAAAATAATAGGACTTAGCTCTTGACATGCAATTCCATATGCTTGTTCCATACACATCTTCCAAGTATCTCTGATTGTTTCAGGGATACAAACAAAGTCTTCATTCATTACATGCATTAATGCACAGCTAAATATAGCACTCTCAGAGCAACCGGATCATCTTTCTGCCTTACAAATTTCTGACAACTCCTTAGCAGAATTCTGGTGACACAGACATTAGGAGTACAAATTTTAAAGCAAAATAGTCAGAGCGGACAAAGATGTCATCCCACTGTAATCATCAAAACATGTACCTCCACCAAATGAGCCTACTCCTCTAATAATCCTACTCAAAAAGTCTGGTATTAAAATGTAATCATAATGGGAAGCACTAAAAGGTGTAAGTGATTTCCAAAGTGCAGGAAAACATAATCTAAAGACTATGTGGAATTGTGCATCCACTGAAGCATTTGGAAAAGGATCCTTGAAATCAGTGGTGCAACACTTAGGTCCCAAAGTAACTTCCTTGAGACTTCAGTGTGAGCAACAGAATACTTCCTTCCTGCTGGCAGAGATGATGCTCTCACCAGCCCTTGATATTTCTGGGTTCTATGGAAGTGTGCAAGCACACAACTAGTTTTATTGACTTGCAGGATCAAAACCTTAATGCACTTGTTCCCACAGTTCTGGAATACATGAAAAATCATTTAAGTGAAGTAAAACAATTGTCTCTGAAGTATTCACTGTGCACGTGGGGAGGATCATGTAAAGGAAGGAGAATATAGTGGTTTACATTGCCTTTACTTGCACGGTTTCAGCAGTGGGGGAAAGAAAAGCAAAACACCTCTTCCAAGTTTGTGTGTGGTTTGTAAATCCTCCTGAAAGGAGGTGGCAATGAGAAAGGAGACAGTTGGGACAGGTAGACACTTTCGAATGGCAGCCAAAACAAAAACAAAACAAAACAAAACAAAACAAAGAAAAGAACAAAATAACCTGTAAGTGCTTTTTCCCTACCACTTTGTATTTAGTAGATAGGCAGACTTGGAGAAGGGCCCACTGTAAAGCTAATTAAGTCAGCTTCTTTCCAATTGCTTTAACTGGCTTTTGATGAGGCTCAGCTTTTAGATCTCACTATTCCTAATAATCAGAATCATTACTGTAGTGCTCAAGGACCAACCAAGAATGAAACCCCGCTGCTTTAAACACATTGCAAACAAAACCAAAAGCATTCTTGACAAAGCTTTTTGTATAATTTAAAAAGGAAAAAGGTAGGAGGATGATTTACAATGATCTGCACTTCATCTGCTGTTTTGCCACCTGAAAGCCAGGCATGGCCAAAGGAAGGAACATATTTCTGCTCTAGCTGCCTTAACACTATCGCAGAGCTGCTCAGAGAAGCTCCACAATGAATAGTGTGGGGTGTAAAGTGTAATGTAGCCGTTGTGATCTTCCTCATTCCCAGAAACTGCACAGAGAGGTAAAGGGTAAGACCCCGTGATTTAAACTGCACGGCACAGCCTTTCCACAGCCTGTGCCACTGGCACAGCAGGACCAGCCACTCCCAGTCACTGCAAGGAAACACCAAGTACATTCATTTGGCAACATCACAGAGGAAAAGTGCTTCCAAGGGACTTGAAAATACTTACATGCCCATCTCTCTAACCAACAAGAACAACTCAAAATCAAAGATAGAGCTGATGAAATTCCAGTGAAATTCTTGATATATCATGAGACCTTATGTTGGTTAGAATATGCATTAAAGAAGGCCCAGGACATTCTTATTTCCAGCTGAATTAGTGGCTCACAGCATGGCAACCACTTGTGAAGACCTCACAGGAAATTACATTGGGGGAAATAAATAAATAAATAAATAAATGTAAAGGAGTATGAACTTACTGTGCTGCTGTAGAACAATGCCCCAGTTAGATCTAATCAGAGCACTGGAAAGAAACTGAACAGAGTACCAGAAAACTTAGAGAAGATTAGATTGATCCCTAAATCAAGAAAAAATCTGGGAGACAAGAACAAAATCAATCCACACTGTACAGAATGAAGAAACAGTTTGCTAGACTCCACAAGAAAATCCACAAGATCTTATCTGGAGTGGATAATATGCACTCATATCAGTATTTATTTTTGTACAATAGAATAGGTTAGAAGGTGAAGGAAGAATGGAAAGGTAGATGTAAACAAAAAAAAACCAACGCCAAAACCCACCCCAACCAGACTGTAGAGCAGAATACAATTAATTTTTATATCCCATGTCCATTGCAAAGTGTTGTAAATCACATTGCTGCAAGAGTCAATCACAACCTAAAGGAACAATAATGCTTAAAGGAGGTTAAGTATAGAGGACATGGCGCTTAGAGGAGGAGAAAGAAAATGTTTTGGGAAGAGAAAATCCAACCATGTCAAACATGATAGGGGCAGTTTGGAGGAATAAGGGAAGTAGTGTAGCAGGTTTGAATGCATCTTTCTGTGGAGACTGGAAGGTTTTTTCCCTCCACAAGAATAATGAGCATTCAACCAAATGAAAATAATCCACTGGCATCAAATATCAATAATTCTATCAGAGAGGAACACTGCTTTCTAGCTCCCCTTCAACACCACCTGACCAGTATCTTTAACAGTTATTTCACAGAGCATGCAGACATTTGGTTTTAAAGGTCAGAATGGATGATCACAACCACCTAGAACCTGAACTTGATGCATAATGCCAGGAACAAGTAGTACTGTACTCTCCAAAGCTCACATCCACAAACAGCATGCCAGCTGTGCTAAGAAAGCAAGCTCTTCTTGAAGTCGTTCCAGTTTCCACCCCAGAGCTCTTACCCACTCATCCCCTCACATACACTCATACCCCAGAAGACTGACGCCAGCCCCTCTGTAACAATTTATTAAACATAACATTGAGTCTCACAGGGTAGGTGGTTACATATTCAAATCTACATTGCCTTATTTGTTTAACCTTTACACCTATGGATACTCTCAAATCCACAATCCCATCTTTTCACCCCAAATAGTACCCTTTTCTAAGTCCTTCCTTTTCCAGCTGCATAAATATGGTCTGTAAAGCCTCTTCATATCAAGGGACTTGCTCTCCTCATCTGTATTCACTGCTGCCTTCACCTCAAGAGGGCTGCCGCACGTCAGCTATTGATTTCTGTAGGCAGTTTCCTGTCATCAGCATTAAGTGATTGCTTAGTAGATGGACAGGGGGAAACTCGAGCATGTGAGCAGTGTTATTTATCATGGAAACAAAGAGCTTTGCAATGAGAGGTGAGGCTGGAGAGGAGGAGGAGGAATTCTGCCAGGCTGAAGGATGCCAGCACCCAGGCAAAGCCCAGGGTTTGGGGAGGGCAGGTGAAAACAATTCTTTGCAATGGCTGGATTCCCAGAGAAACTGCCTTTAAGCTTGATCCTTACCCCAAGAGTGAACTTGGCCTTCATGATTAGTGGGGAGCAACAAAAGTAAGGAAGTTGTTGGATTAAGTCTCTCTTAACCCTTTTTGGATTAGATCAGTGGTACCGTAGAGTGCACTGGAGCTTCAGAAAATGACTCTTGCAGAGGAAATGCAGAGCAGTGTTGATTCCCTAGCACTGCTGCAGACACTTAAGGTCTGCAATGAAGTTTAATGAATGTAATGAAGCAGAGAACAGAGCCTTTGCTCTAGAGAGCTTAGGCAGCCCCACAGCTTCCAGGTCCATGCAGAACTGCAGTACAAGCAATTTTCTTTCTACCATCCATGAAGTTTCCAACTGGCAGAGAACACCAGGGTGTCTACAGGTGTTCACTGGTTAATTAATTGGAAGGTATCATACTCCTACATAAACACCTTGAAGAGGCATTTGAGAGTTTGTCACCTTTACAGAAGATTTCCTGGAACTACAGACTGTAGAGAAGGGTGTCATAGAAAACTCCTAAGGGCTACAGTTGTAATCACATTCTTGTAGCCTGCAATACATTTGATCCTAACAGCATCCAGATCAATAGCAATATTTAATACCATGCCTTTAACGAAATGAAGTAAAGGAAAGGAAACAGAGACACCACCACAAACAGTTAACTAAATTATGTTTGGGATATCAGGGGAAACATCCTTAGCAAAATGCTTCACATCCCTCTAGGCTGTGTCTCCCCTGCTTTCGTATACACTACCCTATCAAGGAGAATAAAGTGGTTCTGATTACTTGCTAAAAATAGAAGACATCAATAAAAGTCACTTCCAGCTTCTTTAACCACTTCCTACTGCAGAGAATGTGCTGTTATAGGAAGGTTTGGGCATGCAAGTCCATTGCCATCTCTTGGTCATCTGCACTCTCACAAACATGCACTGAAAGCACAGGTATACCTTCTGCAAGGTATCATTTTAAATGGGCATCATGGTTTCCCTCAATCCGTGCACAAGAGCCTCCACAACTAATTCAGAGCAGAGCATCGCTGCTTTCCAGACCACTACAGCTGTACACATTGTGAGGGATTTTGCTCTTTACAGTCTGTCTGGATCTGAGGACTTTGTGTCTACTTCTACAGTAACAGGGATTTTTTTTTTTAATTCCTGATTCCTCAGCATAAAAAAGGAACAGATTTCTTTAAAGTCAAAAGTATTACTAAACTCTTTAATCACTATAGGATAATTAGCATCTTTCAAGAGTAAAAAGGGGTTGCTTACCCAAAACCAATTGTGCACCTACAAATACACACAGACAAGAAGATCCCTACTTTATATCATTTATGTTGTGTTCCTCAACACCTGTAACAACCTAGCTTTCTTTCCTTTGGGCATCCAGCAGACAACTGGCCTCAATCTCCTTCCTTCTTTTTAACCTCTTTTGCAGAAGCAGTCTGATGTCTCGGTGCCCAGCAGTGATATTAATCACTGAAACCCTCTCCATTCCCCTCGCTTCTCTTAACCTGAGAATCTGTTATGTAAAGAGTGGAGCTCAGAAAGCAGTTGACAAAATATAGTTCTTACAGCTGCATGAATGTCAGCTGCATGAATGTCAGATGCTACAACCTTCCCCCTTGCTGCTTCCCACCTCAAAAAAAAGAAAGAAAAAAAAAAAAAGATAAGCACAAGGCTGCTGGGGAACAATGTATTTGCCTGGCAGGAGCAGAGCAATTTCTGAAGGCAGCTATATAATTGGGACATTTTTATGGAAGCCCTGTAAGGGATGAGATCATGGAGTATGCCACCTAGCTTCCAAGCCATGTCTACTTCCAAGTTCCTGAAGCTTTCTGTCCAAGGCAAAGTGTGTTCACAGAGGCAGATTATTCCCTAAGAATATGTATTAAGTGGCTTGTGACTTTAAAGTAACAAGACCAAGCAGTTTGAGCAAAGAGTCTCTGCAAGAATTACAATCTTAAACACAGCAAATATTTTACTGTCAAAGGAAAGTGCCATCAGTCTTGAACTGAAGGGCAAGGTGTGGGGGAAAAAGGAAAGCCTCTACTGTTGTCTTCACTTTGGCAGACCAGATTCTGATGCCTTTTCACATAGATCAGTAACTGATACCAGAAACAAAATCACCAAACTGCCACCAACTGAACACAGCAGCACCCAATGCAGCTAAGAAAAATAATATCTATTCAAAGAAATTCGGTCACTGAATGTCTGGCCCTACTCAATCCAGAATACATAACCCAGTATCTTTGAACCAAGATCTCAATCCCCAATAAAATTACCTTGGTTTAGGTGGTTACTACTTGTCAGTTCATCCGCTGTGGCACTGCCTGTGTGCTTTCAGCAACCCCAGTTTCAAGAAATCTGAATGTTTCATTGTGAGTGAAGCTAAGCAGACTTACTTCAAATATATCCTGATTACAAGTGTATACATAGACTACGATCAGCACTCAGCTCATGTGATAATTCAATCATAAAAAGGCCTGAATTTTAACCAGAGACACACAAAACCCACTATGATACAAAGGCTGATGTATTGCATCAAAGTAACATTATTGCTGTTAATCCAAGACACCACCTAAGTACAAGTCAAATTCCAGGTTTGGGGGGTTTTGTCTTTTATGGGACCACCATACAGGGACGTGAAAATGTCAGGATCTCCACATAAAAGATTAGGATTAGCAATGCTGGTGCTGGACTCTGTAATTTAAAAGATGCTTTTCAGCAAACAGACGATACAGACTGTCACTGGGTGCAACTCCCTGCTCAAAGCACGACTAGCACAGAATAGTGGTGGGCCATTCTGAATTCTCTATAGTATATAGTATATGATACTATATAGACTTCACAGACTACAACTCCTGCTAAGAAGATTGAAAGTATAGGCAGGGGAATAGATGAATGATGGTGAAACAGCTAGATTAATATTAGGACAGAAAAGACTTTTTTTTTTAATGGAATTTGAAGAGGCAGAGAAAGGAGAGCTTTGAACTGGCCTTTATTTTATCCCATAGGTAAACTCTGAATGCAAGAGCAACTTTGGTAATAATTCCTATGTGCCAGCTAGTGCTACACCTGTCTAGACCCACAGCCAATGATAGATAAGCTCTCTTCTAAAGGGTAGAGGGAAAGGAATTCTCAGAAGGTGAACAGCAAGGAACTCTACCCTTTTTCCAGTGCCTTCTCCCACTTCTTTACTCCTGCTTATATACTCTTATAGATACTTATACACTCTATCTCTGGGATGAGTGTCCATCTGGCACCTCTTCCCAAAAGCAAAGGCAAGGTATTGCAGCATCCAATACCCCACTACCAACTCTGTTAAACTTTCTCTGTAGGAGAAATAAAAGCAAATATTATAGTAAAAGAAAATAATTAATAGAAGCTTCCTAACAATTTGCTGAAACAGAGAAAAAGTGTAAGCTTACCTACAGCTGAAATAAGTCCTGCTCACACCTTTTCCATGGACAAAACCAGCAAAGTACAAGGATGCTGGTCAAGCTGTATCATAAATTGATATTCATCAAAGATCAAGATTATTCTTTTACTAAAAGAACTGTCTCAATCTCTGAAATACTGTAAACTGGTCTTACATTTTGGCCAAAGCCTTCATTTCTAATGATGCATTTCGCTCCCAGATGCTGAACTGGACACTTTGTAGTGTCTGCCTCATAAGGATGGCCCTGCTCATGATAGTCAATGTTTCCTGATGTCCTCCCCAGGTACTCTAAGCTCAATTTAGTATGCTGGTCTGAGTAGCAATAGTCATGGTGCTGCTATTAAGTGAGATTTGGCAAATATTTCTGCTAACACTGTTTCCACATAAAGCTCTGTGAGCACATTGAGAAAAGAGAGTGCAGCTTTTCTCCAAATTCTGGTTAGTAAGATACAAAGCATCAGGCACTGTCAGTTACTCAGTACCCACAAAAAGGGGGGGAATGGCACCAAGTGCTGAGCAGCTCAAGGAAGGGGGTGTTGTCCCACCGTAAGTACACTTCACTTTAAACAGTGGGTTTGCCATCTGTTCTACCCTCTAATTACAAAATATAAACCAAATATAACTCACTACTGAATCATAAAAATTAAGTTATAGGCGACGTAGATTCATGGGGAAAGTTCTTTATTTAATGTAGAAAGCATCTGCAAGGTTTCTCTTATGTCACCTCCCAGGCAGTAATCTAGGGAAAATGAAAAGAGAGCCCTTCCCCGTGACTCTGCCAAACATGCTTCTGGCAAACCTGGATGACTCCTCAGGGGATGCTACACTTCAGGAAAATTATGTTGCAGGGAAATGCCCACTCCAATTTATCTCTCTATGCAAAAGTAGAAGTATTACTATAAGAAAATGGATAACACAGCCACAATGGTCTAAGGACATAACTGGGGCAAGTTTGTGAGAAAAAATATCAGGCTTTATTAGAGTGATTCATACAGTTGGCCAAAAAACACACCCACCCCAAAACACCACAACATAAAAAGCCCACAGATCAGTTTTTGGCTATGCAGTTCTTCATTGGGGACTTATATGAAAAAAAAAAGTTTGGGTTTTTTCCCAACTACACCCAGTTATAAGATTATAGTATTTCAGGTTGCTGAGTGGCACAATCTCACTGTAATGGAAACACAGACAGAAGAAATGCAGAAGACAACACCAGGGTTTTTCAGAATCTGGAATCAGTTTTGTGGAAGAGCAGCAAGAAAGGAGGAGTCTGAGGCTTCCCTTTGATTCAGCCTGTCCTGGCTACAGGCAGTTCTGCCATCCGAGGTTGTCTGTACTGCAAAATTTTGGAGACCCTTTACATCATTCCTGTCCTCTCTGACACAGGGTTTCATTACGGACAGAGATGTGACGAGGACTGGCAGCTGCCACAGGAAAGCGACCTTTGCACCCCACCACGCAATGAGGCAGCAAACACAGGAGCCTGGTGACAACATGAGCTGCTGCCGCAGGACAGGCAGTCCTTGCACAGCCTGGGATTTCACAGACAGGCGGCAATTTGCCTGACTGGGAGCTCGCTGCCTTACCAGATGAATGTGCCTAATTGCTATTTCGGAATAGGTGCCTATCAGTGATATTTAATGGAGGTGGAGATGTGGGAAAGGAGGTGGCAAACATACAGAACTGGCTCTGGATTTTGCAGTCAAACCAACCCACTGCTTAAATGCATTTTAATACCCAGGATCTTTCACTATAAGTGAGCACACTTACTGAAACCATACCTAATGGTAGCAGGGAAAATCTAACAAGAAAAGCCTGCCTGGAATAGCTCTCCTACGCATAAGGAACTGCGATAAATCAATCACAACCCACATTACAAAAGCAGGAGCGCTGACCAAGCTAAAAAGCACGTGTGTGCACCCTGGATTTAGACTCTGGACACATGGGGTTTATGTCAAATCAGTTTGAAGGTGAGGAATGTAGCAACTGATGATACCAACTAAGGATGCTTCTGCCAGACAACTCAGTCACTAGTTCCTGTGTACACCAGCAAAACAGATACTCACTAAAGGGTTGATGAAACTCCTAGCACAGGCAAGGGCTCGCTTTAAAGGGCCAAGTAGTTAAAACAGTTGAATAGGCTAATGGGTAATGCATCCTGTTTGCAAAAACGTTCCCTACTGCACAATGTTAAAGGCAAATTTCTAAAATTCTGAGTCAATAAGAACAACATAATTGAAGAGAAAGATGGATGGGACACCCACAAATGAACTACAGAAAAACCAGACCAAAGTGCAAGTAGTACTTTTTCAATATTTTCAGGGAGGTAGGGGTCTTGAATTAAGGCCCAAAAAAAAAGGGGGAGGGGGGCGGGGGAGGGAGAGAAGGCACAAGGCTATATATAGAAGCAGTAAGGTCTGTATATCAATATGAGAAGCTCAAATGCTAAAACTGGTGAGTTGGAATAACTACCAGTAAGACAGAGCTCTGACAAAAGAGGTACTTCCTGAGCATGGCAGTGTACTAAATCAGTTGGATGCCGTTCTGGAAGGACAGAATAGGTCATGACTACTGGGGAGGTTACTCTACTGAAAGATCCCTGTAACCTACTAAGATAATAATGACTGAAGAGGAGAAACTGTATCTTCAGAACTATAGAGCTACAAAGTCTCTAAGCTATAAGAGTATATGTCTTCTTAAAAAATTACTATCTTAACCTCTAGAGCTGGCACAAACTGCCAACAAAATCCTGATCTTACTGGAGTCTGCGGAGCTTCTCATGCTGGATTCAACAGAACTGGAACACCATTCTGGGCTTTATATACATAGTCTTAACATCTCTGGATAAGACAACCATAAATGATCTGGAATAATTGCCATTTTAGGTTTTCTGCCCCTTCTCCTGAGGTGTCTGGCACAGGTTTTACATTAGACAAGTGCAGTAATGCTTGTATGATGAAAAGTGAATGCCAAATAAATAAAAGGAAAAAGGCTGAGGATATAGCTGATGTGGATTCAGAACTATCATAATAACAATAATAAAAATCAGTTGCAAAAAAAGCATCCAAAGGAAATGTTTATTTGTCTCCTGCAGACAAAGAGAAAGCAGACATTAAGATGGGTGACCCCTTCTGCAAAGGCAGACTGAGTAGAAAACCTTCCTTTGGTTTTCTTTTCCCTAAAGAAGGAGAAGCTGAGGTCAATAGGGAAAATGTGGGCTAAAGGACACAGAATCAAGGCAATTCTGAGCGGTGAGCAGGCATTCGAGCAGACTACAGCAGCAATTCTTGTTCTGCTCAAAGATCTGCTGAGAGGAAATCACTGCGCAGGCAAGAGCGGTGATAAGTACTGGTGATGAAAGGTTTGGAAATGGTAAATAAGAATGGTGCTTTGTAAGACACACAAACCAAAGTTACACTTCCTGACTGCGAATGATACATGCAAATTCCCACACAGGTGCTCAGTACTCTTGCCCTCCCTTACTGCCTCAACACATATGTCTATGCATACATGAGATCTTCCTGCTACCCACAGTTTCTTCGGGCAGTGAGTGATAGAGAAAGGATCTGGCTCCAACAGCCCCAACTAGCGACATAATTTCTCAGTAATCTACAACTGCATCATATGTGCAACTAAAAGAGTGTGGTTTGATATCACAGTCCTTTCCTTGGCACTTTCACCCAGACATGACACTGCTAAAAGAATCAGGAATAATGTTCTACAGGAACTGGCATGTTTAACTCTTTGAAGACAAGACAAATGCCTTTCACAACTGAGTGACCTATAGCTTCTAATATTTATACCAATCCCATAAGAAGTGGGATGGAAGCAGCCCTGGGCACATCACTGACCACTTTGACTTGCAGAAATAAAAAGCGCTTTACAGGCTGGTAACATCAAATGCTGCCCAAAGATCAAAAATTTGTTAGAGACTCACAAAGAATGTGATAGTGCTGCTGCCTCAGTCCCTCTGCCTCCAGGATGCTTTTAAACAGGCATGTGCTCCTCTGAAACACTCAATTTGATGTGGAGACAGCAAGGGCAGAGGTTTCCAAATTTATGCTACACTTTTACATTGTTTCTGTAAAGCTGCCTTCATATTCCATGAATTTGGTCAAATAACTCATGAGTAAACATTTTTAATAGCTTATTCAGCTCTGCCTGATAACAGAATTAAACTGCCCCAGTTGTACGATCCTTCTGTCAGGCTTACAGGTAGGAGAATAGAATGAGCTGTTCAAAACTTAGGATCAAAGGTAATTAAAAAAGACTGCCGTGTATAAACAATATCTAGATCACTGCACAAACTCTCTGGAGTGTCAAGGGCAGCTATAAAGTTCAATCCAATAATACAATTTCCTGCTTAATTAATAACATTTTCAAAAGAAGCAGACAGCAAGATTAGGGCTTCCTTAAAGAGTACACCTACCAATGACAGAGACAACCAACCAGGGCAGAGTGGAAGATTTAAGAGACAGCTCATTAATATTTCCTTGGTGATAAAAATCCTTTTGGGGATACACAGGCACTTTGGTTCACTGGCCCCAGTCCTCTTCTGAGGACTCAGATAAGTACAGTCTAGAGAAATGAAGTAGGAAAAAGCAAACCAGAAATTCCCTGTCAGCACTATCTAAACAACTGCAGCACCGATCTCGAGAACAAACCCACCAGTGTGTACCTGCGTGGGTCACTTCAGAAACAGAATCAATTGCCAACAGAGACAGAAAGAGCAAACACTGAGGCTGGAATGGCAAAGTCCAAAGCAGGGACTTCTGCAGGGGTATATGGACACCTGACAGCCCGGCAGCACCCACATACTGGTCCATGGTAGGTCATTTTGTAGAATTACAGATCTGTTCTCAGATTATAAAAGTTACTGAAATTAATGAAGATACAAGAAGCCCAGACCACCTGCAACTCTATGGTAAGCAGAATCTATTTTCCAGTTTTCAATTAAAAAAAAAGCCCAGTATAAAGTACAGCAGTAGGCACAGAGGTAGGAGCTGGAACCTAAATGCAATCTGCTAAAAGTTACCACAGTGTCAGAAGAAAACTCAGTCTTACTTTGCTGTTCTCAGGGCTTCTCCCACTCAGAAAAAGAGGCTTGATCAGGCGGCTAGAGGCACAGCATCTAAGAGTACTGAAATTACTTCAGCCTGCTGCCTTTCACATAAATCCTGGATTATATGACACCACACATGACATGGGTAACACTTCTGCTCAGTCTTGACATTTGCTAAGAGAATCGTATGAGTCTGGAGTGTGAGAGGTGAGGACCCACTTTCTCAGATCCATGTCACAGATGCCTTGTTCAAGGGCAAAGCTCCTCCTGTCTTCTGCAGAGCACAGATTGGGAGAAGTTGTAACTGACTGAAGAGTCTGAAGAGAGAGACTTGGAATAAACCTTCAAAGAACCTAAAAGATGTTCAGCTGTAATGGAAATTCAACACGAACATGGATATTTAAGTCTTATTAGTCCTTTTGAACATTCTAGGCTAAAAATTGTCTTATCCTAAAATCTCCCTAGTTCAGATGATGACTCAGTCATTCTCAATCATAGAAAACTACATAGTTATTAATGAGCAGCAGCCAAAGCTTCTTGAAGAAGAAAATACAGACAATACAGGCTCTCCAAACATTCCCCTTGTTTCTTCCTCCTATCACACGTATATAACTATAAGCTCTAAATGCCATAGACCCAAAGTGTGACTCTTCTGGACTCCCTTCACTTCCAGCTATAACATCTGATGTGGGTTTCTTCTCTTCTGGCACACCTATTAACCACCTAATAGCCTGGAATGGCTGCTATCAGATAACCAAGTTTGTAAGGAGATGCTGTTTTCCAAAAGACTAAAAGTTCTGCTCTGCTCAATATTTTCACATTTTATAATTTTTTTTTAAATCATGTCTTTAAGTAGAAAAGTAAATCAACAGAATCTTACAAGTAAAGCCACACTAAATTATTACTGCACTTAATTTTTACTTAACCCACTTCAACTATTAAAAAAGCAAGGCCTGTGTTAGAGAACTCAATTCTACAGTTTCACACCTAATGACATGCAGTTAAGCTATCTGACACAAGCTAAATGACTCTCCAGCAAGGGAGATGAGCATCAGGTCCTGCAGCACAAGGAAATGTAGTGATGTTGGCTGCACTAGACTGAGCTCACCGTACTCATTTTAAAGCAATTATACAGAAACAAGGATTTTCTTTGGTGATATTGCTCAAGTGGTTTGCTGATAACAAAAGTATTTATTTCCATGTCTTGGGTATTGTTTTTAATTGGATAGGAGAGGGAAATTGTTTATTTTAGATCTTTTGAGACTTCCCCACTAACGTTAGAGATAATCTCTATTTTACCAGAGAGTTTCAAATATAGTTCTCCAGTAAGTAAGTAGCCTGGTTTGTGAATTCCTTCCCTAACAGGTAACCTGCAAAAAAATCCTACTGGGAATTTCTATTCCATGGCCTATGGATATAGGAAAGTAATTACTTTGTATTGTATCCTACTTATGCACACACTGTCTCTTGCAACACCCATCTCTTATCTTGTACTACTTATTTCAAAGAAATTGATAGGATTTTCTCTTAATAACCCTAAATATTCGTATAACTCAATGTATACTTTTTCCCTCAGAACCAGATATTCTGTCCAATATATACACCTACTGGTCTGGTGTAATCGTTGTAACTTCCAAGCCTGATAGATCTTTAAGTCTCACAGCTGTCACTTGTTATTTCAAATTCCAAGTGAAATAAGATCTTGTTAGTCAAAATTGAACACCCACTCACTAAAATTCAGTTAGCTCATGCTCTCATACACATGCACACACACATGCACACAGCAATGAAACCTTTCAGATAAAACAAATGATTCTACATCCTGCACAAAAAAAGAGTATGTCTGGCATGAACATCTAATTCAACAACTATAGCTCTTCATTTTTCTTTAAGCATCCACTTTTCCAGCTCTGAACAAAGTCAGCAGCAGTGCTGAATTGTCACAACAAAGTTTTTGTAGAACCTTTTAGAAGGCTCTGGAGATCCCAGGACATGCATCTAAGACTTTGATATGCAAAAGCTTCTGATTGTGCCTTTTCAAAAGCCCAGCTTTATCTTACGAATCCTACTTCCTTGCATACTGGAAAATAGCCTCATTCCATAGCACCAGTAGACACCACTACATTCTCATTAAAACCTCTCAGTGCAAATACCAACAGTAACACTAGTGCCAAGATGAACAAGGTTCTACGCAGTCCTGTACTTGCAATATTGCCAGAAGGCTCCACTTCCTTTTCCTTCCTGCCATTGCCTGTGCAGAGGTACCAGTATCGACTGGCACAAGGATGTGGCACCAGCCTGAAAGCCACAAAATGGATACCACCCACTACAGCAATGGCATGGGTTTCCACCTGATCCCACTGCTTCCTTGGAGGCTGGGGATGAGCTGAGGATACATCGGGGTTCCAGTCACTTCAGCAATGCCAGCACCCCTGCTGCCCCATGACAACCCGTGCAATACGAACTATAAGGCACCCTCTGCTGTGGCTCAGGAGCTACAGGTCAGACAACCCTGTGCAGTGCCCAGTGACAGGCTTTTAAGCACCATCTGAGCTCTCTGGCACTGTCTGTCTTGTATTCTGCAGCAGTAACCACATAAACTTTGCAGCAGAATCCATGGGTAGCTGAGGCATAAAGGTTTGTATCTAATTAACACACTATAGCTATTGGGAAACCAACTGTGCCCCTGCAGCTTCCCCACTTTATGAATGTTGTTTAGAAAAAACGGACAAAACATTTGGCACTCGAGGCAAAGCCTAATTTGGGAACAGAACAAAGCAGGGTGTAGCTGCAGAGACAAAACCAAAATCAAATTTAAACTACTGTGTGCAGCACTGGAGCTATGAGCAACCTGCCACATAGTCAGAAAAGGGGTTAAATTGGACTGAAGTTTGGGGAAAATGGACCTGTTTGGTAATTCAGTGGAAGATCTGACACCTCTATCGAGCGACTGAAACAGTACACAATAGCTAATGATATCTGTGATGAGAAGAAGATGGCTGTTTTACTGAGCATAATGGGGACTGAAGCCTGTAACTTGCTGTGCAACCTAACAGCTCCTATTATACCAGCAGACAGCAAAGTATATGCCAAGACTGAGTGAATCCTACAGAGTCCCCAGTCCACAGGCTCCGTGTGGCCACAGAGCCACATCTTCACTTCTATAGATATTAGATAAAAGGGGGGAGGGGGCACGACACCCAACCTCAACATGCGGCCGGAATAAACAATAATCAACGGGGCGTTGGCAGTGGGGACACGAGGAGATGCTGCACAAAGAGGATTAACTGGCAAGCAGCAAGCAAAGGGAAGCAATCCAAAACCAGGTACTGATGGACTCTAAAGCATCAAGGTCTGGCTCAGATCTCACCAGCAGGATGCAGCATTTGTGCAGCTGCTCAGCCACGTGATGGAGGGCAAGTGCATATGCTGCACCAAATGGTATGTAGTATGACAAGCCCTATTGCTTTCAACTTCCATTTTCTTTCTTCTCATTTCATTTTCTTTCTTCTCCTTAGAAACCTTCCATCCTGCATACGTGCCAGGGAGTCATAATATCACTGCTGCAATATGCCTACCTCACATGCATGTTTCCTGAACAAAAGCACTTCAGGGAGAAAACAATGCAAGGGTGTGCTTTCAGTGTTGCAAACCATTTCATAATCCAACTGAACCCTGAGTCAAAGGCAAATCCCATAGGGGCTATCAAAAATGGTTAGAGTAGTTGTAAAAAACTCATGAAATCAAAAGGAAAACCATGTTCTTTTAGAAAGAGAGTGAGAAGAAAAAGTACCAGTTTGAAGAACACGCCAGAGGACTTCAAATTTCTTAGCTGGCCAATTCTGTTTGGATTCCATTGAAAATGGGGTACAAAGAATGCTTTTTTATATATCTTAGAATAATAGAATGCTTTGGGTTGGAAAGGACCTCAAAGATCTTTTAGCTCCAAGCCCTCTGCCATGGGCAGGGACAACTTTATTAGACCAGGCTGCCCAAAGCCCCATCCAACCCGGCCTTAAACGCTCCCAGGGCCAGGTCTTTCTCAACCTCTCTGTGCAACCTGGCCCAGTGCCTCACCATCCTCATAGTACAGAATTTCTTCTTAAGGTCTAATCTAAACCTACCTTCTTTCAGCTTAATAAAGAGACATATTCCTCCAACTAGCCTGGGTGAGATTTAAAAGGAAGGCTCTTCTGTTTTCATAATTTCACATCAGAATTATTAAGTAACAAAAATGGATTATGGGAGCGCTACTAACACATGCACAGGGAAATCTCACTGCTGGTACGGAGAAGGCGACATGCAACTGCAGCTTGTGCTAAAAATACTAAGCTGGGAATTGAATGGGTTGAATATTATTTTGAAGAGAGAAATTTCAGCTGCAGTGACAGAGCATGAAGTATTTCCAAGCTCCAACCACAAAATAACAATACACTGCAACCTTTGGGTAGAGCAGGTGGAAACTTAGAGGAAGGTACCAGCAGCTAAGAAAGCAAAGGGAAAAAAACCTGTGCTCCAAGACAATTCCTTAATTTTGAAAAGCCTGTGCAATACTTGCTCAGAAATAAAGGCAGAGAGAATTTCAGTACTTAGAAAATGTCAGAATTCAATCTAAGGTATTACTAGAGTAATGAAACATCCCTTCAGTGTCAGCAGTGGAAAAAACTGGGACTGTCCAGTCTGTTTTTTCAGGATTACAATTTAACTAGTACCAGAAGTGGAGACACACTCTATCCTTAGGAACAGGGCATTTTTCTCAGTGGTTGTTAGTTGATTTGTCTCCAAGAATGATCTACCTAAAGCCTAGTTACAAATGTAAATTGGAGAGCAAGAAGGGATACAACTGACATACAAGAGCATACTCAAGAAGACAGGCTGGTAAGAGTATGGTAAAAATGTTTCAGATTCCAAGTGACTTTACCCAAGGAATGCAAACAGAATCAGTGACAAATGTCACAGAGGATTTCAATAACACTTATTAAAAAAAAGAAAGCAAGTGCCAAAGTCACTACATTGTTGCTTTGCCTCTGAATTAACCTTGAGACCTCCCTGTGGCACTGGAGCAGTAATTTTACCTGCCACAGGACCCCCCTTGAAAGTCCTGTTGTTTTGCTGCCGTGTTACCATGCCTTTGAAGAACACAGTGATGCTGACATGGAAAAGGGATGCAAGAGTTTAGCCTGGAGTATTAAATACACTTCCCACTTGGGCTACCAGAAACACTGCGATCATCCGTACCTCTGTTTTCAGCTTTCTGTGGTAAGAAGCACCAGGAAGGCACCAGTCTGACAACAAATAGGAGTATGCCTGGGTGCCCCATGACAGGTTTAACACACCAACCAAGCTGCACCCAACCAGGCTCCCGAACATCAGGAAACTACTAGCACACTACAAAAGTCCTGTGGCTGGAGGCTGTGGTGTGACCATGAATAAACAACAAAATGGTGTCTGCTTTTCAAGCCCAAAGATGCTTCAGTGTATCCTTTGGTACTGGCAGCATGCCTATATAGGATGCATTAGAGCATTTCTGAGTTCTTTCTTTTAGTTTGCAAAGTCAATCTAAACCAACCAAGTACGCTGCATGTATGGAGCAAGTACAGCGCAGATGGCAGCTGTGTTAAAATCTCTGGCCTTCAAGGCTGGGAGCTCGTAACAGATTGCAAGTGGCAGTGGAACTCCATTCATATCCAGAGTTCCAGTTGTTTTGTTGAAGAAAAAATGGTATCCAATGTGTCACCTCAGCTCCTTCCCATGCTGCCACTAATGGATTAGTGAACAGATTTATTCAGAAAAACGTAAACGATTTGTGCTGCAACCCTGGAAAAATGTCACAAAACAAGAGCACAAATTTTCAGTGGCCAATATGGAGGCAGTCCATTCACAAACTCGACAAGAGCAATGTGGTGGACAGGATATAATTTAAGGCACATTTTTAGTAATTGTGGTGGTTTAGTGTGGTCTCCATGTCTCCACCTGCTCCATCCAGCGTGGAGCCCCTCCACGGGCTGCAGGTGGGGTCTCGGCCTTTACAATGGGGTTTCTCCACGGGCTGCAGGGGCATCTTTCTCTCCGGCACCTGGGGCACCTCCTCCCCCTCCCCGGCCTTGGTGTGCCCAGCTCGTTACATCTTCTCACTCCCTTCTCCGGTGGCAAAATGCAGCTGCTTCTGGGTTGTTTTCTCCTATATGTGATTCTCAGAGGCGCTGTGACTATCTCTCACTGGCTTGGCCCTGGTCAACAATGATTCTGGCCTTGGATTGTTTACATTTTGGAGCTCCAGAGAATTCCTGCCGCTCCTCACAGCAGCCATTTTCTGCACCCCTGTTCTTTTCTAGCATCCAACCTCGCAAAACCACGACAGTAATGTAAAAAAATAGCCATAGATCTGTGAGTTTCGTTTCCACCAGGGGCAGGGGGGAAGGGATGTTAAAAAATTCTTATTGCAAGACAACCAAGATGGTTTTTTGAATGCTTAAGTGGCTTAAAACAAACTGGAGCTTTGTATAAAAGACCTGTAAGTCCATCTCACCCAGTATATACCTTCAGAATAGCCAGTGGTGAATACTGAGGGAATAAAAAATACCTGCAATTTCATAGCAAAGCTCTACAGTTAAGCTGACCTAGAGAAAAATCCAAATGGTCAATAGAATCAAACACACTCATGCATGGTATTGCCCAAGGAGACTTGTACCCTTGCTGCTACTACAGGTGACTCCCAGCTTGTCACAGAAACTGTGACAGGACCAGAAATTACTGGGACACCACAGAATGGAAGGGGAAAAAAGCCCTCCAAAGGGCTGAAGCCCACAAGATTGTCTTCTGTGGAAGAAACCATCAGATGAGCCTTTCCAAGCACAAAGATGCATCTGCTCTTAGTCTCTAACGAGAACCTACCTCCTTCTCTGTGCTCTCCTTACTAAATATTTTGTAGGCAGCAAGGGCAAAACAACTGGCAATTAAAGGAGGAAGAAGGAGGTACAAAAACAAGCTGGAGTCACTCATTTTACCAGCAGTCGCTGGTTACTACCTTTCCTTAGAGATGAAGCTCTCACCCTCCTTTCTGCTCCTGGCAGAAGCACCCTGCCCAGGGGGTGGTACCTCCTCGTTTAAGCCTCCAGCCACAAGCAAAAACAAAATCTCATTTTCTACAACCAACACTCATTCTCATTTCCCCCTTTCCTGGCTCCTTGCTGTGTCTTTGGGTCCAGGGCTGTCTGAGACACAGAGACAGCAGCACAGAGAGAGCATCGCTGCTCTTAAGATCTGTGGGCTAAAACCCAGTTGTGAGCATGTCATGGCAGCAAAGCCCCCACTGGGGGAACAATTCACACCAGCAAAAGCATTTTTTGCCATTACAGTCTACACCAGTCCTCTGAGCAGAACAAGCTTTCTGGGCAGTTTTGCTGGTGTAATTGCAGTTTCCATGAAGGTTTTGCAATCCCATCACAGGCCTGCCACATAGTCATTTGTTAAGTAAATGAGATTTTTGCTCCCAAGTGCTAGGCCTGTTTTAACTAAGAGACTTAGATAGTTTAATTCCAAGTACTGCACCCCGTGCTGGCTGTTTGATCATTAAAGTTGGTCACTGTGACAAAGAAAAGCCACATAGAGAAAAAGAAAATGAACATCTGCATGAAGGGCAGGTGGTTGGTTGGGTTTCTCTTCCACACAGCACAGTTTTCTTGGTTCTCCATATATCAACCTAAATCCTGTTCTGCACCAGGGGAAAACAGCTGTCTACTTCAGCAGAGTGGGAGCGAACACCTTGTAGTTTTACCAACAAAGGGTCTACTAATGACTACAAACAGAAGCTAAAAAATCTCACTCCCACTATAAGCTATACCCAGAAGCCTCTACACATTATTGAGGGGATAGACCAGGAACGTTATACAGAAAACAAGAAGTTTATTCCTGAACACCTTCTGTAAAGAACTGTGCGAGTAGGGAGTGCTGGGGAGGCACAGCATTAAATAAGAGCCAGCACAAATTAATCAGTATGTGCAGTGAACATGTGTAATAAAGAAAATGAGCATTAGTAAACCACTATCATTTTGTGGTCATCAGATGCAGTGTTTAGAGGCATTGCAGCAGATGATTTCTCAAAAAGTTTACAAAATACAGCTGGAGAGGAAAGGGAAGCTTTAGTAGCCAGGATTTTCCTGTAAAGGATGGATCGGGGAGAAAACATGAAGATGCTTGTGAGAAGAGCAGATAATCAAGTATGGCCTAATGTGCAGAGCAGAAACAAGGGTAATAATATAATTATAAACAAAGTAATAACATAATAAATCAGCATACATCAAGTTGATCTGAATTTAGAGCCACCCCTAAAGCATACAAATCAGAGGGACTCCAAGAATGACACAGAGCAATAGCTTCTGTTGCCCTATTTGAAAAATACTTGCTAACAAAGGTATCATGGCCAAGGAAAGAATAAAAAAGGGCTACATAAGTAATCCTGGGAAAGCAGAACCATCAGGAAAAAAAAAAACCAAACCCATGAACAATCAACCAAACAAAAAACCCCAGCAAAACAAACCCCAAAAAGTCTTGAAAGTCTGTATAAAGACTTACAAGACCAAGCCATTCTGGTCCTTTGTTCTTGCACATCATCCAGTTTACTGTTTCTATTATATGGCATCTTAAGAAGAAGCTGCAGTTGAATCTTGTTAAATTATAAGGCTCTGCATGCATTTACACTTGAAGCAGGTTGGGAGGGCTTTTTGGAGAGTGTTAGTTTTTCTGTTGAAGACAGATTTAAGATGTGTTACAGTATGACAGTCTAATTACAGGCTGCAATTTCAATTTCATTTACTTCTGTTGCATCTTGGGATGGCTTAACATTTGCTGGAGAAACAATTACAGGACAGTACTATGAGATACAATTTACCGTCTCCAATATGCATGAGTATGCAGAAGTCATTCCATTCAACTCCACATTTCATTTTTGACCTAGCAGTGCTCACTTTACACTATAAATAGCAGAGAGAAGTGCCTTTATATATTTTATATAGATACTGTATATTATTCATATAGTAACTTGTATGGATTTGCTACCTTAGCCAAAAGTTATGTTCTAAATAAATAAATCACATAGCAGCATTAACAGCTATCATGTTTGAAATAGCAGTGTCTGGAGACAAACTGAGACTGGGATTTTATTCTTCTAGCTGCTCTGTGGGTACACAGTTGCACACAACACCCTGGCCAAAAGGTTCACACTCTAAAAAAAGGAGAAAACAAAAAAGCCTGAAGTGGGTGAAAAGTGTTTAATACATGGGCAGAGTGAACTGTGAGATGACAGCATATGTTGTGGTAGTTAGTCTGGTTGATCATAGCCCCTGTGATAAGAAACCAGCTCCCCGTGTAAGAAAGGAGGACTGGCTAGCCTTCAAAAACCTTCAAGCCAAGATATGGAGGAGGAAGAATAATGATGGAAATTATCTCACCTGCCTTCTGTCTTCCTCTGCATAGTTCAAAGTACTGGCTGCTATGGATTTAGTATCAGTCATTGTCCAGAAGACAGAATAGTGTTGGCAGCCATTTCACTCACTACTTTAGAAAGGCCAGTTTTTCCACAACTGTAACATGCCACGTCCTCTGGTTTATTCACTGATGGGTTTCCTCAGGTTTTTGTACGACCAGTATATCTGGATCAGGTACAGTGGATATACTTGACAACAAAACTTGTAAGGCAAGGTGCCCAGTCCTTGCCAAGACTCATGGCCAAAAAGCATATCAGTATGTTAGCAAACCCACCTAAAGCAATGAAGCTACTCTTCGTCTTGAGTAGCAGCAGCAGAAACTGGCCCACAGCGAGCAATTTGAAGATGGCATCTATTATACAGTCAACTTTAAAGCAATTTTTTTCTCCTCTATTAAGAGCCTTCTGAGCCTGGTTTCCTAAGGAAAGAAGATGATGAAATGGAACTGTGTTGGCTGAATATCCCACAAATAACTTGCGACTCCATTTGTCACTGTTAGTCTGATTTGACAGATATGCAGCCTTTCAAAGTCATTAACTTCCTAAAGGTTCTCAGAAGGTATGCAGTTAGGTAGCAAATGTAGCCCTCAGCAATGCCTTCACTGGGAGATAAGACTCTAGCATGATCCCCAACCCCTATTAGACATCAGAATCTGCACAGTAAAGAGACTGTATGAATGGCACTGCTAGAGGAAAAGCTCTAATTGGTGCCCATACAAATCAGACATCAGGTAATACAATCATCTCTCTCTCACTTAATATCAGTCCTCAATAGTTCTGCTTCTCACAGAAATGCCATTTTTTGAAGTCTGTAATTCCCATATCAAATGACTCTCCTTTCTTTAAAAGCAATGCTCCTTAAAAATACATCCTTGGAGAGCCCTCACAAAGTCAGAGGCAGAGATATGATGCCAATCAGACTGAGCAGTTTCTGGAGAAGGTAACTAACAAAGGAGAATCAGAGACTGGGAGGCAGAGAAAATTACATTCTGGGGAAACTTCCCATGTTTTAATTACACAGAAGCAAAGTCTGTTTAATCAAATTTTTGTTTGTCATAGATTATCCAGCTGTTATACATACGAAAATACACGGCCTGTCTTATTTCTAATCAAACTGTCTTCTCAGAGCACCACCCAACTGGCAGGCATGCCACTGTCTTGCCTGCAGAACAGCATGCAGCAGCTCCAAGTGGTAAGCTCAGCTCCACGGGATGAGTGGCAGCCCTTGCCCATCGGAGGAGAACGTGCAGAAATACTGGTGACGAGACGGTGGCCCTGCTTTTACAATGACTTACTGCTCTATTGGTAATTTTTTTTCTCCACCAACTTAAGCCTGCAGCCAAGTATAACTACGAAATGATTCTGTCCTCAGCCACTAACAATCTGTAGAGTTTCTGGCTGTTTCAGCCATCAATCTCATTCAGCTGACTGATGGAGGATGCAGATGAAGGACAAGGAATCCAATTCTACAAAATCAGCTGCTGCTCTCACAAAATTCCCCAGCTTTGAGAACAAGCTCAGCTAACAGCTTTCCTCTCAAGCTAATAATGTCAGATGGTTTCCACATGAGGTGAAGAAATGAAAAGACACCCCTCTGCCTCCACCCTTTGGCCACATTTGGCCAGGATCACTCAAAGACCATCCAATGCCCCATGGTGCATTTTCAGATCAAGCTGTTCCCTTTTCCAGCTGCCCTGCACACTCAGTCTCCCAGATATTCTTAACAATTACATAGTTCTTCCAAGACATACCTGTGCCACTGAAGTTCAAATGCAAGGAAGGAAAGTTGTGCCAGTAATGAGGGATTTCTCATTTTCTTTACTTCCCTTCCTTCTTTCCAATTATATACAAGCAATACAGATTGCTGACAGTATCACTAGTGCACCAGGCCAGCAGTACTCATTAGTGCAGAGCTTCCCAAACTGTGGTCCATGTACTATCAGCAGCGGGAAGCCAGAGCAAGAGACCCACAGCTGGCCCCTGGAATCAGATTAAACAGATTGTTGTTGTTTTCCAACAGATCCTAGTGTATTCACTAGTGCTACCTGTCACTTCCTTGGCTCTGTGCTTCCATACACTTCAGATTTGCACTTTGTGCCTCTGAAGCCAGGACACATCACTCTCAGCACTCTATCAGTTGGGAATTTTATGTGGACCAAATGGCAAAACAAAGCAGCAGGCCAAGTGCCCTGCCTCATCCCCTGAGGCAGGGAGGTGGAAAGCTGAGCCCCAGCCGCTCAGCCCAGCCACAGCGTGTCCAACAGATGGCAACTCCCAAGTCTTCAAGCTGCAAGAGAATATTCCCCTGGGTCTTTGGGAGCCTACCTGCTGGAATTAGTCTTCACATACCGTTGTGAAGACTTTGACCACTTTGCAGAGCATACAATTTTAGTATGTTTTAACAACAGAAAGGAGACGTGCATTGAAATTATTAATGGTAAGTTTGGTAAACTTCTCTCCTTTTTGCTGCTGTCTCCTCTCTAATATCCTAACGACAGTGTTACAATATTTAACTGACTGAGAAAGTCAGTAAAGCAAATTCTGTGCTTTACTGAATTTTTCTGTCAGTTAAAGCATTGCCTGGAGAGTCAAATGTAGGTATTCAGTTCTTTGATGGGCAATTCACTACCAATCTAGCTAGTTCTCTCTAGCACAGGCTCTCTTAAGGAAAGCAAGAGCCACTGGAAACACAAGTACAGTTCTGTGCACTTCCCTTTTTGAGTCTCAGAGGTAGGGAGTTAGAAGTCAAAGAAAGTGGGAATGCTGGCATAAGCTGAGGAGGATTAAGGAGATATTTTTCTTTCTATAGCAGTCTCTCAGCCCTGAGGATGTATCCTACTTTTTTTAACCAAAACGAAGAAGAGGGGGGGGGATAAAAGGTGGCAAGCAGAGCCTTGGGTTACAAGCAGAGAAAGAAATGATTTCATTTTACTGACTTCCGTTAAGAAGGTCTGTATGTTTGGAGAACAGAATGTGGAAAACAAATGTTCTTCCTTGGGTATTTCACAGTGAAATACAAATATTTCATTATCAAATAAAAATATTCTGCTTTGCGATCATCAAGGTGATCTTTGGTCTCAAGGGTTCAGGGTTCAGCAATTAAACAAAAGAAAACAGAAGTCCATTAAAATGAATTAAGCCAGGCAAGTGTTATGCATCAGGTGATAAGCTATTTGGGGAGCTTACAAACCAGTGCAGTGATGCAACGGTGGCTCCTCTGCACCTGGCAGTATTCCAGGAAATGGCCACTGAATGGCAATTCCCATTAGAGCAGCAGTGCTGCTGTCTAATGTTTCATCCATGTTCCAGCACCTTAATACCCCAGAGTAGTTGCAAATGCACCAAGAGCCATTTGTGCAATGGAGAAAAGAGCTATTTTAGGACTATCAGAGTTTTCCTCTACATTATTGGTACAGCAGACCAGCAGCTGTTAGACTGACTGAGCACCAACACAGACCAGGCACCTCAGGCTCTGACACTTGTGAAGGACCTTTATGTTGCCTTCAACCATCAGAAAGAGGAGGAGAAATTCACTCTGCTTTCACAGTTATATGACAACTTTTAAAAATTTTACAGCATGACCACAGCACCTAATCCAATAAGGCTTGCCAGGAACATTAAAAATCAGGGTCTCTAAGATTTTGCTTACTGTAAATCCACCAGATTTATAAGAAAAGGGTCTTTTCCTCAAAAATGCAACATCAAAAACACCTGAGTTGCACAGGGATGAGGACTATTTTTCTGCCCCACTGGGGGGAAGACACCTGAAAGTACTGGGAAATAGGCTGTAGAAATTTACACAGTGGACCAGAGCTAATGAATAGGAATAGGAAGAAGAAAATGGAAATATGATTTCTGAAGGAAATAAAAGCATTTGCTCAAAACAAAATAAAAACCAGGAAGAACCTATAATAGGCATTTAATTCATTTAATGCAATGACTGCTCTATACATGGAAATAGCTGCAGTTTTTACTTAGAGGTCAAAGCATTAAAAGATTTCCTCTTCCTACTTACCACTGTCTGTTACTAACCAACTGCTGGGGGAAGGGTGGAGGGAGCAAAACTTCGATAAGCACAAATGCAAACAGAAATCCTGCTACCTTGCAGAGATGCTTCTCCTTTAACTTCACAAAGTAAAGCATGACAGATAACTGACAACAACTTGAAAAACAAAACAGCAGCATCATCAACCTGTAATCATTCTAAGATTTTTGATCATTAGAAATTGGAATTTGTTCCTGCTTTTACTAAGGGTAGGTCAGCTTCAACCCACTACTTTTTAAAATCACATATTTTTTGTTACTTTCTCCACTAAGAGAAGGTGTAGAGCTGCTTCTATTCTAACTACATGCTGTGCAAACCTCATTTGAACATCATCAATCACTCCCGCTGTGCAGGTAGCATGTGAAAGGGAAACAAAACAGAAATCGTGCTGCAGTATTTGACACCACCCACTCCCCTGCTCGCATCCTTTAGTTCACAAAGAGCCCAGTCAGCATATGGTTATTCTCTTTTTGGGACCCCGTCCTTTCTCTCCCTCCAGACATTTGAGAATAGCTTTGGTGTTTCAGGGGAAAGACAAAAACCTTTCCTTCTTTCTCGAAGGATTAAGGCTTTGCTACTGAAATGCATGCCAAAGATATACTATTATGTGCCATCTTCCCTTTGTAAATACACACGCATTACTTGCAACAGTACCTCTTCTTATCATATGCTTCAGTGGAAGATGAATATTGTAAAAGGAATCAGAATGCAGCAAGTATCCTTTGTGGCAGCATCATGCATAGTCCTGAAAAGACCTATTAATGCCAGCAGCCTATTGCATTGCTGTAGCTCACGCTTCAACTAGCTGTCAGTGCTATAACCTTGAGCAGGGCACAAGGCTTAAAATGAGCAAGAAAGATATTGTTTGTCTTTTCCAAAAAGGACTGAAGTAAGCAGCCATAAATATTAGACGATATATAAGATGCAGAAGCAACCAGAGTCAGAGTTGAAAGACAGACTGCAGTCTTACCAATGCTCTTTCTACCAGCTTATCTAGGCTTTAAAGAGAGCACTCTCCTTGTGTTTCACAGCTCTGGTTAGTACCATGCTGATTCAGTGGACTTGCACTGGTTTATCTCATCCTGACTCCTTGGTATGACTCAGGTCAGCAGAAGTTGCCTGCACTTTGTGTTTTCTGATGCAACAGCACTGCAGCATGCCTGGCTTTAAACAGCTGTACAGCAGCGCACACTAGAGAACAGCTCTTTCCATCTCACTCGCAGCCCTCCACACACCTCTTGACAATTCATGAGAGCACAATCAGGAATACAGACTTGGTAACTGCAACTGCAAGCACACACCCCCCTCCTTAAGTGTCAGGACAGAAGTAGTGCCACTTCACAATACCCCTTATTTCCCTCAGCATGTTAATAAACCACTCAGGAAAAACAAGGCATTTTTTTAAAGGCACCTCCTGAGGACCCTGCGTACAAATCTGGTCGGGAGACTTTGAACTAGAAATCTCTTCCTCCCTTTCCCTAGGAATCACACTACTCCCTTTTTTACAAGGCAAACAGCATTTGCAACTCAAACCCCCCACTGCGCTTCTTTAGTCGCTGTCTACAGCCTATGCTCCATCTCAGGGCAGTGAAATGCCCAACCACCCTGCTGTTGACAGCCACCTCATTTATTAGAAAGATGATGCAGAGATGCACGCCCATACATCCCATCATGGACACGCATGCCTGGTAGTGATTCAGTGAGCTCCTGCCATATAGTAGCAGCCCCAGAAGAAGCAACCAAGAGCTCTAGCTTCCCTCCACCCTTCAGAGCTGTGTCTTCAGGAGGGAATGGCAATGGTAGGACCCATCACTGACTGGGACAGAGAATGATCACCTGTAGAGTCTTGATACAGGCTTTAATGTTGTGATGTCCAAGAGTGCCATCCACGATACAGCAGTGGATGTAAGCAAGCACTTGACTTTAAAATCATGAATGGCCCCAGTAGTTTTGCTGAGACTATGCATGACTTTTGAGGCAAGCACATGTGAGAATGAAAAATCAGGGCAACAGAAGAAGTGTACGACTCCTGCTGGAACAAAGTGATGAAGGCATACATGCAACTGGCCTCTATAAACACATTATTTTGCCTTGTATCATGGCTTTGAAACATACAACAGGAAATGAGGGGGATGAAGAATACCCTCAGTAGGCTGTCAACAGAAATTAACGAGGCCACAGAAAAGGTGGCCCAGGCATCCCTTTGTTCAACTTCTGAGTTTAAACTTCCAAGTATAAAAGCAGCAACAAGTTTACCTTCCATCTTAGTAAGTAGACAAATGCAACTGTCTTGCAGTTTCAAAGGTGTACTCACCCAGAAAAGAAGGTTGAAGACAAACATTAGGTACTTGATACACTGCAGGCAGTTGTGAGCCATACTGCACCTCTTCAGTTCTAGGAGAAAAATAAATGAGAGATCCAGGTAAAAGACAACGTACTTGTTTCCCTTGGGGGACGTGTACTTAGCCTTGGTGGCCTTAGGGCCTGGGTTGGTATGGAATCCAAAAAAAGAGTTGCTGGCAGCCCCAAACTGGCCACCATACATGCTGCTGTAGCGACGAAAGGCGCCATTTGGGAAACTGTAATCCTTGCTGTCCAGGGAAGGGCTCCTGTGATAGGTCGACTCATCGGTGCTAGACCTGCGCATGGTGGCTTCGGCTCGTCCCGTGGCAACTGCTGTTCTGACAATCGCCGAATGTCAATGGTGCAGGTGAAAGGTTTGTGGTTTTCTTTCCTCCTCCTTGCTATGAATCCCCTATTGCTTTGCACCAGCTGTTCTTTTGTCTGCCATCCTGTCAAGGAGTTACGTGTGCTGTACGGCAGCAAAGTTGGTGAACTGAAGTCTGCTTAGCCAGGAGTTAGGGAGCAGCGTGCTTCCACATGAGAAAGACTTCTGCACAAGTAAACATTCCCTCCGGTGTCACAATCGTCCCTCCCGGCCCACCCCACTACCAGAGAAGAAAAAAAGAGAGAGACATATACTGTACCCAAAGCAATGAATTTTAAAAAAAGGAAGTGTGACCTCACTTGGATCGCAAATGCCATATAAAACCCCAGCTTCGCATGCCACACACAGACAAGAGAGTTGCTGCACAAGACTCGTGGGCGAGGGCAGGAATTATCCAAAAGGCGAGCAGCTCCCGTGGCACTCTCCTCCTCGCCACATTGCTCTGTCCCGAGACGCTCGGCTCACTTTAAGGATCCCCGTATCCCCTTCATGCGGACGGAGCCTGTGGCAAGGCAGCCACGGAGCTTCATTCACAGCGCGGCCGCCACTCCTCCGAGGCTCCGCGCCAATCGCGCTCCCCGCCCGCCCGTATCGCCGCGCCCCGGCCCGGCCCCGCGCCTCCCGCCGAGGCAGAAGCGGGGGCCGCCTCGCCCTGCGCACCCCTCCCCATCACTGCCCTCCCTCCCGCCTGCCGTAGCCCCTCCGGTACCCGCCCACACACATATACACACCGCCACCTTTGCAATAAGAAACCTCCCCTCGGTTTCGGGATGCGGCGGGTGCTGCTTCAGCGCGGCGGCAGGAGCCCGGGCTGGGCAGCTCCCGAGGCCGCCCGGCTCTTTCTGCCCGCGGTCCTCCCCGCGTCCCTCGCTAGAAACTGAGCGCGAAGTAACCGCGCGGAGATGAGCCTGACGTGCGGCCGGCTTTAAAAGAGCTGCACAGGCACAGCCGCCAAAAGAAACGGGAATAAGTAACCCTCATAACAATTTCTTATGCATCAGCGTTCGGGATGCTTCGGAGGGAGCGGGGTTAGAAGAGGCCGTGCCTCCCTGGCCGGAAGGCTTCTTCGTTCTGCTATAGATCCATCACCAGGGTTTTCCTCACTTAAACAGTCCCACGGAATCATCACTCTGCAAAATGCATGGCCAGCTCGTTTGCTTCTGCAGCAGCCCACCTCCCCCTGGCAGGTATCATACTCAACATGTTGAGGAGCACTTCTCTAAAACCTGGCTACTCCCACAGGCAGTGGAGTTGAAAATCCACAAGAAACTTTTTCAGAAGAGAAGCATCTGACTGAACCCGTAGCAATTGCAGTATTACTCGGGAAAGCAATACTCATCTACCATCTTTGCCCTGAACTCCCCATGAGAGTAACTCACTGCATCTCCACATGCCACTTCCTCATCGGTAAAACAGGATGGCCTGTCTCTGCCGTCCTTTCCTCACCTCTCCATCTGCCTTATGATTCTGACTTTAAGCTCCTGGAGATGAGAAGTTGCCTGGCTAATATTTTTTAAAAGGCTTGCCCCAGCAGAGAATTAATCAAGATGAAAACAGGTTTCTTGCATGAAGCATCTTGCCAGTCTCAGCATAAATGAACAGACACAGGCACCAATTAATTAAAGAACAAATTAGTAAAAGTAAAATGAGCTGGTTTTGCACATAGCCTGAGCAGTTTGCCCTTGCAAACCGCCCTCTAATTCTGTTAATTTACGAACTGCAAAGCTAGAGTCTAATTATTTCCCTTCATTTTCTAAGCAAACTATAAATACCTGGGCATACCTGGTGCAAGCTTTTAGAGAAAGAACTTGAGCACGGAACCCAAGGGTAATAACTCCTGTACCATCTGTTTCAACAATTTTGGATGACTTAAAACTTTCCCACTTTTTAATTTCCCTACCTCTAAGAACAGAGCGCGCCACAATGGAGCTTGCTCTTTGACTTTTCCTCCCTCCCTTTCCTGCACAGTATAAACTCTGCTCCCAAAAAGGAGTCACCATTTCCTAGACATAAAAATGGTCCCATTCAAGCAGATCTGTACTCAGCCTGAGTTTCCAGTATACCACTGATTCTTCCTATGGCATCAAATTGTTCTGCCCCCAATCTTCTTCCTTGTCCATATAGTGATTAGACTAGTTTGACAATGGAAACCCAAAGGTGATTCAAATATTTTCTGTGTCCCCTGCCAGTATGCAGAAATGCCTATGCACAAAGGTCCATAACAAATGGTAAAAAGGCAAACTGGGTACAGCTCTCTAACACAGATTATATTGAAAGTGTCAAGTCAGATAATCGTTATTTAACAAGGGTTCCCACAGTATTGCAAGGATTTAACAG
Source organism: Zapornia atra (assembly GCA_013400835.1). Classification (NCBI taxonomy): domain Eukaryota; kingdom Metazoa; phylum Chordata; class Aves; order Gruiformes; family Rallidae; genus Zapornia; species Zapornia atra. The sequence goes on along the minus strand of VZTU01010657.1, from coordinate 76,043 downwards.
AGGCCAATTTGGCATATTTACTGTAAACTAGACATCTAAAGGCTCAAAAGCAGCTAGCTCACTGCTGTCTGGATAAGAGAAGAGGTAGCAATCACTTGATTTCACCTTTCTTTAAGGCAAGAAATAATCATTTCCCATGAGAATTCTGTCCTTAACAGGAGTGGAATAATTTATAAAGCAAAGATCTGAGGTAGAAGAGAGAATTTCTAAATGCTTCCTTTAAATTAAAAAAAAAAAACAAACATTGACACTCAGTGGGTATATTTCAGACAGATGCAGAAAAACATACGAGGAGGGTAGAGGTCCCACATGACCCTTATACTAAAGGGTACTTTTACACCAGCCTCCTTTCACTACCATCCCTTAGCACACTTCATTGAAATGACAAATTTCCAAAGGCACTTCAGTGTAAAAATTAGCTCTCAAGTTGCTGCTGTTCTTCTTTCTCACACCAATATCAACAGCTAATTAGAACCACAGTCATTTGGGATACAGACTTTATGTGCCCCTGGAATCATTCTTTTATTAAATCTTCCACACTAGGAAACCCAGTCAGAGTCACTAGCCTAAACAGGAAATCCTTGAGATAGCGACACTGCGCCGGCAGGCTAACTGCGACGGGGATGACATGCTTTTATGAAGGAGTGACACCCTGCATGGAACTGAGTAAAAGCAATAAAAAGAGAAGGGCTGATGTGCTCTACTTTTGCCCATCACTAGTAGAAAGTGGATGAAAGGGGCAGGGACATGCTGGGAACTGTATCAACATTGAAGCTGTTACAATAAAATAATATGTGAACCAAGAAGAATAAACCTCAGAAGCATCGCGTCACTGGGCCACTATGTCCACAGGGGTGACTCAAGGGGCTCGTGAATTATAGCTTTCACAAAACTTTTTGTTAATGACTGAGCCTAAGCTCATAGCCTGGGCCTTGTGACCCCTGTTCCCCTCAGCTTTCCATCTACTTTTTCTCTCCCCGACTGCATCTGTATATTCCCATCCTGTGGCCAATTGATTCCATATTGATTCCTCCACACAAGAAAGCAGGCACTATGCAGTCTCTTCAGCAGCAGTTCAATTTGTATTGATTCTGGTGGCACGCCACCATTTATGTTGTAACAACTCTGTCCCTGCCACTTTGAGTAGAGGGCTCGTAACACTTCAACATCGCCAGCCAAAACCCTGGCCCTGAAAGAGGAGAGGCAACACTCTAACAATGTCAGATGAATTCCAGCCGATAGAAACTGTAAAGGTTTGGACATCAGCAGTAGAACTTTAACTGTGTTATTCCTCACACATTTCTCAGAAAAGCCTCATCCAAGGCTTCGCCTATCACCTGAAGACACGCACCTACTTGATCAGCCCACAGTTCCCCTCTGCTGCTTCACCCTGCACTCGCAGTCACCACAGGCCCTGCACCACACCCCCAATTCCCTTAGCCAAATCTAGACCCAGCTCTCTTGTCTGTACTCACAGCTGAGATGGTCACTGCTCCCAGCCCCCACCCCACCACTTTGCAGGACAGGCAGCCATTACCCAGGTGCAGGCAGCTCTCCACCCAACTCCTCCTTTAACAGGGTGGCAGCCACCTGGGACAATCAGGATGGGGCACATAGTGGCACAAGCCCACCTGAGGGCACATGTAGGCCCCAGCTGGGGCTGAGGCCCAGCTGGTGCTGCCCAGCCCTGCTCCCTGGGGCATAGGTCACTGCCCTTGCCAAGGCCTAAGCAAGCTTTGAGTGTGTACTCTGAGCTCAAGTGATGGTTAGCGTGTCAAAACGGTCTACCGAGGATCCCTGAAGAACCTGCCTGTCCCCATAGTATGGGTTCTCTGGGCCTCTTAGCTCCCCTGCTTGCCTTTGGCTTCTCTTTCAATGTAATGAGGTTTTCCACCTCCACTGTTTTCTTTCGCTGCCCTACATCCAGGGCCTCCTCTCCTTGTTCCTTGCTTTGTGTTATTCCTCTCGACCCAAAGGAACCACCAACTGAAACCAGCAGGTATTTCAGTACCGCTTTGGATCAGGCCTTCCTTTTATCCATTTTGAATACTGCTTTCTCTTCCTGCTCTGTGATTTAACTCTCATGATCACAAAACACCAGCCCCTACAGGTCATGCAAAATGCAGCCACTGACCTCCTCATTCATTTAGTCTCATTAGTCCTTTAATGGTTGCACTGGTTTTCCCTCTACTGATGCCTCTTCTCATTGTTTTCAGAACTCTACATACATGCTCCATCCTCCTAATGAAATAACCCACCTTGCATTAATCCCTGTGGCCTGTGTGTGAGCATCTCATTAAAAACTGTTAAGTGATCCATGACATAAAATATTTTTTTTTAAAAATCCTACTAGAAGCCATTACTGAAATATACTACATAAGTACAGAGTACGTATGTGACAACTGTTCCTGTTCTGCAAGAGGGGGATGTGCAAAGGCATGCACATAAGATGTGATAGTCTTTACCAGTAGTTTCAGCAAACAAAACCTCTAAGATCAAATATTGCTACAAGATTTGGAACTTTCTGTGGCTTATTAACTCTGTTCCACACCACAGTGTTACTATCAGCTATGGGTAATCAATTGATCAATACACTCCAAATAGTTAACTTTTTAATTTCATGTACGTGCAGGGATCGCCACATAAAAGCATTAATCAAAGCTGGTTGGCACTGCCTGTCTGCTTCTGCAGTAACGTGCCTAGCAAACAATCTCTTCTCTATTCTTCTCACCCTCCCCACCCCAAGGTGCATTCTTCCCAGCTACTGTTTGGTTATGTTTGATTCACTGATAAAGGCTTTATAAAAAATGTACCTCTTCCAAAGACTAAGAGAAACATTACCAGAGTTCAGGGCCAGGATGGATGTTTGGGCTAGGAGAAAAAAAAAAAATCTTGTGATGGACTCTCTGTTTTCTTTGGTTTTGTATATTCCTTTTACACAAATATAAATGACTAAAAGCACAAGGCAAATGGGAGTGAAAATATGGGTTTTATCCTGAAAGCCTCATACTGCCATAGGTCCGTAGTCTCTGCTAAGCCCTGGCCAGTACCGGTTCGTATCTTCATGAATAACATAGACAGTGGAATCAAGTGAACCTTTAGCAAATTTGAAGAAGACACTGAGTGGTGCATTAGACACACATGAGGGACAGGATGCCACTCAGAGCAACCTGTACTGGCTCAAGAAGTGGGTCCGAATGGACTTCATGATGTTCAACAAGGCCAAGTGCAAGGTCCTGCACTTGTATCAGGATAAGTCCTAGTATCAATACAGGCAGGGGGATGCAAGGATTGAGAGCAGCCCTGCAGAGAAGGATTTGGGGGTACCAGTGCATGAAAAGGTGGACATGAGCCAGTAATGTGTGCTCACAGCCCAGCAAGCCAATTGCATGCTGCACTGCATCAAAAGAAGCATGACCAGCAGGTTGAGGGAGGTGGATTTGCCCTTCTACTCACTCTGGTGAGACCTCACCTGCAGCATTGTGTCCAGCTCTGGAGCCCTCAGCACAGGAAAGGCATGGACTTGGAGTGGGTTGAAAGGAGTGCTACAAACATGATCAGAGGGAGGAAGCACCTCTCCTATGAGGACAGGCTGAGAGAATTGGGGTTGTTCAGCCTCGAGAAGGCTACAGGGAAACTTTATTGCAGCCTTTCAAAACTTGAAGGGGGTTTGTACGAGAGATGGTGACAGACTTTTTAGCAGAGCCTGTAGCAACAGGACAAGGGATAATGGTTTTAAACTAAAAGAGGGTAGGTTCAGACTATATATAAGGAAGAAATGTTTTACAATGAGGATGGTGATGCACTGGAACAGGTTACCCAAACTATTCTATGAACATGACTGCAGAACTACATGTGGAGCCAGTGGTGTATGATTACCTCTCTGCATCTCCATCCAAAGGCTAAGCAATGGAGAAATCTGGCAACAGTGTCCCAGCATGCCAACCTCCTTTCTGACAGCACACACAGAGCAAAAAAAGCAGCAACCTTAAATCCTGATCTTTCCTAAAAACTCTTGTGGTGCAAAGAGCCTGTGCTGTCACGTGTTGCCACAGGCTTCAAGAGACACGTGAGTAGGTCAGACTTGGAGCCATAAAGGCAGTTCATGAACTAAAAGCAAGACATGTCAAACAACCCCCTAAGAAACAGGAAAACCAAGCAACCATCACTCCTACTCTGGGAAGCAGGTGCTCCAGCTCAACACATGGGGCTGTAAGCTGAGGATCTCAAGAACATTTTATTGTAGAAAGAAATATGAATTTTTTTGAAAAACAAATCAAGCCAAACAGAGCATGTTTGACTGAAACCTCAAACTTACCACATACGTAAGATCACAGAGTTGTAGGGGTTGGAAGGGACCTCAAGAGGTCATCAAGTCCAACTCCCTGCCAAAGCAGGCTCCTTAGGACAGATCACATAGATAGGCGTCCCGCACCTTCCCTTTTATTTCCAGGGTCTTCGCTCATCCATTGGCAATTTCAGTATCTGTAAAAGGCTGTATCTGCTGGAGAGTGGCTAAGCGCTGGATTGCACAGGCAGAGGGGGAAAGTCAGATGTTCTAGAGATTTCCTCGGCTAATACAATGGCCTTTTGATATTCACAGCTGCACCTGCAACTCCTTTAAAGACTTACTGATGCCTTCAACAAAACTTTGAAAAAATACTCCAGTCAGAAGCAATCTGATTTATATAGCAGACTTCAGGGTGGATCTTTTTAATTTTTTTTTTTCTTTATAAATACAGAAATTTGCATAAAAAAAAGGATCTTCAGTACGTAATAGCTCTTCTCCTTCTGCACTCATGCCACCTGAAGTCATGATCTTTGGTTTATGGCATAATTAGTTGCTATGGAAATAACAATCATAGAGAGAAAATATTTTTGGTATGATTTGCAATGCTCTTTATTTAAACCTGTGCACAAGTTACTTTTGCAGAAACCTCACTGCTTTTTAGGTGCTCTTATCTGCATAATGGTTTTCATCACCTCTGTCTGTGCATTCAGACACATTGGTATGTGCACTACTTGCACTGAAGGCATTTCCTTCACCCATATTTGAGCATCTACATGTACAGACAGCGATGAGAGTGTACATGTACAAGAGCTGGTGCCAAGTCAGACTAAAAAAAAGAAATTAATTGGTATTGAGCCCCAAAACCCTATGCACTGCAGAGCTCCCTTGCCATTTGTGCTTTCTGGGTTTTTGTAATCCTATTCTTTGCTAATGATTTTTGTCCAATAATTAAAAAAAAAAATCTTAAAAAGCAAAGATATTCCCTGTTTCCCTAGAAAATTCTGTGTATTTAAGTCCTGGACAGAGAGGATTATTGCTGCAGATGAAAGACAAGCAGTGCCAGTCAGTGAAATCCTGAAGAAGTAGAAGCCCTGTTCCCCTGCCAATGCCCTCAGTAATAAAGAATGAAAGAATGGAAATAAAGAATCCATCTGGCACCCCATACAAGATGAGTTGTGGCCCAAAGAAAATTTTTGTCAAGACCTATCTTTACAGTGTCAGCAGGTCTTAGCAGCACAAATGCAATTTATGTGCTAGTTTTCTTAAAATCAGGTTACTTTCTCTAACCTGAGATATCAGCTGATGTTCAAAGAAATACCACTTCAAACACACACGTGATAGTCTGGATCTTTCTGTCAAGTACAAAGCAATCAATGAGACACAAAAATCTTTACACAGTTCTGAGGGTTTGTGAAAGCAGGTATTTTAAAGCAGAAGCAAACAAAACAAAACAATGACTGAGAAAAATTCAAAGATTCATTAATGTTCCCTAACTAATGTCTACCTTTTAACATAATCATGGATTTTATTTTTTCCCCCTGAAGACTCAAAATGAAGCCTCCTCCTCTCTTGCATCCTTAAAACCAGGGCCAGGGTTTCGAAGGATATGAGCATAAAGCAAAGTTCATGTAACCGTATTTCAGCTCCATTTGCAAAGCAATGAAGGCCCAGCAGCGTTCACTGACCTCACAGGGATCCAAGAGCTCAGCACTTTTGAGAATCAGGTCACAGAGAGCCTATTTCAGCAAAACAGGCAGGCAGTTTTCACTGCACTGAGATATTCATGTACTTAAATAGTAAGCACACACTTAAATGCTTTTGTGAGTGGGGCTGTACACAAGCATGAGAAATGTAGCGTTTAAAAGGCTGTGCATGAGCTGGACTCTGTATACAGCTGCTGTAGTGGAAGGAATTACTCCCTTAACACACATCTTTGAGGCTATGTCTTCACAGATCTACCTGCAGAGCTGGCCAAGAGGTGCCTTCAGCCAAAACAAGCAAAGTTAGTTCAGCTGGTTTGAGAGGTGGTGAGGAGCCCTCCTACCAGCAGCTCAGTCAACAGATGTGAGCACACCAAGACCCCAGGGCAGGCAAGAGAAATGAGCTCTGCTACTGTGTTCCAGGGTCTGCAACTTTCTCTTCAAAGTTTACCCCTAGTTCCCTTAGAGTCCTTCCAAAATCCTAGCTTAAAGATAAATGTACATCTTTTTCCAAAAAAGGACTGAAAATAAAACCCCTAAGGGAGCAACAGATACCCTTTTCATCTTGAAAGATAACTTCTTGGAATAAGAAAATGGGCATTTTTTTTAATGATACCAAAGTTCTGTCACAGCAACTCAGTCTGTTTCTTACCATGCAAGCTGTGCTAGAGAGAGCTTAAAATTAAAACTGAAGTATTAAGGAGCCTGCAGAAAATGAAAAGAGTATTTAAAAGGGAATAATAAACAAAAACACTAGGTGATGATTAAATATTTATATTAAAATGGAATGGACCTGTACAAAGAAAATGCCACTGGCATTATATTTTTTATATATATTATGTTACCAGCTCTATTTCTTGATGTTGTAAGGAATCACAGGACTTACAGCATCCCACACAGTAAAAGTAAACAGCAGTAGATCTCTTATCACTGGCACCTCTGTAACCATTGAAGCAAAAACAGAAGAGCTTTTGCTAATAAAAACTTCTGGGTAGGAGCACAAGCTTTGGCTTTCTGCTTTGCCATTCTGAGAATTCATAACAGTGAACAGTCAAAAATAACTTCAGGAGCGAGACCAGTAGACAGACTTTCAAATACACTGTTTGAACAGATAACACATACAGGTAAGCCAATTTAAAACAACAGTCTGGGATTTACACTCCCAAATGACATATTACAATGTATAATAGTGATAATGCTTGAAATAAAAATGCTCTTTTGGAGGAAAAGGTATCACTTGCACTGGAAACCATATATCTGTATTTACTTGTTTACCACCATGTGGTTCTTCTTGGATTTCACTGTCAAAATTTGTAAATGGGCTAATTTCCCTATTTTAAGGCAGCACAGGTATGACACCCTTTTTGCTAAACATACCTAAACTCAGTTACCAAAGAGAACACAAAGGCCCTAATTCAACAAATTTGAGTTATATTAAAAAAAAAAAAAGAGAGATAAAGTCATCCCTATTTATGAAGGCACTTAATGCTATTTAACTTCAATCATGGGGCTTTGTTTGGACAGAAAGGACACACAAAAGGACATAACTTAGAGCTTTAATGATGAAGAATGAAAGATAATCAGTGCCTTAATTTAGATGCTCTCACTGAAAAGGTACTTCAAAAGTTTCTCTTTAATCTTTAAAGTTATCGCTCATCTTGCAAGGATTCTAGTCAAGTCTAGATTTTGATCCTAATCAAAACCAAACCTGTGCCTAAATTTCCCCTGTGTGTTTGTGCTCAGTTTTTCCCCTTGGTTTGCACTAGGATTTCAGATATTCCCACTCTGTAAGAAATATTTGGCACAGGACCTTTGCAAAATTTAATCCTGCTAAATCTTAAATCCTAGTATACATTACACTGCTAAAAATGCAAGGTCAAACCTCTTCTGCGGTCTGGCCTCCAAGCAGTTTGTTTACTGTGCTATATTTATGTGGATTTTTATGAAGGCAGATTTATACACTGAAAATTATTTCTGCATCAGATCACCAAGAAGCCCACTGAAAAGTGAGTAGGAGCATTTCCCCAAAACAAGGATATCTATTCCATCCATGATGGTTTTCAGAAATGGCAGGGAATGCAGAGCGAAGAACCAGCCCTTCTGATTTCTGTCTTCTACATTTCTACCTTTAGACAGGATTTCTTATCTGATGGGGAAAGAGGACCTCCTTAGAAATGTCTTTATTTTACACATATGCATAGCTCGTATCGCTAATGATACTTCTCTGAAATAATGCATAATTATGAGCCTATAAAACTTTAATTAAGATGCTTTATAGCCTTTTATAACTGTCACCCAAACCTATGCTGTAGGGTAAACTGTGCTTTTAATTTCTATTTGTTATGTTTACACTGTGCAAAGAGATTCATTACAGTAAAAGACAGTTATTATTTCTTAGACAACTACACAAATTCCTTGGTCAAAGTCTGTCTGGATAAAACAAACAAACAATCATTTTTGTTTGCTTCTATTTTACCTAGAAATAGGAAAGCTAAACACACCTCTACCAATTCCTGTTGGGGTCAAACATTACAAAGCCAAAACCTGCTGCTTTCCTCGCACCACAATCCAAGATGCTGAATGCATCTGGATGAGTAAGTAATGAAAACGCCCAGAAGATAAATATACTCACTGCCCGGGCTCAGGCAGCTTACTGTGTTTGGAGCCTGATCCAAAACACACTGAAATGATTGCAAGGTACTCCTCCAATCTCAACACCTCGTAAGACTGACTTTTAGTCCAGGCATATCTTGGAGCAAGCTTCTGCCCCCACTGATGCCTGGATATTGTTGTGAGCAGGACTGCTATAAAGTGGTCATACTCAGATGAGATGGCATTAACTTGTTTTATGCAGGACAGAGGTAGGAGGGTTGAATTCAGGACTCCACCCCTGTGGAATGGGATTTTTTTATTGATCTGTTTAAGAAAGAACAGATGTAAAAGGGTTTTAAAACTCCAAGAACTGAGAGGGGAGAAGAGTGACATCCTCACCAGAGCCTGTGAGACCTCCCTGCTGCCAGCTCTGTGGGTCAGACAAATAATTCCAAAGGCATTATGGACACCTGTTTCTTCAGCCAGGTCTTAGACTCTGTCCTGCAGTGCAATGTGCAGCACCTTTTTTGCCTCACAAAACAACAGCAACAGTTTCAAACCGTTTTTTAAAAATGCAACCACAAAGAAACCAACAAACCTCAGTTTATCAATACACAACTGACATTAGAAAAACACAAGCTCTAGCAGTGAGAAACTCCCCTGGCTTGGCACAGTCAGGGTACACGTTCTCCTCTCCTACGCTCCTTGCAAACCAAGCCTGAGTTCCACCGCTGCAGCACTCTGCATCTGGCAGTCTGATGGCAGCCATTAGCCCCACTGGGAGTCCTGGCATAATCCCGGCCTGGCCCCAGCCGCTCCTCCAACAGCAAACTGCTAGAAAGGGAAGCACGCCAAAGCTGGCTTTGGCAAGATAGAGGTGCAGATCTGATTTTCCTTCATGGAGTAAGTTATGGGTCCTGCAAACTTGTGCCTCATGCAGCTGGAATCTGACAGCTTCAGATGAGAGGAATTTATCATTATTATTTTAGTATGAGAGCAGCTCACTGATTGCAATTTGACAACTCAAGTTAATTAGTTGATGAAGGGTCTGCTGCACACTGGCTGGCTCCACATCTGTGTACGATGACACAATCAGCATAATAAAATCCATACTTAAAAGGTCTTTGGTCTTTTTAATCCTAAACTACAAATCACAAAATCCACGTAACAAAACCTTCAGATCAGAGGAATTACACAAGAGGTTCCCCTTTCCCTGGCCCTCGGGACAGTCTGGTCTCTGTTGCTTATTGAAGCTCATAAACAGACAGACTTGACTTCAAAAGCATCTCTCTCCTTCCCAGAGTCCCAGTGGTTCTCAACAATAAGATAACTGGTTTGAGCACAGCCTGGCACTGCTCCCTTACAGCTGCTTTCTTCAGCAGGGAAATACTAACTCACAGGTTTCCCTCTGCTTCTGCCAAACAGCAGGTGGGATTTACCCACCTTGTCAAAGAGATTATGTCAAGATCATCCGGCCCCACCCATCAGGTCAATGCACAGGACCCATGTGCTGTTTTGCATCCAAGTGTGCAAAATAGTAAGGTTCTTACTAAAGAGTCAGCTATAACAGTATGTGAGGCTGCAATGTCCCAAGCTTTGAAGAAATGGTGGAGAAGCACAAATGGCAGGGAAAGATGGCTGGAGCCAATGAAAGCCACTAAGCAGCGAAGGACAGGGGAAGCACTTATTGGGAACAAGAAAGGCTCTTGCTGGTAGACTGGGCGCCTCATATCAGTGGGAGCTACTGCAGAAAGTCAGCCGGGTCTCTGCAGACTCCACCTGTAATTATAAGGCATAGGTGTAAATCTCTCTGCGGCCTTAGTTCTTAGCACAGACAATAGCATTTTTGCCCCTCTGCATTTAATATCCACTTTGCACTTTTCTGGGCACAGTCTGCTTTCATCTCATTTTTTACTTATCACCTAGGAACGTGAACTGTACTTCCACATGCCCTCTTAAACCAAAGCAAAAGCAAAAATGGGAACTCCTAGAGTCACTAGACATGTCTGAAATGTGGTCAATCAGAAGTCGCTGGAGGGCAGTCTCCGGAAAGGAGATCACTCCCTCTAGATAGAGATGATGAAATGTCAAAAGAAGCAGCTCTTGTCACCAGAAGCAATGAGCAGAGTATATAAGTCAGCAGCCATCTCACCTGGGCCTCCTGAGTCCTGAAAGGGGCTGCAGAGAAAGGCACATGGCACAGGAGCCAGTACTTAGTAAGGAAGAGAAGTCTGTGCCAAACAGAAAAGGCTGAGTTCAGAAGCCACCACAAGGCTTTACTAGTCTCTAGCATGTTTTAAGCTTGTTTTTTTTATTCATTCATACGACAACTCTGCTGACAGAGTCCGCATTCCTCTAACAGGAACCTTCCAGTCCTGGATCCCTGCTTGACTGCACTTCTTGAAGTACCATAAAAGCAGATGAATATTTTTTTTGCGTGTTATCGGACTATTTCCTCTCAGCTTGAGAGCAGCTCAAAGGAATTGGCTTCAACAACTTCACCATGATTTAAGTTTATTTTTTGACCATGCTGAGCTCTGACACAAGAGAGGCTGCAGCAAGAGCCATGCTTTATTCTGCCTCCACTAGGATGCTATTGAAAACCTTGGGATGAATCAGGACAGCCCAGGTGCTGCACACAGAGTTTCAAAGCAAAACGTTCTGCTGTAATCATGTTTGAGCATCTCGGGGCCCGCAACGATGATTTTTTGTTATTACGTTCTAAACAAAAAACCACTTTCCATGTAGACATTCATTTCTATAACGTGGTTTTAAAAACAAAACAACCCCAAAATTCAATAGACTGCACCCAGGATGGCAATGCCTCAAAATTTGAAGCAGCACATTGGCATATTTCTCAGGGAAAAAAAAAATATATATCCATGTGTGCATACACACAGGCACTTTTTATTTTTCACAAGATCAATGAAGCTCTGGGGCTTACTGCCACCTCACTCATCCAGAGGCAGGGACAGGCTGGCCTCTGCAGTCCACAAACTCTTAGGCACAAAGAGGAGTTTGTTCACTCAAACAACTTCGTTTGTGCGTCAGTAGTAGTGAACAGCATGGCACTCTCAAATCCACGATGCTGAAGCCTTATCCTTCCTATCCAAGACAGAGACTTGACTTTGATGGCTCTAAGTCTCATCACAGTGCTTCCAGGATAGAGTAATAAGCAAGCTCCTAACAGCAGGTTTACGAGAATCCTCTTGGTCATCCTCAGCCAGTTGTGAACAAATCCCTGCAGTAGCAGAAGGATTTTTCTGCAGGATCAGGTTACAGAAGTTCCTAATCTTAAATCCTCCACCAAATCTACTGCAATGATGTCTGCATCTCTGCTTGAACCAGTAAGAAGCGAGAGTCAAAATCCTGCAGTAGGAACAGGGCAAAAGAGATGCAGTTCCACACATACCCTTATGCACTCTTGAAGAGGCATCTGAATGCTGTCCAAAAGTAATTACATCGCATGACAAGCTCTGACAATTAGCTAACTAGACTGCTTGAAGGCTGGGATATTAAATAAGGATCTTTCAAGGGGGAAACTCTGGAACAGACAGTGCTACTGTCATAACAGACTGAGCCATCACGAAACCGTAGCACCAATGAGACAGCCCTATAGGCTTCACAACTGCAGTGGCAAAGGAAAGAAAAGATACTGGGGGAAAAGGACCTATTTAACTGCACCCGTGCCTCACATCCCTCTTCAGCCCTTACAAGAGGGCTGGAAGAGAGGAGGACTTGAGTCTTCTCCAGACTATAGTTGGCGCCCAAGCAGCAGCAAGAGAAGCCAGGAACACCACCTACTCTTACAGAAGCTGGAAGAGCTACGCCCTGTCACAGCACATCGGACAGAGATCACAGGCAGGGCCGCAAATACAGCCAGTCCCAGTGCAGTGCGACAGCAGGCCTAGCACCCTTAACACAGATTAGACCCAAAAATGCTCTACCCCAAGCAGCCCTGAGGGTTGCTGCTCCTCTGTGTCATGACTGAAGGGGAGTTTTGGAAAGGGCTTTTGCTGCCACACACCATTATGCAACTTTCTCTGATGGCTGCTCGTAGAAATCACTGGTTCACTCTCACACAGCCCTCACCTCTTCTGGGTATGAAAAAACGCTCCCAGTTTCTCTGTTTTCTCCCTTTGTATGTGAAAAGGAGGGACGAAGAGGCAAGGATTTCAGGATAGTAAACAACCACAGTGACTTGACAGCAAGTAAATCAGCACTTTGTAGTGTTCATGGCAACAGCTTTTGGCATCGCAGAAGAAACAAATTTCATTACACAAAAATAAACTACAATCTTCTATTTGCAAGGCAGACTTTCGATGCAGCCAATTACTGTATATGTAGTGGTGACTAGAAGTCTTACATTACCATTTAGAGATCATCTGTGAGATAACTGGGTTTTATCAGAGTATCTTTTTTTATGAAAAAGGATCAGGGAACGCATTAAATAGGGAAGATGGGTTTTGGTGGAAGCTGGGTGCCTGTTTCCCTTCTATACCTATGAAAATCTTCTCTCTCTTCATGAGTCTGTTGTAAACGTATTTCAGTCACATAAAATACTTCAAGTATTTGCTTCACAATTTGCTATTCTTGTCTGATACAATTACCAACATTAGTTGGCAGTTTCTTTTCCCTGACTGGATTACTCCCTGGGCCTTTAGAAGGATTCAGGTTGGTTCTGGTATGTACACTTGTGATGAATATATATATAAATAACAATATGTCAGTGTATACGCTTTCACAGAAAATCAGAATCTTAAGAAGTTCACTGATACCCCTGAGGAACTTATAATTTCACGGGTTTTAAGTCTATTTTAAAACTTTTTATTCTTGGTTTGGACTTTGTCAGGGTTGAGCTATGACCTGGCAGCTCATATTTCTTCTGTAGAATCAAGGATCAAATCTCTATCTAGATAGGTGCATTGAAGCGCTGTTCACTTAAACTAGATCTGCTTTTAACACCATATGCTAATTGACCGTCAGGTTTTGATAGGAATCCCTCAGAGGCTCACGCTCCTCAGTCATGAGTCAGATGGATAAGCAAGATTTTCAGCTGCTGCAAAACAACTTAACTACAAGGAAATCAAAAGCACTGAATGGGTTTACACCAATTGAGAACCCAGCCAACCGTCCTAAAATTGCAGAGGCTTTCACTCAGGCAAGCACCACCACTGAAGTATTTCTCCCCCATGTATATGCTGCTTTTTTCATTCCGGTGGCTGCTGTGGAAAATATCTGCAGCAGCATTTCTGAACTGTGCTGTGGGATTTGCTTACAGTTCCCCCGTTCTTTGAGTAGGGGCTCTGTTTCCTTGATTCAGTTGAGCTATGTGTGCCAAGGCTCACACGTGTAGTTCATGCTGCTGCGACATAGGTGAGATGCCCTTCCCTCAAGCTGTCACCAGCCTCACTGGAGAGTCAGCTGCCAGCTGGGCCTCAGCATCTTCAGAAGAACCTCACGCATTGTAGTGTTAGGCTCCCTCTTGCTCCTCCATCTGGGAGCATGGCTGGCTCCTTTCTCTCTCAAGGCAAGCAGCCAGTAAGGGCCAGAAGTCACTCTGCACTGTTATTTGCGACCTGCCAATCCACGTAGCCGAGCCAGCTTCATTTGAGAATCCAGCTTTTAGATTTATTTTCCTTCCAGGCAAAGAGGTAGCAGGACACTGCTGCTGAATATGTTTTGTTATAGCCTCCCATTGCTGCTGAATGCCATAGTTTATTCTGCATGAGGCTGTCGATCATAGTCTAGTTTTATGTTTTTCAAAGTGTTTCTGGACGATGCATGGTTTGAAGGAAGACTGCCCAGGACACAGGTACAGTGCAGTACTGCAAGAAAATTTCCCTAAAGCAGATCAGAGGAGATGAGGAGGTGGAATGGCTCCCTGGGGTAATGACCCACACAGCCATGGCAATGAGAAAGCTATCAGGATTTATCAACTCAGCTAGTGTTTATTCCAAAATCTACATAATGTTTTCCTTCTCCCTGTGTGTGCCAATCCAGTGCCCTCTGAATTCAGTGGAAGGTCTACCTATGAGTTTGAATAGCATAGAGGAAAAACTTTGACAAACTTTTTCATTTAAAATAATCTCCCTATAATGTGAAATACCTAAATATCAGATATCTGCAGCTACTTTACTGACAGCTTGCTCTTCTATTCTGAGCCTGTAGAGTTCGAAAAACTTCACGTGCCTTCTGATGTGCTGAACAAGAGCATTAGGTCTAACCTTTTGCAGGGAGGTAGAAAGGAAAGGTATGAATCAGTCCCCTTTGTCAATTAGGCAACAAGAAGGACTTACCCTTTCTCCCTAAAAATTAAGTAGGCTTTCAAACTAAAGCCAGAAACGAAATTTCCATTCCATTTCTGAGACCTTCAGTGCTGGCTAGGTCATTCAATCCTAATGCTTCGATTTTGCTCTGCAGCCCTTTTCTTCATACCATTCCTCACCAACTTGATGAGGTTTTTAAGTATCAGTGCAACACTACAGGCGATGGACATGCTCTATAATAGCAGTAATAACAGCATAATGATAAGGATGAGGAAGTGGTTCCCAACACAAACCCAAAATCTAACTATAAGCACAAGGAACATAAACATGAACTCGGCAATACAAAATATATGCTAAGATGCTTTTTAAATGGTATCAGCGGGTACCTGGTAAGGGCAAGAGGTCAACTTCACTGTTAATTACCATCATAACGACTGTTCGTTAAAGTGTTTTTGCTTTTGCTAGAAGAGTAATTACATGTGGCTGGTCATTGCAACATTACTTACTCTGTGCTCAGTCATTACACTGGCTGGATGAAAACTCACTTCAACCAGAACAAGTATTACAACCTATGTATTGACTTGGTTCCTCCAACACAGGTCTGCAAATGGAAACGGAGGTCTGCCACATTTCTAGTAATCCTGGCATTGTCCTGAAGTGGTTCACTAACAGACAGCACTGGAAATAAGCCAGGGAAGACAACGCAGAAATGGGGGAATACGGTATGGACAGGTGGTGATAGTGAAAAGGAGTGAGACACACTGTCATCACATAAGGAGCATTTTAGCATTGCTTAAAGAAATCACATCTTACATACCAAAAGGAGCTGCTAGCCGCATACTCAGAGCCAAGAATTGCTTTGCATTTGAGGATGCAGTACTGAATAGTTTTGCATTTCCTAAACATACAGCTCTTCCACAGTGGCAACCACTGAATTCCCATCACGTTGATGCAGAACTACTGCACTGGACCCACTTGTTGAAGGCCTGAGTAAATTGTTCCCCTCTTCTGTGCACCTGTCACAGCAGAGAGCCCACCCCAAGCCCTGCTCTCCCCTCTCCACCCCGTCCCCATCTCCACACACAACTTACTCAAGCGTGTTTGCAAGAAGGGAACAAGTAGTTTTTCAGCCACAATGACAAGTCTCCACAAAGGAAGAGTTCACTTTTTGTAGCTGACAGATATCTATGCTGAAAAGGTGCAAGCAAACATCTTTGAAACCAACCACTCAAATATTAGTAATCAATTTTATGGGTTCTCTAAGTGATTTCAGATTAAGTCAATGAATTATTTTGTCATGTGCATGTGGAAGCACAAAGCAATGTAGGTAGGTACTGCAGTACAACCTAATATTCACTAACAAGTTAGTGTTTTCAAAAGGCCAAAGGGAAGCTCTGCCACAAGGATACAACAAAATATAAGCATATGTCAGGTGGATTTTGTAAGCAGATGTTATAGCAAATAACGTATATATGAAATATATATCAATAAATGTACCCTCCAGCTCCTATTTTTTTACTGTCTTTGCTACTGACACTTATATTATAAATCAATATCATTTTGGCTCCCAGAAAGATCTTGTTCCATCCACTTTATCAAGACATACTTAATAAATCATATTTGGCAGCATAGAATCATATCTTACCACAAATGAGATTTAGAGGAACTAATCTCTAAATGTATTTGGTTAGCATATGCAATAAAGCCATCCCTATATTAAAATTCACATCTGCAATATTTTAGCATACACGGTAGCAAACAAAGGACTCACAAACAGGTCCACTTAATGCATCTTTATATAGCTTTAAATATATCTTTCCCTAATTTTCATTAACATTTTCCCTAAGAGCTAAAATATCTGAAAGCCTGAATAGCTTCACAGTGCTGGAGCCATATATCATATTGCAAAGGTGAGAAATGCACTTTGCTTGGTTTCACAAGCACACCCCACGTTTTAGCAGTATACTCTTGTCTTCCAGAGAAAGCCAGTGAAGGCTAATTTCTAACTATGGAATGAAGCAGAGTACACAGAGTTCAGAGATATAACTCCTACTTAGTCCTGCCACTTCTGCTACATGCTTTACTAAAGGCTTTATGCAAAATGCAGTGAAATTTTCTTGTGTGTATGTGGTTTCAAGACATAAGACAGATCTGCTTCCATCTCTTCAGACCTCAATCAGTAAAACTCAAACAGGAAGGGCCAAACCAGTCCCAAGGTTCAATCCTGTCCTCATCTATTAGATGCCTTGAGACTGTTTTCAAGAAAGAGTCAGATTCTGAATCAAATCTGCCAGAGCCTGAATCAAAACTGAAAGACAAGAAGGAATCACTTGATCCAAAGCCTCAGAACAGAAAAGTGTTGTTATCATTAAATGGTTTTATGCTTTAATGCCTTTGCACATTTACTCAGTGATCTGGGCTTTAACAATGGCTCTCTCCAGATGTATTGCTGGTGAGGGACCTGTTCTGTAGTACACCATGTTATGTACCCCAGTGCAAATAGCAAAAGATACAGTATCAGCAGCAATGCAACTGGATTTTCGGTCACAAATACAAAAAGTCGCTACCCGGTCTCTTTTTCCTGTGCCTACATGTGCAATTTTCTTGGTACTCAAGACAGAGTATTGGGCTAAAATGCTGAGAGCCAGTGATAGCAGGGTAGAGGAGGTGTAATTAATAACTAGATAATTCCTATCAAGCAATCCTGTTCCATTTGAGGCTGCTTATTCACACATTTTAAAAATGGAAAAAAGAAAATACACTGTTTCTTCACTTCCTCCTGGCCTTTTACCCCCCACACACACTCAAATACTCATGATAGAAGCCAGAGCTTTCTGGCTTTCTGGTTCAGTACTTCTACTAACTTGGAAATTACTCAGAAATATGTATCACATTGTTGATATTCTGTACGTTAACTAAAAAGGAACAAAACCAAAACAACAACAAAAAACCCCAGAAAAAAAAAAAACACAAACAAGAAAAAGAAAACCCACAAACAACTCCAACCACCACACCTAAGTTTTTCCTTCACCATAGGCCTGTATCAACACAGAATCAACCAACACGGTGGGACATCAGCCTCACAAGGAAATTGCACAGGGGTTCTAATTTGTAGGAAGATAATTGAGCAGAAAAGCCAAGTTTCCAAATGCCCTCTTCTGGCACCCGTCAGTATTACTAACAATTTCACCTTGTTCCTAACGGACCTTCCAGAAAACTAATTCTAAAGATTTATAAATAGAAGATATCCTGAATTTACATTTATCCTAAAAAAATTACCTTTTTCCAGCTCTGCTTTAATGCCAACATTTTCTTGGTTTTAACCAAGCACAGCAGAAACACCAAAGCCACAGTTCTTGCAAATATTATGGGTAGATCTTCTTTGAGTAGGAAACTCTCTGAAATTTTTTTCAAATCCACTAACTTGTGGGGATTTTCTGCTCATCATTTGGACCAGTTGCTTTTCAGGAAGCTGCTGTTAATTTTTCCTTACCTTCCTTTTCCTTACCTTACCAAAGAAATTTCTGATGAACCTATAAAAAAGCCTTATCAATCAGAAGACCAGAGCTGTTAAATCATATCTGATTCACTGAAATATATATTCAGTAAAACAGATTTTTCTTACTACTATGACTGCACGAATAAACAAGGCTTTTAATAACTCTGCCTATGTAGGTGGGCATGGAATTAAGTAGTTTGGGGCTATTCATTATGGAAACAGCTGACTCTAGGCTAGCAAATTTAATTTTCATAATTTGTCACCACTGCTCACTGCTAAAGTTGATTGGGGTTTTAATGCACACAGAAGACAGCTTAAGTTAGCCTAGAAAAAAGTAACTGGGTCCCATGCTTAACACCACAAATACAGCATAAAAGCATTCCTTGTGAAACGTATCATGACACGAGTGACTCTCCTGATGAAAGATCACGTTGGCCTGCCTCTGCTTCAGGACCAGAAACTGACCTTAGCTTTGCAGACTGTGATTTCTGTCCTTGCAGTTGATCTGTGAAACATTGTTTAGTAAAAGAAGCTCAGGCCATACATGAAAAGCCACCATCAGCCTGGTGTTTCTTGTTACTCATGTGGAATAGATACAGTGACTACTGGGTTACCTTTTTGGTTTTCCACTAGTTTGGCATCTGTGTGGAGGACAGATTTTAATTTTGTCATCCTTTGCCATATTTACATTTAAGTTGGTTTTGGATGGGACAGGGAAATAATTCTGTTTCATCTGGAAACTTGCAGCATACCTTGCTTCTAGAGGGGAAATCAACCTGACCTTCATATACTGGTCAAATGGGACCCATAATCATTAGTATGACACTTTAAAGACGTAGGGGTTTTACACAGAAAATGTCAGGATGCAAGGAATGGCAGGAGAGGAAGAGCTGGCACTTCAACATAAGAACAACAGCATGTCTTTGTTCTGACACAAAATACATTCCAGTTCAGTAAATATACCAGTGGTAAAGCAGAACAACAACATCCTCTAAGGAAGCCTGCAAAATAGTGTTTTCTACTCGCAAAGTTGCTGCAATGTCAAGTCTTCCTCCCAGCATGACAATACCTGGAGCTTTCCAAGCTTTATCTCTCTACAAGCAACACAGAGAGAGCCCCTAGAAAAAAGACTGAACCAAGAACTTTTGCACTGAAAAGTCATTTCAAAAGAAAAGTTCAGACCAAATCCTTCAGAAAATGTTTCCTTAAAGCCTTCTCATCCAAAAGCTCATTCTAAAGCAGCACCATGGTATTCTCTTGCTGATGCTCTTCGCGGAATTTCAAATCAAATAGCCTCAATTTGCAAGAAAGAATATCTTGCTCCCCAAATCCTGTAAATTCACTGTGGGAGTCCCAAAACTCCAGCTGGGTTCTTTCCCTCATGCTAACAGATTTCAAGGGACTCGCACAGAAATAGCAGATTAGAATTTAGGAAATAAACATGGAAATGAACCACAAGTTATACCAAAAATAGCTCGTTCCTCTAGTTCCATTTGTTCTGCAGTGATAACGAAAGGGGGAGAAAAACTCCAATAAAACCTGACACTAAGATGCAATGCTGTATCTTCAGGACATTTTTACATATTCTGAAAAACAGGCCCTGGGAAGTTGTCTCACATTGGGCTCCAAATATTGAGAAGCGTTATTTAGGTTTTTCCTGATACTGAGCTTTGCAGAATGATTAGTAGTGCCAGGAAAATAAAGAGTCTAAAATAATTTATAAGAGGATAACAACTGTTCTGGATATTATGAGTATTTACTAAGCCTTGGGTTAAAAAGGAAGATGTAAAGGAAATACTGAAAAAGGAACATTGGAGAATAATATTCATCTCTTGAATACAAAGTTCAAAAACTCAAAATACAGTTAAGACAATATACATGTAATACTATTCTATGATATTCTGGATAATTTACTATTAGTGAATTGTTTTCCCACCAACTGGCTGGAAAATGGCTTCATGGAGAATGACCTGTGGTTCTGATGCACAACAAATAAACAAATCAGCGTTGCCCTCCAGGATGAAGATCAGCTGTGTGCTGGGCTGCATGAAAAGAAAGGAAGCCAGAAGACCGATGGAAGCGTTTAGCTTGCTCCACTCAGCACAAGCAAGACTGTTTGCAGTAACAGGGCCAGTTTAGGGCTCCACAGTTCAACACAGACATTGACATGCTGGAGAAAGACTAATGGAGGGGGATCAGGATAATTAAGAAGCTGAAGCATGTGATAAATAAAAAGCTGAGAACGGGGTTTGAGCAGTCTTTACAGGGGATAAATGGAAGGTATTGCTGGCTTCAGGTACGTAAAGGAAAGGTATAGAAAGAAAGAAGCCAGAGTCTTTCTCTCCAGAGCTGCATAACCATAGGAGAGACAATGGCCACAACTTGTAATAAGGAAACTCTCCCTTGGTATTGGGGTAAAGGAGAAAGAAAGAATCCCTGTGAGGTTGTCCAACACTGGAACAGAAGCTCCAAGATATGGGGAAACTCCATCTTTGGAGAGGAAGACAAAAATTAATATTTAAAAAGGCCCTGGGTGATCTACCCAATCTAACTTAAAAGCTAGCCCTGCTTGGCACAAGGGATCAGACCAGATGACATCTAGATGTCACTTCCAACACAAATTATTCTCTAATTCTGGGATCTACAGGAAAGTTAGGGCTGTGTAACACAGTGACAGAACTCGAACAGGCTGTATATTGAGAGTAAAGCAGGAGGTCAAACACTACAAGAATCACCGTGTTTTGGAAAAAAAGACAAAAGGCTGCCTGAGAGACTGAAGATGGACTCTCTGGGTCTCAAACTGCATTCCAAACATTAAATGAGGAATATATTTTGACTGAGATTAAGTCTTATGACAGACAAGAAGATACTCTGGTAGACCTCGGAGATAGGGGAAAAGCATATGGAGACTTTACAAAAATTCTTGGAGACATGGCTATAAATTATAAGTGGCTGGGGACAGAAGGGACATACAGAGTTTAAGGATTGCCACACAGGCACAAGCTATTTACACAGTCATGTTAAAAAAGATCTATGGTAGAAAAGCTGAACAGTCAGAATGTAGGATGAGAGACCAGGCCCAAAGGCCTATCAATCACATTATAAATGGATGTACTTTTGCTGACCTGAGATGTATATAAAGTACAAACTGACAAAGTTAGAAGCATTGTGCACTGATAGCTCTGCAAAAGTATGACCCATAAATAGCAGAGAAGCAATACCACCATAGATCAGAGACAGCTGTAGAGAAGAGTGTACAAATATCACAGTATTTTTCAGTCATTTCCACTCCTGAAGGATCTGTAAATGAGCAGGCAAAGTGACCACAAGAAATGGAGGAGAGAACATTTAATCACAAACTCTCCACTTCCACTTGATGACAATGAAGTGATTCAAAATACAAGAAAAGGCCATCAGATGCAACTAACTGGGGGCCTAAAATCACAATGACAGTTGCTTACAAAACACTAAAATCTTCTGGGGAAATACCACAGAAGCAAAATACAAACTGGTATATTATCTGACCGCAAGTCCTCAAAAGAACACCATGAATAGGGCAGCTCTAAAATACTTCAGAAGGCATTTAAAGTCCCTGATGCTCATTTTTTCAGGTAGCAATTGTATCTTCCCTTCTCTCCTCTCACTCCTGGTGTGTGGTGAAGAAAAGAAAAAAATATTTATATCCAGATTCTCTGTATACTATTCACTTGGTACAGCCCAACAAGCTTTAAAATGAAGATTATCATCATTATTGCTGTCTGACAGATAAAGGCACTGAAGCACAAATAAGGAAAGATTACTCAGCAAAGAGTGAGAAAGACTGGAATGGAGTCAGTCCCCTGTGTCTCAGCGGGATTTCTTATTCATTAGGTCAACACATATTTTATTGTTCATTGCTTTGTCGCTAGTCTAGATCCACAAAACACACAGACTGAAGACAGTTCAACAACAGCTTACCTTGTCGACTTGCTAAAGTTGCATTTATGTTTCATCCAATGCATACTGATGATAACTCCCATATGACTACACTCTTCCCTCTACTGTTGCACTGATACTGGAAAGCTCCACAGTGGATAAACAACGCCTTATTTTTAGTATTTTTGCTAATAATACAGGAACCACTTCCACCATAGGACATTCATTAATTCATAGGCAGAACTCAACTATCCCTCTTGATGTGGCTTAGACTCCCATCAATGGAAGGGAAAGGAGGGGAAATGATACAGGTCCATTTCTGGTGACTAGCAGGAATCGCTAGCAGGAAACGTTTGGATGGCAGCAGAGAATGACAGAAAATATCCTAAGCAATCGCTATCACTGCAACAAGCAAGAGGCAATTTTTACATACCTGTGAGCTTATCTTTTAATTGCCTTGAAAGCTGAGGCTTGCCATCAGAAAAGTGATTGCAGTAAAGATTGTCTTGTTCACAGTATGTGCATCCACTGCATCCTCTCTGATTAAACAATGTAAATCAAGGGAAATGCATGACCTCTGGAAACAGACACTGAGTTATGTATTGGTTTACAGAGTCCAGAGAATTCAAGCTCAAAACAGCAAAAGGAAAGGAATGTGGTGCTGTTTCTCACTTCTGGCATAAAGTAAGGAAGCAAATTTGCCAGGCAAGGGCAAAATACTGTGCAACTGCTGCCTATGACCAGAGTTTTCTGGTCTTACTGCTTGGTGCACAGCTAGACTCCTAGGATTCTCCACAAAGCATGTTCCAAAGTATAATGCAACTGGCTACATTTTAGAGCTACTATTGATCTAAAAATCCATGTAACATAAGCAATATGCCCTGCTCCAGCCTTATCCTTGCAGCAGACACTTCTGATGGTATATGACGTGAAGGAAGAGTTTGCAGCCATTTCCACCCCACCAGTGCTCCCCTGAAGTTATTCTTGGAAGGCACTTCAGACAGAGTACGTGTTCCCATTCCTTAGCAAGGGCAAATCAAGTGTTTTCCAATTAATCAGAAATAATTGGCTTTCTCTTAAGTAACTTACTATCTGCTCTTCTGTGTGACTACTTTGTATCTAGTGCTTTGGAAAGGCACCAGACTGATAGCCCAGCATTTGATTTTCCACAATGCTAACATTGTAGGGAGGCAGCTCCCCCACCCCAGCAGCACTAAGAGGCACCAGCTAACAGCAAATTATTGATCCTACCACCCATCTCAGGTCTGCAGTGCCATTTACTCGAAGTGCTACTATGGTCTGTGCCTACAACCCATACAGTACAGGCAACCATGGTAGGAAGCTCCTACTCAATGATCTGTCTATTAAATTGTCTCTAACTTGGTTTATAAAAGTCCCTGTCAGTAGAGTAAGCTACATCCAGCTTGATATACCCACTGGCATACCTGCTAAGCCTATCACCCACAAAGCTTGATTATATTGCAGCATTTCATGAGGTGAACACAACCATTCACTACAAGCAGCATTCCCGAAGACACATCAAATCCAACAACTGATTTGCAGTGGCTTCAGAGCAGCCAAAGTAAAAGACTGTATCTCATTATTAGCTTCCTAAACCCATGCATTTCCATCTCTGGCCACACAGCCTTCACTTTGAACTGCACAAATAGATTAAAGTCATTGTCAGAGCAACAAGACAACGTCACCCTGGATGAGCTGAACAGTGACAGCAAGCAAGCAGTAGCTGCATGGGAGAGTAGACAGCAACAAGTCACCAAAGGAAAAAGCAAACTATTTTTCACAAAGATGAAAACGTCTGATTCCTTTGTGCCAAGAACCCCAGTGGTGTGGGATGGTTTAGAGAGATGCTAACCAAACGGACAGCATTAAAACTACCTCAGTGTCTGCTGCAGTGGAACAGAATAGCCCACTGCAGAGGTCAGCCAGCACAGCTCTGAGTGGTCACCATTATCACTGCACATTAAAACAAGCCAAGTGGAAGGCCAATGCCTTGCAAAAGCAATGTGGCTGGTTTTCTGTATTTGCATTTGTGCCAAAATTGAAAATTATTGGGCTGAGCAGATTATAACAAGGAGAATTGTGACTGCCTAAAACCCTTGCTGTGAGCTCAGGTTACTGTCTCCTACATGGCATTTTTCAGTTAAAATCCTGGCCTTTATGGGTCTGAGGATTCTGCTGCAACAGACATGTGGAAATCACAACTCAGAAACAAATGGCTACAGAAGAACAGCAGCAACAAAACAAACCCTGCTATTATGCTGCCAAAGCATGGAGAAGTAGAAAACCAAGATCTGCTTTGACACACCCATACTTATTTAGCAATTTCATCTCCTCTGTATGCCTGGTATGGGTACATCAATAAAGTGTGCAAACCTGATGCCTTCTTGAAATTGAGATACGTTAAGACTTTAGAGTGCACAGAGCAATTTCCACCAGATTTGGGCATCAGAAAGATGCAGCCAGCAGCTGTGATGCTACAAACCTCTTTCCTTGTTGAAGCCTGCTACTGCCTGTCATACCCCACGAAGCCATCATAACCACTTTCTCTTCCTCCGCATCCACATTTATCCCTTTGTTTGCTGCTTTATATCTATGGCAGAGCATGAGGGAAGGCTGACTTCTTCATAACATCAAGCCAGCTAACTGAAACTGAAACACTGCAGAAAACATTGCTTTTGGAAGCTCACATAAAATGGCCAATCAACAAAAAGGTGTGTTTTCTCCTGCACTCACTGCTTAGTAAATCTCAAACACACTAGTATTGTGGTAAATTCTTATGTCCCTTGCACAAAATAATTAATGCAGTAATTTCACAGCTAGGGACTGGCCAGAAAACACAAATGCCACAGGTGGATATACCCACACACGTGTACATCACCTGTTATATTTGCTACAGAAGCTTGACAAGAAAGTAATCCAAGAAGTAACAGAGACATGAGGTCTGCCCTGTCATAGGAAAATTTAAAACTGTGGCGGTATGCAATGCTTGCAAGTGTGGGTGGGAATCCCTGCATGGTAAAGTGGGTTAAGATACCCTTTGTTAGCTGTATGACCGAGCAAACTCCTGGTTCCCAGATACAATGAAGGCTTAATGCCTGTGCAGGGCACAGCAATACACTTCCTCGCATTCTAAGCAATACGGCAGGACTCTGCACTGAAGGGTACTTAGGCAAGATCCTGTGAATACAAGTGTTATTTGTGACCTGGATCTCAGTCAGTCATGCCTTCTGGGATTTGGGATCACACTCAGATGCAGTCAAAGCCATTAGGCTACAGCTAGGACAGTGGAGGGAAAAAAAAACAGAGAAGCATCAAAATAGGAAAGCTATATCCTGGTTTTCAACTGAGAAATTTCACAAAAGACCATCACTCTGAAGCAATGATGTATATATATTTCTTTTGGAGGAAGTCAGGGGTTGCAAGGGATGGGACTGGCCCTGCCTGTGGCAGGGGGCTTGGAGCTCTATGATCCCTGGGGTCCCTTCCAACCCATGCCATTCTATGAGTCTATGATTCTATGACTACCTGAAGTGTCTGGGCAACTCAGCCAGCCACAGAGAATGAGAGCACAAACAGGTCTCCTGGTCTGTAGAGCTGGTGATGGAGAAAAGGAACAAAACTGCTACTGCTCAGCAGCCTGTTGGAGAGGGACAAGAGGCAGCAGCTTAGTTTGGAGGTAGAGCATGGACCAGAACCACAAAAGTTGTGCACAAGCCTGTAAGCGACAGAGGGAAATCCTGATGGAAGATTTCAGTCCTCTCTGCAGAAAGACAAAAAACCACTTGTACCAAAGAACCACACCCAGAAGCCTGATACCAAATTAGCTTAGCACAGGGCTCTGTAATTCCACCCAAGTATTTTCTGTTTGATGACAGACTGAGCCGCTGCTCACTGAACCAGGGTTATCTCCCCCATGCATTACCAGCCTGGCAATCAGAAGGGAACCTGGCAAACAGGACTAAGAACAAGGACGAAGTAATCTTCTCTCTGAGGCCTGCTGCCAAGTGACAGAGCTGCCTGCCTGCCAGCAGCAGCACTTTCACCGGAGACTTGGTAGAAGAGTTTCTCTTCCCTGCAGGTAAGCATGTGTCACCTCGGGGGCAGCCCATCTGCTAACTTCACCACATGATGGACACAAAGGAGATGCAGGAAGGGAACAGCAGGAGTTAAGAAAATAGCCTTTCAGCTTGTCCCTGCCATCAGCACTCAGTGATGCACTTCCAAGTGCTGGCAATTTCAAGATACAAGGTGCTGGGTGGTCTGATAACATGCTCTCCCTACTCTGCTGCTCCAAGCATCCACCCTACTTTGTAAATAAGACTTAGCACTAAGTTCCCAAGGAAACTGGTGCTCCTTGGTACTGCTGACAGATTTTCCCTCTCATGCAAAGCGGGCAGACCAAGTTAGGTCAGACACTGTGTGAGACATGACAAAGCACAGCCAATTACCAGCAATGCTCCCAAGACACCTGAAGAGAAGACAGCACAATGGCTTGGCCATTGTGCTCCAGGCTCACCACTAACCACGTCACGAGATTTCAGTCCACCATACCCCCAAAAGTGGTTTATTGAGATAGAACTGTGTGATCTTCTACTGGTGTTTTCCTTTGGTGGGACACCGGGAGTCCCAAGAAATCACCTGGAGAGAGTATGATAGAGTGAAAGAGCCAGACAGCTGCAAGCACATAATAAACCATGGGTGAAAGTTCACACAGGAGGTAATTGCTATCTGCTCTGTGGGCTCTGGGATTTTCCATGCTGATATTGGAACGACACTAGAGCTTGCCAGAGCCCTCACACCCATCCCACCACAGGCTAAGGCCCAAACTGTTCCTCTACACTCAGGAAACTTGCTGCTTCCCAGACGCTTGACATCTGAGTAGCAAATAAATTTCTTTCCAGACTGGGTTATATATTCAAAGATACTGTGCTAAAGAGTGGGAAGTTTCCTTCTAACACACATAACATTTTTAGTTCCTTTCCCACTCTTTTTTTCCACAGCCTCTGGCTTCTTCAGCCTGTGGAGAAAAAGGAATCATGCTCATGTTCCCCCAAATCAGGTAGTCTAGGGCAGCACCCCACCTCAAATTTAGTATCACAAATACTCATTTAATCCTCTCCACAGTAGCTGTGGTAGAGAGACCTCATCAACACCGGGTTTGCATGCAGAAACAACTTCCCTTCTACATCCTCCCCTCTGCCAAACCCCACTGCCAACTCTTTACAAGGCTGCGTTCCTCATAGCCACCCACAACACACAGTGTAAGTTGAGAATTTTGCAAAATTTAGCTTGGAAATGATACTGAATTTAAATTGCAGTCCTAAGTGGCTGCACAACGTTTCAGCAGCTGCTCTCTGCCCCACCCTCATTCCCAGCTCATCCCTCCCCATTTCTCCTCAGCTCAGTCCACTGGGGCGTTTTGGACTCTTTGCTGAATATTCAGCTCAAATAGAGGAATCAAATCAAGTTTTAATCAAGCATTCAAATCACTGCAGGTAGGTTCATTCGACAGCTTCAATAACCAAGTACTCTTGTGACAAAAGCCACTGACGCATGAAACACACATATGCTATGCAAAAGCTGAAGTACTAACGCAACACAGACACTGGGGACTCTCCACAGGAGACTACTAACTATACTGTGCAGATAAACTTAGTATTAATAATTCCAGTGCACCACAAGAGACACTAACTTGGAGAGGAAGAGGGGGGTGGTACAGAACATTTCACAGAAGCCCACGGTCCTCACTTCTTCCCCCCATGCATGAGTGAGTCGCACTGAACTGATGCTTGGAACCATAATCTTCTTGAGCTATGCCAGTAGCTCTTCTTAGCATTGCTGTCCAGCACCAAAGTAACCTCTCTTCCAGTTATTCTCTGAATCTGCAGATATGGGAAGCTGTCCCTTGCATTTAGCCATGGGTTACAAAAGCTAAAGGTGACCAAGAGGTAGCAACCATGCAGGACAACTTGGATGACTAAAGTGTGTCATCCTGAGCCTTGACAGCACAGTTACACCAGAGCGAAGTTCGTTTTTGTGGAAGTCTAAATCTTTCTGCTAAGCCTGAAGAAACAAAGTTGTTCTTATGTGACAAAAATCTAAGAGGTGCCTCATGGAAACAGTGCCACACAAAAATGTAGTTTCAGTTACAGGGAAAAGCCTAATTTCTTCCCTGTGCTCATGCAGCACTACATTTCCAGAACTACAGCAAGGTCATAACTTTATTCTAGGCCAAACAGCATTGGGGATGCCTCCCTCATTTGGTATACAACTGGATTTCTAAAAGGAGTTAATTTTCCAGAGTGCTGAGCACTGACAGAACTATCTTTGACATCTGCAAGAATTTTACCTCTAACTTCCATGCTAATACCGCTTGGACAACAGTGGGTGCACTTCAAAATTCTACCTAGAGATATTTGTTACAGAAATACAAAGACTGGACTAAATGCAGCCTGAACAGAAATGTGTATGTACAAGCAACAGAAGAAACAGAAGGACAGAGGGTTAAAAGAAGGTCCTGTATTGCTAATGAAGACCACACCAAGGTTATGGCAGTGTCACATCTACAACCCCTACCCTCCTTAGCTCAGGAGGAAAACAGGCAATGGGTGGGATCCGAAAATTTATGGAAGATGGAGAAAGCAGGGCTCTGCAGCAAAGTGCTACCTCTGAACAAACTGCTGCTGAATCGTAAAGGGCACAAAAGATCTGTTCATAAACATGCTGGTTACATCAGGAAGAATCCCAGAAACTTGACATAGAGCATCCTTTGTTCCCTATGTCACACACAAGTGATCTTTGTCAGACTACCTGGATGTACACCTGGTACTTGTGGGCACGAGTATACAGATGAATTAAATCTATGAGAAAATGAGCATCAACCGGTAAAATCAACTTATTTCAAGTAAGATCTGTAAGATCTTCCACTGAATTTTGTTACACTGATACACAGCCCTTAACTGCAGCAGAAGGTGAGACCATTTAAGTTTCCTTCATAAATAAACTCTTCTACTCATCCACCCTGTATTCACAGCACCTCACCATTCGCAGAGTTGCTCAGGCCACAGCTCTCTCTCAGTTACCTTAAGCGAGAAACTTCTCCATCAAAAGCTACTGCAGGACTTCATGCAGATTCCTGGGTTTTACAGCTCAGGTAAGTAAGGACTGAACAGTGAGTTCAAGGAGTTAACAGGACAGACTACTGTCTAACAACTGACAAACTATACCAACATGCACCATATTACTACCATGGTTGAAACGTCAATGAAAGAAAATTATCTCCACTTAAGGAAAAAGGGAAATGCTTCCAAATCTAACGATAATTTTAGGCATCTTAAAGTAAATTTTCCTTTGTCTAGCAAGATTCTGCTGCCAACATGTCTCTCCTGTTCTTCATTTATGATAAAATACAAGTTACAGTTGGACAGTTAATGAGGCACTCGCGTGTGCCACACAAAAGAGAGATGCTGCAGTACCAAACATTTTCATGCCTGAGACTGCTGAAGAAAATAGCTTTATAATTCATGTATGTTTAAAAAAAAAAAACCTCCAAAAAACAAACAAACAAAAACCCTAACAAAAAAACCTACACTAAAAGACTGGACGTTGAAATTCCTGTCTGCAATAGGCTCTCTGAAAGATATTAGGCATCTCTCAGACCAGCTTCTGCTAACAAGCATTCAGCACAGGAATTGTATCCAGCTTGTGTTGGAATGACACATTTCCTCCTCCCACTTTCTTTTCTTAACAAGATTAGTTTCCTTGGAATGAAGGGAAAAGAGAAGCACGTGGCAGTGATGCATGCAGTCCTGGTTCTGTGATAAGCAGAGACTGCAAACCCACCAGGCTGAATCCTGCCAAACATCTGCTCATATGAACTAGATTATGAGACTTTCTGGTGGTTGAGTTGTTTATTTAAATAATGCCAGAGAACTGAACTTATATCTCCAAACCCTGTGTTGCTTTCTGCATTTCAAATTGTTTACACAACTTTATTTGGCCATAAGATTCTATTTAGAAGAAAAAGAAAGCTCCTCAAACTCTGTCATGATTCACATGCAACCTAAAATAGGGGGGAAAAAATGAAACCCAATGAGAAACTCAAGAAGAATTTATAACACACACAACATTTGAAAAGATGAACTTCTGTAAAGGTCAGATTCTACCAGTGGATGGATAAAACCTGTCCTATCTTGTGGATGACCTTAACCATGAAGAATGCTGTTACTTGCCTCAATGAGACACCCCTTAGCATGTAATACTCAGTGAAAGGGCATTAAGACATAGATCCTTCTCAAGTTCAATCTAGTCATCAATTGAACTTGAGGGAAGAATATTACATACAAGCATAAACAAATGTTAGTCAACACAAGACCAATCCATTTGAAGCTCCAAGCAGCCTCCGTAATGTTCCAGTTTCAGCAAACAGATCAGTCAGTTCCCGCTCCTCTGCCAAAAGAAGGCACTCTCTCACGTATGTCCTTTATGGAAACCAGCATCCTTTATGTACAAAATCCCAGCTACAGAACACTTCAGGAAACAAAACTTTCTCCTGAAAAAACCAACAAAACTATTATCACTAAAGCAAGCATCAAACATCCTCAAGCTACATAAAAGCAGAAAGAAATGAGGAAGTAGAAGTTTATTCTACGGGGAATCTTGTGCTTCAACCACAGTCAGAACTTTGCCACGAAAATGGAAATATGACTTTTCTAAAATATTGAACAAATTAGAATTAAAATCTATGTTTCATGAATCCATATTACTGTGCTGGCAGCCCTTTCACTTTAGGGCATGGAAAAAAATCAATAAAACAAACAATTTCCATAGATACTACCCAGAATTCCCAATTTCAAATAGGACCAGGAAAGGTTACACAAAGGACAAGGAAAGGAACACTGCACTGGCATCACTACAGAATTCAGAAAAATTTGGCTACGAATAGCAATTAAACTGTGTTATAGGATTTAAATCTGGTGCCCTGAGACTAAGTTAATTCCTAATTCAGCTATGGCCTTGCATAGAGAGTGTGGCAGAAATGCAAGGAGATGCTGTTTAGGTATCTTCTGTGAAAGCCAATCTAATTAACCCGTGCTTTACTAATATGATCACAGTGCAGGTCCAGAGCTCCTAATTATTTTACTGTATAAATACCTGAGCTTTTTGTGCCATGAAACACTTGTGAGATCTCACCATGTTATGGTCATTTTTGTCCTACTACACAGCTTAAGTTGTTCCCTGCTTGACATCACTACTCTGCCACCAAGCATGTTTAGCTCATGCTCAACTTCTCAGATGTTCTGCTGCTGCTGTTTTCCATGTGAAAAAGTGATGAGGTAAGGAAAAGGCACCTCAGCTGTCCCTTCCATAACACAGATG
This sequence comes from Zapornia atra, assembly GCA_013400835.1. NCBI lineage: Eukaryota > Metazoa > Chordata > Aves > Gruiformes > Rallidae > Zapornia > Zapornia atra. The sequence goes on along the minus strand of VZTU01010657.1, from coordinate 44,378 downwards.
TTCTTACATGTGTCATGTTGTTGTTTGTTGAGATGGAACAGAGCCTCCTGGCTCCTAAATCTCCATCCATTTAGTGTTGGTATCTATCCTGGTTTTGAGCATTGTTTACTTCCAACCAAGGGGATTCCCTGAGACTCTGCATGCCTCCGCTCGCTCATAGTTGCATGTTCCATGGTTATTTCCACACCTGCTGCTGATAGTATCTATTCCCATCAATTTGTTGTTACTAATTCTATCACTGTCTGCTTTGCAATGTTTTCTTTTCCTGGAGATTAGCTCTTTGCTACTGTTGCCACCCTCTCATGCCACAGAGCATCCTTTTTTAGCCATTTGCCATTTTAGCACTAGCTACAGCTCCAGGCTCCCTCCTCTCAAGCCTGGCTGCTTCCTACCCAGCTACACGTACACAAACTCACAATGCCCACCGGCCTCCAGACCAGTCTTGGGGCAAAAGTTCAGACAGACATAAAATCCATGAAATTTCAGAAAACTTTGCTGCTCACCAGTTTGTAGGCATCAGCTGCTACAGGTAGTAAAGCCAGAAACTTGGTAGGCTGGTACAGTTTCCCAGTACAATCTGCAAAGCAGCACACACCGCTTTGAAAGCCGCCTGCCAAGGAAGGATGCAAATGTCCAGCCTCTGCTGACAGCGTGACTAAGTCGGCAGCATTTCAACTGGAAAAAAATCCCTATTCACTTCTCATTCCTGTCCTTCCTGCAAGTGTGTTCCACCCTGCCTACCAGATGGCCCCCTTCGTGATGAACTTGTGCTCCCATCTCCTGCTGAGACAAGGTGTCCTACATTCACTGCCCATCACAAGCCACAGAGAGGACACTCAGGGATTTTTACGCTCTAACAAAGTAGAGTTGAAAAGTCCACCCTTCCAGCTCGTTTGCCAGCATAGCCTCTTCCCGCTCCCACAGAGTACACAGCTCTTCACACCACCTCCCACAGCAATAAAAAGGAAAGGCTTTAGCATTTCTCAGCAATCACATTAACTTTGATGAATTGTCTGGCAGTGGCACCTGCTGCTAAGGATACAGATGTACAAGATGAACTAAAAGGCATTTCTCCATGAAGCAGATGATATCGCTGCAGATATGTCCCTGTACAAATATGTATTTTTCCACTTAATCTGACCAATGATTTTTGCTTTGGTAGGCATCCATAAAATAAACTTTGCAAAAATCCTAGTAATGAAACAGAGTATATGGAAGAAATTTCTTACGTTTCACTGAGAAAAGCTGGTCTTAATTTTTAATTGAGAAAAGAAAACAAACTACCTGACACATATTTCACAATAATTACTCGAGTATTATTACAACTGAGTTGTGTTCTGTGGCTACCAAGCCCTTCCAGTGGAAACGCATACACACTCACATTATTAGTTCAGTATCAGGAAGGCAAATCCTCCTGTAAGGAAGTTCCATTTCAACAAAGCAGATAAAGAGTTCAGAAGCAATTAGTGTGCAACAAGTGTGAAAAATTTCCCATTTGGGTTGAGACTCCAGAAATAACTACAGCAGCATAGCCACTAGAATATTCTTTATAAAGTATATGCAACACCCAATATATATTGCCAACCCTAAGGCCGTAGTTGTCACTTCCACAAGGAAACCTATCAAGGCATTTAAAAGTGCTGCAGAAAAATGCTTTGGGGTGTTATTGCATTCTTTAAATTTTATCTTATTAACCTTCAGGGTGAATTTTTTTAAGGCAGGCACATGACAGTAACATAGAAGGTCAGTTATTCAGTTCCTCATCTGATTGCTTTGACTTTTCACAATACACAAAGCAACTGCAAAGCTGATATCAAAACAAGTTGGGGATTTTCCAGCATCAGGCACGTTCTGTCCCAGACAGCATCATTCTGGTATAGATGGTCCAAAATGGATAGAGGGGCTGCTAAGGGCAGGGACAGGCAAGGAAAGTGAGGTCAGTTACAGAAAGGTATGCTGTTAAGATGTGTTGAGTCAAGTAGCAGTCCTATTACAGGTACTAACTCAGAAAATATTAATTTCAGTTAACTCACAGGCTGCTCTACATTCTGCAAAGGATAAAAACTCCTCTAGCACAACATCAGTTCTGGCTATAGTTACACCCCCTGATCACAAAGGGCCTTTCTTTCCAGGACCTCTGCAGGATGTTCACTAGGATTGGACTTCTATATGGGACAGAAGATCTGTCACACTGAGGATAAACAGGATTTACAATTTGTTTTTAAATAATGAGAGAAGCCAACCATTAAATGAGAGATTTCTAAGCTATGTAGTATTGGCCAATGCCCACATTAGCTGAGTCAGCACTTTGGGCTAGTGTAGTAATTTTTTATCATGTCTACAAAGTATAGACCCTTTTGAAAGTGTGGCTGCTTCTTAATTCAGAAGACTTACAAAATTATTTGAGAATCACATGCAGTGAAACCTGCTGAAGAAATGTTAAAGTGACATTTTCTTTTTTTCAATTTTAATTTGAATAATCTTTTTTCAGGGTCTATAGATTATGCAATGCTTTTGCTTTGTCTTACAAGGTTTGATGTTGGAAAAAAAGGGCAGAGGATCTTGAGGTGATATCTAGAATGGCATTAGCAAAGTTTTGAGGAGGATTTTGGAAGTATATAGTTTTTGGACTTGAAATAATTTCGAGTCATTGCACCAAGTACAACTGCCCTACAATGCAGTCATCCCTCAAAGGACTCTTAGAATCACAGAATGTGTTAGGTTGGAAGGCACCTTTAAAGGTCATCTATTCCAACCCCTCTGCATTAAGCAGGGACACCTTTAACTAGATCAGGTTGCTCAGAGCTTCATCAAGCCTGACCTTGAATGAATCCAGGGATGTGGCCTCCACCACCTCTCTGGGCAACCTCTTGCCTCCTATAGCTTTGTTCCAGACTTGTAAAGGTATTTTTAGCTTCCTAATAAAGACCTAGGTATCACAACACCTTTTCAATCTAAACACTAGTCTTTTTGCTCACTGATCAAGGCACTGTGATCCAGAACTAGAAGACACTCTTCCATATAAGCATAGGCATTACTGGGTACAAAATTACTTGAAATTTTTGGTCTAAGGACTTCTCACATGGACATTATTCTGCCTGGTTTCCATTTTGGTGTCAATCTGCACACTGTCTGCCAGGAATATTCCCTCTAACAACATGTTCCAGCAGGTTGACCCATCAGACTCCATTCTGTAACAAGCTGAACATGACCAGAGGTGCTTAGCTCTCATTATGGCCTTTCCTGGCCTTGTATTCTTTTACCAGGCAGGCTCTGCCATTGTAATCAATCCTCTTCCGTCAACACTTTGAATTGTTTGCCCCACAGGTAAAATTCATAGCTTACTCTTATCAACACAACAGTTTTAGCATTGGCAGAGGAAAGCTTATAGGCAGAAAAGCACCAAGAGTCTCCTGCTTGCTACCACCTCCTGGCATATCAATCCCACATAGTCATGTCTACAGAACACATAATTCTAACAGAATGTCAGCATGTTGGCTAGAGAAATTATTTTAGGGCCATTCATAATATCATCCTGATAAGGACAGGGCAGTTTTGTGAGAGAAAAAAAAATCAACACACAGCATTTATGCTGGTTTTATCTGACCTTGCTCACATACCTCCTGGCTATTTGCAATTCTTCCTATAAGCTGTGCCAAGCTTCGTACTGAGAAATGCCTCTCCTCATGGGGTTTCCTAAGTTAGCCTTAACAGCAAAGACTTGATACTTCACAGCACAGCTCTGGTTGGAAATAATCTAGGAAGCACATGCCCTGCAATTTCCAGCAAAGACATGAGAATGCCCAATGCCTGGGACTGAATTTTTGCTGCCTCTTCCCATTCCACGCCAGCTGTTCCACTGTACTGCTCGGCTTGAAGTGGGAGTGCTGACAGAATACTTCTCAGATGGGAACAAAAGTGGTCCCAGACAGGGCTCTTCTCAGATCCTGACAGGCAAAAGGCTATTTTAAAGGTGCTGATTATCAGGCATGTGGATGGCTGCACAGGCTGTGACTGCAGACTGGAGAAAGAGAAAACCCTCCAACAACTTTTGGTCCCAGGTCCAAACTCTGACAGACACTGACTGCAAGTGTCAAGAGTGTAAGAACAGTGCAGAAACATAGTAGTAACCTCCATGCTACACAGTCACAGCCTCTAGCAATATGTGCCTCCAGAACCGATATATTTATGTTTAAATACTTTTGACAGATCTGCTGGCATAATATTGTCTAATTGCTTTTGGCACCAGACACATCTAACAGCAATAAATTCCTCAGATTACGTAAATGTGGCATAAAAAAAATCCTTCCCTGTTCTGCATTTACCACCTGAGAATTCAAGGGGATGTCCCACAGCTTTTGTACCATGAGAAACTGAGAATAACCAATCACTTGTGACTTACATCTCCGTGCTCTTTATGGCAACCAAAAGATTACACAGCTACCTGACTGCTTCCCTCTGCCCAGCTACTAGTATCTCCAATAGCATCAGTCCTCCTTGCAGGAACAGGTTCTCAGGGAGACACTGAGCACACTGACTGCTGCAGGGAATGGCAGACATTCATTTCCAACTCAAAGCATATAATCATGCAGAATTACGGAATCATAGAACTGGAAGAGATTTGAAAAGACCACATGGATGACAGCAGAACAGGTCATATCTATGTCACCTCAGACAGACATTGACTTCATTCTATTCTGTGATGGAAACCTATTACTTCTTACCCTGTGCCTACAAAGACAACCTCTTCCCTTCCTTTTTCCAGCAGCCATGTACACGTTTACGAAATGTTGAACACCCTTAGCAAACTCTTCTTTACCAAAGAACTCTAATGCATGCAATCTTCCCTTCAGATTTTATTTTCACTTTGGTAATTCTCAGTACAATCGTATCAAGTTATCCAGCTGATCCACATCTCTCAACTGCAGCTCCCAAAATCTAAACTATATCCCAGCTGAGACTGTCCTTAAGTGCCAAAGAGATGGATCATTTCACAGGTCTCATGCGTGGTACGTTTTGGTTTTGCCTTGCAAGGTGGTTTTGCCTTTTGAAGCAACACAGCATTCCTGCCTTGAATTCACCTTGTAAATCACAATAACTCCCAAATCTTCTCTTATAGGCCTATTTGTGCTTACATAGTTGCTTATTTCTTAAGTAAAATATATTCCATTTATTCACATTTTCAGGCTGTTTCTCCAAGTTGTCAACATCATTTTGGCTACCAAATGCATCTTCTCTATTTCCCGACCCCTCAGAAAATCGGATCAGGACTGACCAGTCCCTGTAACAAAGTACATGGGGATGCCAAAACTTTACGATTCCAAAAGAGTATTTTTTAAATTGTTCTATGAATTAGGGTCTTGACTACCTTCAAAACAGTTCCCTCCTAGTATCACAGGTGCAGCTCATCCCTAATGAGGTTTCACAGAATAATTAAATCTGGACAGCTTGGGCAAACATCCAAATCTTTAGTTATTCACCTTAGCTGACAAGGCTGGCAGATAGTTTGAAGTGTTGTAATTCCTAACACAAAGGGCGCATAGTATCTGGGACCACTGACCGAATGCTGACGGAATAGTTGGGATACCTCTCATTGCTTCATCCGCAGTAGGCGAAAATGGCATTAAAGTGCTGCAGTTAGAAAGGACTTTCTCATGGTCTTGTTATTTTAGGGAGCTCTGCTACTGGTACAATCATACGCAGAGTTTTGCCATGTCACTTCTCTAAAATATCCAACCAACTATTTTTGTGCAGTACTGATGACTAACCTAATGCCCTGCAACATACTTCTAACTCTTACTGAACCTCCCTAAAGGGGAACATACAGTGAGGCCAGTACATAGAACATGGGTAGGCAGGATTACAGCATCTATTCTTGTCCTTGGACTTCATACAACTCTTGGAATATCCTTTAAACTATCCACAGTCCATATTCACCCTCTGTGAAATGGCATTAGTGAGAAGAACACAGAACTCCTGTTTCAGAATTGGGATGAGCCTCCCAGGAGCAATGCATTGGCAGTTAATTTGGCAGCTCTGCAGGGGTAAAGATGGCATTAGCACATACATTCATGATAAACACCTCTGTTGTAAAATCAACTTCATTGTACAGATCAGGAACTGAAAAACAAGAAAATTAGGCAAGCAAGACCAAAATAGAACCCAGGTACTGCACCTGAACCCAGTGCCTTACACCCTAAGATGTCTTGAGTAAAATAAAACAATATAGATTTTGAAATTCTTGACATTTAGTAACCATCCTATATCTATACTTAACACCTCACTAACTTAGCTTATGGCATGGAATTACTTTGACTTCTACAGTTTTACTCCTTGTCTTAGAGCAATATGCTTCTCACTTTAGCAAGTTGTTTTTCCACGTGAGATTTCCCAAATTCACTTTGGTTATCTGGTACAGAACAGCCTCGCAATGTGGGAGCCACAGGAGAACACAGCATCCTCTACTCTGAATATCAGCAACAGTCAGAGAAGCGAGCTGTGCCAGCGCACTGGATGAGAAAAAAACGAGGCGCAAATAGCTTTGGCGGTTGGTTTGCTAAAGCAGATCACTGGTACAGGGCGCCACGCTACGCTATCGCGCTCTTCTGACACAAGCCCATCCAGCAGACCCTAGGGACAGCACAGCTGTACGTCTCCGTGTTACGTGTAAAGTGCCAGCAAAACAAAAGGCAGGTGCCTGCAGCAGCCCAGGCACGCAGGGGTGGCACAGAGCTGAGCAGCAGAAGTAGATATGCTGAGAGTGTCAGACAAGTGCGCGCGGCTGCATCCCAGGGCCTAGAGAGAAAACAGATGAATGCGTTTGAGCGCTGTGCTTGGCTGCAAGGTTACCGTGTGGGGAGTCTCATAGCTTTGCCCTGGGCACTAATGGAACAGACAATCTGCAGACGCAGCTGGCGTGAGTACTTCTAGCAACACGAAATCTAGCAACTCACTCTGGAAGGAGGATCATAGTGAGTTATTTAACTCACAGAGCACGCCAAAATCTGCAGGAGCATTAGTTTCTCAAGGTCCTACTAACAACAGCCTGAGGATCTGAGCATACCTGTTTTAAATGTCTCAGAAATTAAAAAAAAACCCAAAAATTGTTTACTGCTTTCAAAGTGGTAGCGTCCTAGCAACAATTTCAACAAAAAGTCCTGACTCTAAATTCAAAATTCACTGTCATGAGTGAACATCAAGAATGATTATAGAATTGTAGAATGGTTTGGGTTTGATGGGACCTTAAAGATCATTTAGTTCCAAACCCTGCCATGGGCATGGACACCCTCCACTAGCCCAGGTTGCCCAAAGTCCCATCCAACCTGGCCTGGAACACTGCCAGGGAAGGGGCATCTACAACCTCTCTGGGCAACCTGTTCCTGTGTCTTACCACCCTCACAGTAAAGAACTTCTTTCTTCTATCTAATCTAAATCTACTCTCTTTTAGTTTAAACCCATCTCCCCTTCTCTTATCGCTACACTGACTGACAAAGAGCCTCACTCCATCTTTCCTGTAGGATCTTTACTAAGTGGGATTTAAACCTGCATAGATCTCAAGCTGCAACACTAACAGAGTTTGAAGCTTTAGAGTGATCTTTGAGTTAAGCATCCATGTTTTAGTTATCATTTTTTAAAAAGCACTATTGAAGAATGGCTTCAAAAGACTACTATTTGTGTATCTAAATTCCCAGGAATTTCCAGGCTAGAAAATTCCTTCGTAAAAAGCTCCATGCAAAAAAATCAAGGACAAACCCTCACACAAAACAACATTCAGGTGGGAATGAGCTGCATGCCCTTCTAATCACTGTATATCATCCCACACCTGTAAGCTGTGAAGCTACAAGTCTCTGTGTAGCTGAACTCATGCAGAACAGACACTTTTTAAAAGTGATTTTTGGTTTAGTGGGAAATTTTGCACTGTTCAGTAGATTTTTAATTATTCACACTCAAGTAACTACACTCCTACTGGAAATCAAAATATTAATGTACGATACCTTGCTGAGAGTGTACAAGCAACACAGGTCCTTCCCAGAGTATCAGCGGCGCTGGGCTTGGACTCATCTCAGCTAGCTGCTCCCCTCCCGCGTCTGTCTGCAGAGCGCGTGCAGTTGGTCTCACACAGACTGAGAGCTGAGCCCTGATTCATGATTTCAGGCTCCAGCCATGGAATGCAGCCATTGAAAACCCAGAACTATTTTTACCCCTGAGCAGCCGCAGCATTTCTGCCCCATAAAGACTTCTGAAGTTAATGCCTTACCCTCATCACACACACATACACACACACGCACGCACCCTGAACCTAACCAGCTAAGATGCATGGTTCCCTGGCATTTAGTGTGGTTTTTAAACTGTGCAGTTGCTATCAACAGGACAAAGCAGCTCAGCCCCTGGCATTATTGTCAGCCCTCAGAAGTCAGACATTTGATCCCAGTTGTCAAAATTAGAAATTCTTCAGAAATGCTTTGCTCCAGGAGACAAGATTAGCTCAGAGCAATGACTGTCTATACAGTTTGTCTTGTACACCACCACTCCCCCAGCCTGCATTTAACAAACATGTAATAACATCTTCAGCTAACTGACAGACTGCACACACAAAGTCACGGCATGTCGAACAAAATCACTACATGTTTTAAGGAAAACCACAAAGCCAAGGCAATCCCAAAAAAATTCACAAACCGGAAAACACTGGCTTTTTATCTAGAACCACCAGAAGTATTACATTGTCTTTAATAAATAATTGGCAACAAATCAGAGCTAGACACCTGAACTAATTTTTCAAGATTAAGCAAAGAATGGTGGCCGCTAGAGGCTTTTACAACTGCATTGTCTGGAACATACAGGATTCTGTGAGTATACTCACTGTGAGTATACTTTAGGTGTAAAAAATGGAATCTAATCTTACTGTGGTGGAATAAATAACAATAAAAAAGAACTAATTGGATTTTTGCGTAATCAACTACTACTGACTCAATAAAAAAGGACTTTGGCAGAGAACAAGCAAATGTGTAGTTGGACACTGAGGTGCTGGAGAGGGTGCAGAGAAGGGCAACTAGGCTGATTAGGGGTCTAGAGAACAGGTCTTGTGAGGAGAGGCTGAGGGACCTGGTGCTGTTTAGCCTGAAGAAGAGGAGGCTGAGAGGACACCTTATCACTCTCTACAGCTAGCTGAAAAGAGGTTGTAGTGAGGTGGGGGTTGGCCTCTTCTCCCTTCTGACTAGTGACAGGACATAAGGGAATGAGTTCAAGTTGCGCCAAGGGAGGTTCAAATTGGATATTAGGAAAGATTTCTTCACTGAAAGAGTGGTGAAGCATTGGAAAAGGCTGCCCAGGGAGGTCGTGGAATCACTGTCCCTGGCACTGTCCAAAAAACAGGTAGATGTGGCACTTCAGGAAATGGTTTAGAGGTTATGGTGGTGTGGTGCTTATAGTTGGACTTGATCTTGAAGATCTTTTCCAGTCATGATGATTCTATGATTCTATACATAAGGGGTCCAAATACCTAAGGACCAGCAGACTCGTTGACTTAACTTGCTCATATGTTGCTTTAGACAATGAAAAATAACTGTAGGCACCTCTCATAAATACGTGGTCAAAACACAAGGAGCACAATACAAAACAGACAGAACTCCTGACAGCAGTCAATTATTAGTTCTTAACCTGTGGAAGCATGTGGTGGCTTAGGTAAGAATTAATAGCCCAGCAGTATCACATCTTATATTAAAAAAGGGTCCCTGTCACCTAAACTTTTCAGGATGAGGAAAGAAAGAGCGTGCAAAGGGCGAGACTGACAAATTCTTAGGAAGACAGTTACAATCACCATTAAGCACCAGCTGCTATAACCTATGAAGCTTCCTAGTGATTTTTAGGGATAGCACCCCCCCCCCAAATAACATCCCTTCAGAATGCAACTGCAGTATACATGTATACCCAGAGTAACCTCAATGCTATACATAACTTAAAGACAAATTCTTGAGCAGATATACACAAAGCTGTGGCAACTGTCATTCTGGGGATACTCCATTTATTAAAAAGTGATGAAATAATTACAGGAATATTTCTCAGTTTGCTCACAACTGAGTACCACTAGCATCACGCAGGCTGACTCTGCAGCTCTGCAGGATCTGGCCCTTTTAAGCAGACCTTGTACTGGGAACCTATTCTTTGCTGTTTCATACTCACTGTCAGTCTCTTTAAGAAAGCATAGGGGGAACACAAGGAAACAGCAATGAAGGAGACCCCTTGGGGAACGAGAAACCTACAATCAGATTATGTAGAAGAACATGAAACATACCCTAAGTGGGCCAGATCTGACATCAATGACCTAAAGCTCAGAAAAGACATTAAATAAAGGAGCAATACAAGCTTGTAATGTCCAGAAGGCTGAGCCGCTGAGCCTAGTGTTGTGGGAAATAAAGCAGAAGAAATGCTGTTGCTGTGAATTCATGTCGCTGTGAGAGATTATTCTCAGTGAACAGCCTTCTGCTATTTCTGCAATGAGCTGACTATCCAGAAGTTCCTTTCATTTGCAGTGAAAAACCACAAATCCTATCAATGACAAAAAGCCAAGAGAGAGTAAGTCAGGCTAACAAAGACTCTATGCATCTAACTTCATAGTTTCTATGACTTTTCACCTAAGAATTAGGAAGTACATGTTACTGACCCATCAAATTATTACCAGCTCAAGAACAGACAGTGCCTCAAATTACTGGCTCTCACAAGTAAGAGAAAGTACAAAGTACGGGTATAAACCCCATTCCTTTCCAGCAGAATATTAAAGGTTCTCCTTTCATACTACCAAACCTAATTCAAAGGGAAAAAACCCAACCCTACACTAATACAAACCTGAGGCTGTCCGATAATACCTTCTGCTTTTAATACCTTATTTAATAAGCTCCAAACTTTTTGAAAACCAGAAGGTAAAGAGCCAAGATGAGCCCAGTGAATTTTTAACCAGGCTCCCTCAGTGACTGCCAACACCAGATAGGAAATTATTCGCCATTCTCCCAGCTGAACTCACTGGTTCATGTAGTGATGTTGAGGGATGGTCAGAGGAGTGTCTAAAACTGGGAGTAGTAATATGAGGCCATCTGTGAGGGCCTCAACATTTGCTGATTTGTTTCTAAATGAAGAGTTTAAATTTACACACTTGCTTTTAAAAGCCAATCTTTTCTCCTCTGTCCTTGATTTTATGCCATATGGAAGTGGCTTGTGATCAATGATCAAAAAAAAAGAAAAAATCCTACACAAAGTGCACAGTTTTAGGTATCAAAAGACAAAATCACCAAAAGCAGTCACCATGACAAATACCAAAGAAGCTTTAATATATAAGAAAGGAGGAAGGACATGAAACAAATGAAAAAAGTATCAATTTAGGGTGTCAAATTCCAGGAAGTTTTCACATTTTTATTTTCCCAGAAAATCCACACTACTCATATCTCACTTCAGAGAATTAGCACCACGCAAGGCAGCTTTTAAGACATTTTAATGAAGAAATCCCAAATGGTTTTGTCGTAAAGACCCTATATGTTTCTAGAAGATATATAATGAAACTGTTTATGTTAAACAGTCCACGCAACTGAAGACCAACAGAAAGAAGAATCTGAAACCAATTCATCATTTTTATAGTTTCAGATTTCAAGGAGAATATAATATTATTATAAATATTAGCCATAATGAAGAAACTCAGAGGTATCTGCAGGTCTTCCCATTACTCTTCAAGAAGTAGAGCCAGGCCATGGATCCTGCTTAAAAGAGAAAGAGAGGGCAATGACCCAACAGCTGATATAGTTGGTGCCCCTTTCTAGCACTGCTCTGGAAAGACTGCACAGGAAAGATGGGAAAGGAAGACATTCCTAAAAAGGAGGTGTATTTCTAGCTTAGATCCTAAGCTAACTGCCTGATAAACCTTTTATACTTGCATGCAGATAGAAAGCAAACACTGAAAGACACTCACAAACATGCATTTCTTTCCTGTTCTTCAGAGATTTCAAGTGTTGGTTATCATAGTTACCATCACTATCCATCTAAGATGTACATGCATGAGAGAGTCAAACACCTGCACAGCTACCAAGAACCAGGTTTGCAATCCCAGCGCAGAACAGTTGCTAACTGCAGGCTTAACTTGTGTGCATACACCCAGCACTGTAAGCCTTACCCACTTCACAGGGGTGAGATGTTTATGGAATCAACCCCACTCAGGAGGCAGAGGCCAAGAACTTGTCCACTTGCACGGATGCAAATCCAGACCACAAAGAAGGAAAAGCTCAAATTGCCCTTACTCCTGTTTCAAAGAGGAAAACTGGAAGTGGTACCTCAGCCTCTGCTTAGGGCTTGCTCTGCTGCAGCCATATTGCTCACTGGCTGCTAAGTACAGTCAGGGAACTCAACAGTTATCATTCTATGTCTTACTTCTTTTACCATTTACTGAAGTATTTGCTCTGAGCCACTGTTCAAGAAGGTTACTGTGCTAACTTTGCTCTAACTCAGAACTGCCTTCCTTCTTGAACTCAAGACCTTGCAACACAGCTGTTTAATATATATATATGAATGTACTGCCAAAAAGAGGTGCAATTATTGAAACTGAATGTGCCTGTAATATTATGGGCACTCATTTCTACATACAAAAGAATAGTCCATTCAGTAAAATCTGAGGGCGTGCATGTGGTGCTGTTACAACATATGTTAGTGGGAAAGCTTAATTCTACTCACAACAGAAACACTGAATTCCCTGCAACAATAACATTTCAAATCAGCAACAGAAAATGCCAACATTTTAAATTCAGTACTGAAGCCCACCTCCCATGTGTTTACCTTTAGTTTTGGCTTCTTTTACTGTTATATGTTACCTGTCAAGTAATGCAAAATGCATCAAGTCAGGGGTTTCTTCCAGAAATTCCTGTAGATACTCTCCCTAAATTCTTTCTTAGATCACAGCTCAGATTTTCTCTCTTAATTTCTTCCCTTATTCCCTCTCTTCATTTCACTCTCCTACGTCAAGAGCTAAAACATCAACCTCTGTAACAATTTATCTACAAAACCAGAATGTCACAGCACCTACTGAAAAAAATAATAACATCCTGTGTTACTGTGTTCATGTAACTGCTCCAAGACCAGTTCCTTCGAACTCAAACTGGGAGGAAATGGAGAACCAAATATAATTACAAGAAGACAGTAACATAAATGTTCGGTATTTTAACTTTGCTAAATGGAATCACACGTGCAGCATTCAACAGAAAAACAACAAAAAAAATCACACTTATTCCTCAGGTAATACAATGTTGAATGGTGCATGTAAGGGTCTCCCTCCAACCCTGACAGAGTAGCAGTATTAAACACCAGCCAAGCAAGCTGGCAGCAAAGTCTTGTGCCTTTTTTTTTGTTTGTTTTTAAATCGGGTGGAAGCAGCAGTGCTGAGGTACCGCCAGGCTGACTCCTGTTCTTACCTCTGCTGTTAGAGCGGTTCCAAAGAATGTTTATCAATACAGTGATAGGCACCATATAAATATAAATATATCCTGAGTGGTCAGTGCAAGCTGTTGCTTCTCCAGCTGTGCTGCAGAGCAGAGCGGGTGTCTCAGAAGGGCAGTGGGACGCGAAGGCTCAGACCCGCTACCAGTCGAAATATCTCAGCACGTAAAAAATGCTAGTTTGTTGCTATTTTCACTTGTAGTAGGTGCCTCCCTCACCAGAACGTCCTCTTTTTTAGCAGTGGCCATGCTAAAACATTTTTCAGCACTTCCAAAAGCTTTCCAGCAAGGAAATTATTAATTTAATTAAGCAAGGAATTTCTTTTTTTCTATTTGTGAGAATCACCCATTGGTTCAGTGTAGCATTTCCATACTTCAACTGTTCCCCAGGTAAATCCAGGAGAATATTCCATATGCACCCAGGGCTGCCACACATCTGGAAGTGCTAACCGCATCTAGCACGCATGATAAGTACAGGGCACGCAGTGAGCCCAGCATTTTTCAGAGAAGGCTAGAAGACTGAGGACAGACATTATGGTGTTAGCTGAAAGCTGCCACTTTTTTTGCGGCTTATCAGCTATGCTCCTAACACAGGACAGCTAGTGCCCTCCGTTCTCACCAAAGGGTACCAGAATGGTAGCTGTACAAGATGCTCTTATCTGGGTAAGCTAAATGGTTTATGTACAGCTTAGGCATAGGGATCAATAACTGAAGCTGTGATCAAAGGAGACAGCTGAGCCTTGATTAATCACAGCAGGACATCTGTTATCTGATGGATCAAATCTACAAAGGGTATCTCTCCAAGGGGACAAGTTCCATGCCACTGGTTTCTCAGCAGCACACGCAGTAACACAGTATCCAAGAAAGAAATCTGAGAAAGATACCCAGGACTCTGCAAAAGTCTGATCACCTGGAGGTGGGACTCGACAGATTCAGTCAGTTTAGGTGATCGGACAGGCAGCTGCTACCTGAAGACACCAGGTGCCTGAAAAAGGACAGCTAGTAGAAGAGACAGATATTGGAAGGAATACCTAGAGGCTACTGTCACTGCATGCGCACGCCATGGATACCTTACTCAGACATATACTGCAGCTAACAGCACAACAGCAGCTTGAACGCTATTTATCCTGACATGTTTGTATGCACATGTTCTTGCCTTCCAAGTGTTTCCCACCTGCATCAAAGCATTCTTCAGAGACAATTTCTGAAAGTGCTCAGATCACAATTACTCTCCAACAATTTTTTTTCCCTGAAGTTTACTGATTCCCAGAGTGTCTGTTCTCTAGGTGTATCAGTGAAATAACACTCTCCCTGTAAATGTTCCCTCACATATGTCTTTAGACCACCAAAGCTACCAAAACACAATTACTAAGGTGTTAGTAGTACTGACTATTACGGTAATGACTATTACTAACATAGGGATTTCCAAAGACATTACATACCTCACTTATGTATAAGCTTTGGAAAAGCCACTAACAGGCAATAAAATATATACCCAATGTCTTCAGCTTTAATAGTCGTACACCTTCTCCGAAATAAAGCCCATCCTTTTCATAGAAGCACAGAAAATCCTTTATTAGGACTGTTAGTATTTCTTCATAAAAGTAATCTACTCAGAAGGCTATTGATTCAGAAGGGCACTTCAGCATATACTTAACTAAGCAACCAAATGAGCCCATCTCATACACAGACCCACAAAGCAAGAAGTGAGAATCAGAGGGCTCGCTGTTGCTGCATTTTTTCCCCCAACTGAGACACCCAAAGATAAAAGGCAGGGTATTTCCTGGTATTTTCCTGGTCCCTTGGCATCTAACTGCAAATGGGAATGCTCCTCTAGACCAAATTGCCCTCTTCAGTATGAGATAAACAAGCAACCTCTGTCAAGTATTAGCAGTCCACTAGTTCTGAGGTGTCCTGCAAACTCAACAAGAGTTACAAAGATCATAGGTTCTGTGCAGTCCTCAGCCTCAGGAGAAATTAATTCTTCTCTGTTTACTGCAGAATACACCAAAATGAAAGGAAAATAATAGTCCTGCAGGCCAGCAGAAGTTCCAAACATGCATGTTTCTATCTCTACTTGCAAAGCCCATAGGGATTTTCAGGCCTTGTTTTAAAGAAATAAGGAACAGAAGCAGCAATTAATGAAAGCTGGAGCCACCCAATGGTAAAGTTTCTGCTACAGAGCCAAGTTTCTGCTACAAAGTAGAAGCAGAGCAACGTGGAGGCGAACACACTTCCCCACTGTGTGGATCATAAATGAACAGCATTAGTCATTTCACCATTTGGAATAAAATACTTCTGTGAATTTTCTCAGCTACTATTGTTCCATCATTATCACAGAGGCTGTTATTTACATTTTCCCTGGGTCCCTTGGCATCTAACAAAGATCTGTCAAATGTAACTCCTGGCCCTGCCACACAGTGCAGCATTAACCCATGCATGCTTGATTCCTTGTAAACACTAATTTTTCCTAAAAGTAGTAATTTGCATCAAAGATGCATTATTGTGCCCCATCTTCAAGCACCATAGGTTGGCACAGCTCCAGGCACTCCTGCAGAACGCCATGGATTGGTCCCTGCTGAGGAGTCCGCCTGTGCATTTGAAGGCTACGAGGACTGTTAGGCTCACATAGTTTGCATCACACCAGCAGCCAAACGTAGCGATCCACAGCCCCATATACTGCATCAAATGTTTCTCAAGAGAGTTACACACACATAAAGATGACAACAGATGAGCACGGGAGCAACGTCAAGGTGGTAAAGAATGTGAGTGGATTTCATAAACGCCACCTACGTTTTCCTCTGGCACAGATAAAGACTCACTGTCAAGACTTTCTATTAAACCTTTACAACACTAAGATGTGAATGGGCTGGAAAGAGCCCAATGCAATGCACTGGAAAATTGTTAAGCCATAATCATTTTAGCTAAGAACATCGTATTTATGACAGCTCCACCATTTTCATTACAACTCTGGCAAACATGGTAAGCTTTTTACTCCCCATTTAACAGCTATTCTTGTCAAAGCCAGCATCACTATTAATACTACAGCATTAGAGGCTCTGGCTGCATTTTAATCAGAACTAGTCTCTCCTTTTTCTTTTTAGGCAGAAGAAAAGCGTTGTGATGTACCAGTTTGGCTGGTGGCTGCTGCTGTGAGCGGACAGAGGGCACCCATCTGCATCCAGAAGGGCAGCACAGGAAAAAGGCAATTGTATCTGTGGCATTTAATTCACAGATTGTCTCTCAAGGCAACAGCGTATCTAACCAGGTAAATGAATTTTTGGAAAACAAAAGGCAGAAAATACAACAAAACCCTGACTAATGTGATAAATCTGCTGCAAAAAAAGAGACTATACATTTAAGTGGAACTTGAGGTGATGCTGGAGCCCTGGCTGTTGTCTGTCTGTAATTTCCTCCCTGTAACTGCCATTTGAACAGCGTATCACAACCCAGAGATCCAGATGACAAGCAGGTCACACAGTTTTAAAGCTTCCAGAGTCCAAGCTTTGTTAAACACAGTACAAAATTTAGTGCCAGGGTTGGCACCTCCAGTATCCCTGGTGGAGACCCTGAAATGACAACATATGATTGTAGACCTACGTAGCACACAAAAAAGATGCTCCTGCATAGTAAATAAGAGTCAGATTTAATTATTTTAGAAGGAAGGAGGAAAGCTAACTGGAACAGCAGTTGTTGATTTCTGCCTATCTGGAAATTACTGGTTCCATTCCTGTTTAAGGCATCAGATGAGTCATCTTTGTTTCAATTTGCCTCTATTTATTCCCTTGTTCCCTTTTCAAATTCTTCAGTGGTTCCTAGTAGCAACTTTGTAGCAATAACATTACAATGTAACAATGATGTGCACAGAGCTCTTCAGTCTAACACACACATCATGTACTAACAATACAACCGGTTTTAAGATTCCTGCCTTGCGAAGATCCTCCACAACACAGTATTAAGCCTGGAAATATGCTTCTCATTCTATAATAAGAGGCTGTAGCAGCCATATGACTGCAGTTATCCTACTATGTTCTCAGAACTGGCAAAAGCTCATCCATACTACTTTTTTTTTTCCACCCTGAAACTATAACTCATGAAAATCCAAGCTTTCTCCAGGAATTAATCTGAAATATTTACTGACACCTGGTTAACACAGGCATGCCTTGGTAAGACAAGTTTTCATGTAACCTGCAGCTCTTGCTATATGGGAAGCATCACATTTCAGATGCTGGGCTGCCTTTGTAAATGTTTTCAAGGAGATGCCTTTCCATCAGCCTGCCATACCATGGCAGAGAGAGTTCTGATAACTATGTGTTGCCCCAAACAAGCAACAGCAAGGAGAAGATGATATCAGAAGCAAGACAGAGCTAGAAAGGCATACACTGTCAACAGGAAGGGGGAAATATTCACCTCTGCTTCCCCTGCTTGCTTGTGCCTTGCAATACATTCTGTGCAAACCTCTGTAAAAGGACAGGGGGGAAATAAGAAGAACTTTGAGACACCAAAAAGAAACAACATGCTACATAAGAAAACTCCAGACAGGTCTGCACATACATTTAAGCTTTGTTCACCTGCATATCCACCTTTTCACACTAATGTGAAAAGTACTTAAAAGTTATGTTCATTTGGACCTAGTCCTCAGTGTGAATTTGCATATCAAATACTGCATTTCCCTTCTGTTTGA
The DNA here is from genome assembly GCA_013400835.1 of Zapornia atra. NCBI lineage: Eukaryota > Metazoa > Chordata > Aves > Gruiformes > Rallidae > Zapornia > Zapornia atra. Next base: position 26,228 of record VZTU01010657.1, on the reverse strand, counting down.
TAACAACAATTACACCCTTTGCCGTGTCCTACAGCTGTAAAAAGCTACAGTTTAAACTGAGGGTAGGGCAGGGGAGTCAATGCCTTCCTGCCTAACGCAGAGAGCAAAAGACAACAAAGGCCATCACCTTTTATGAAGTGCATTTAGTTTGGAGACTTACTTCAGATGCCAAATCCCTGATGTGTAAGTCTCTTTGGCAAAAATCCTCTTTCTCCATAAGCTGAACCACAGAAATCCCAAATGAAGGGAAGTTTGAAACAATCTTAGAATCGGAGAATCATTTAGGTTGGAAAAGACCTTCTGAGATTGTCGAGTCCAACCATTAACCAAGCACTGCCAAGACCACCACTAAAGCATGTCCCTACACACCACATCCACATGGCTTGTAAACACCTCCAGGGATGGTGACTCAACCACTTCCCTGGGCAGCCTGTTCCAATGCCTGACCACTCTTTCAGTCAAGAAATTTTTCTTTATACCCAACCTAAATCTCCCCTGGTACAACTTGAGATCATTTCCTCTCTACCTATCATTTGTTTCTTGGGAAAAGAGACTGACATCTCGCTCACTACAACCTCCTTTCAGGTAGTTGTAGACAGCAATAAGGTCTCCCCTCAGCCTCCTTTTCTCCACAAAATCTGTGTTTGATCAGCTGCACCTCTTGAGACTTGTGATCCAGACCCTTTACCATCTCTTCTTTCAACACAGTCCAGCACCTCAACATCTTTCTTGTAGTGAGGGGTCCAAAACGGACCACAATATTCAAAGCGCAACCTCACCAGTGCTGAGTACAGGGGGACAATCTCTACCCCAGTCCTGCTAGGGAATCACTATTTCTGATACAAGGCAGTATGCTGTTTGGCCACCTTTGCACCCTGACGGCTCATATTTAGTCATCTGGCTCCCCTTTGTAAGTGTCCTGGGTACAGCTAGAACAGGGTTCATTTTCACCAGAAGTTGGGATGGGACACAGGCAGGACAGGTGACCCAAACTAAGGAAAGGAGGTATTCCATACCACATGACATCATGCTCAGCATACAAGGGGGCTAGTCGTGGAGGGGTGGTGCGTATGTCACCAGGTTTGAATATTCTGTTCCACATCCCATTGCTATTTCCCTCTCCCTGTGCTCTCCCAGTAAACTGTTCATATCCCAACCCACATCATTTGCCTTTGTCTCCCCATTCTCCTCCCCATCCTGCTGTTGGGGGACGGAGGGTGAGAGAGCAGCTGTGTTGTGATCAGCTACTGGCTGGGGCTGAACCAGCTTGTCTGGTGCCCATTGAGTTTCCAGGAACCTTGCTTTCCTGAAGTGCAGGAAGCTTTCCTAACCACAGACCTTAGATATAGCTACACACATCATGCGAACAGAGAAAGAGCCTGAAAACCTGCAAGAGGAAATAGCAAGGCTGCAATGTTTGGGGACTGGACTCTTTTACTACACTAAGTTACTTATAGTGCTATTTTTGAAACAATTTGTGTCATCTGGTCCACTCAGTGGATGAGGGAAAGGATGTGGATGTTGTTCACCTGGGCTTGAGTAAAGCTTTTGACACTGTTTCCCACACCATTCTCCTAGAGAAACTGGCTGCTCATGGCTTTGATGGGCAAAGACTTTGCTGGATAAAAAGCTGGCTGGACAGCTGGACCCAAAGAGTTGTGGTGAACAGAGTTAACTCCAGTTGGTGGCCAGTCACCAGTGGTGTTCCCCAGGGCTCAGTCCTGGGTCCAGTTCGCTATAATATCTTTATCAATGATCTGGATGAGGGGATCAAGCGCAGACTCAGTAAGTTTGCAGATGACACCAAACTGGGTGGGAGTTTTGATCTGCTTGAGGGTAGGAAGGCTCTAGAGGGGGAAGTAGACAGGCTGGAGCGATAGTCCGAGGCTACATGTATGAGGTGCAACAAAGACCAGGGCCAGGTCTTGCACTTAGGTTACAACAACCCCATGCAACGTTACAGGGCTTGGGGAAGCGAGGCTGGAAAGCTGCCTGGCAGAAAAAGGTATGGCAGTGGCCTCCAGAAGACAGTGCACCTTCAACATCTGTAAAGCTACAATCCAGCTAACAGATTCCCAGCTCCAGCCACCTCATAAGAGGCAACACAAATCTTTAACTCATCGGGGTGAACAGGCTTCTTGCTCCACAACATCAGAGCAGAAGGGGCCACCCAGCAGGAAAACCAAAGAACCAGTTTTCTCAGGAGAGGAGCTTCCCATTTCTTTATTCCCACAAACAATAAAAGTCACTGATAATGCTGAAAAAAAAAGGTCAGAGTTCTGTATGAAATACACCCTGCTATGTAAATAGCAAAGCAAGAGAAAGCATTCAAAACCAAATGTATTCAAATCAGCTCAGTCACCTCCAGCAACATTCCAGCAAGTGGTAGCAGAGCAAGGCCTGGTCACCTTTTCAGCCTGGGTAATTCAAGGTTTCCAATGTTTCTAGAAGTGCAAATTCTTCCTGACAGCCAGAAATTCATTTAAAGGGTGATGACAATTAAAGATATGTAATCTATCCCAGTGCAGGGTTTTGTTTTAGTTGATAATGCATGGATATATATATACACACACAAAAATGAAAAGCATATTTTGACATTTAAGCCATCCTAGCTTGTCTGTGCCACACAGCCCAAGCTGTCAGGAGAAATGTGGGAGTGCTGCAAAGTTTTTAGATAACAGCTTCTAATTAAGAGATAAAGTCGAATTTTTACCAAATGAGAGCACACACAGCTTCCCTCACACAAACACAAACAATGAAAACATTTGGCTAACGCTTGTTTTTCTGGACAGTCACCCTCCCAAAGCTGCAACTGTGAACTGACTGCAGGCTTTTCTTCTCCAGAACAATGGTCTACTTCAGAGGCTAAAGCACCAGTCTGAAATTTAGGTGATTATGATTCAAACCCTGGTTCTGACTTCTCTAACTTTGGGTAAATCGTTTAACTGCCACTTCCTCTGCTTCCAATCTAATCTGTAAAATCAGGATAATCTTATTTCCTTTCTTGCACTTTGGAACTAGGGTAGGATAGTTTGGATGCCAGGAACGATCTCAGGCTCTCTGGAAGCTAATTTCACCATCCACAAAGAGTAACTGACTTTTTTTGAAGCTGCCTACATTTTTGGGGACTTCTAGTGATGGTCATTCTCCTCACCTGCTAAAATCACCATCTTTAATCTTAAGAATTATCAGCGTACATGCTAATACCCTTCCCAAACTTGCATGAAACTTCTGTAGCAGGAAATTCTGGACCTTTATTCCAAGGTACATTCTCCAAGAATACAAGACAGAGGAGGAACATGGTTCTGTAATAGGGATTAGAGACCATGCACTACAGCCACATTTCTTAAACTGGAAGCATGACATACGTATCTGATGAGAGTGTGGTAAGAGGAACGTTTGAAAAGCATCAAGATAATCCCATGCCTGTAGAGCTGCAAAAATACAATGGCTAGCAAGGGTTGTCATCACTTGCCTGCCCCTTCCAGACAGCATCTGCAGGACCTTGTGCAGCTATGGACCATTCCACTCCCTGCGATGGGAAGGAGAGAAAATTTGCTAACTACTGTCACCGTGACTGGCATCCTGTCAGCTATCATCATCTCCAGTAGTGGTTTAGTGGGAAAAATATGAACAGTCCTTCAGGGCATTTGCTGCATGGGAGGGGGAAAGCATTGACATCCATGTCATGTCCTGCTCATCTTTTTTTCTCCTCCTTTCTCAGCGATGTAAGAGACAGAAAAGTAGTTGCTCCCTCCCTTTGCTTTTTCTCTCCTTTCCTTACCTCTTTTGTATCACTTATCTTGAGAACAGCTGGTCATATATTTAGATAAGAGTAAGGTCAAAGCTGTTACAAAAAAGGTTGATTTGACCTCAAAATGGTTTTAGAAGTCCTGTGTAACCAAGATGCCTGTGGAAAGTATCAGGGATGACCAAAGACATTCTAATGGCTCTTTCCCATAGGGAAACCCACAAGGAAAACATTTCCTTTCTACCCCATCTCTCCCCTCATTCTGAAAGATGTGATCCACATCTCAGCATAAAGAATAAAGGGAAGGACTCACAACCACACCAAAAGTATCTGGGGTGTGCATACTGGAGGTCTGATTTCCCTATAAAAAGGAAAGGAGACTTTCTCCAAAGCTATTTCCTCCAAGAATTTATATGGACATTGGCAACTTGTGAATCCTCACACAAAAAGTATAGAATTTTTGTTGCAGGGGATTCTGTGGGGTGGGGTCTTTTTATAAGGATGACACTTACTAATATTTAACACTTTACAGTGTTACAAAAATAGTTTGGGTTTCAAGCCACAGTACAAGAGAGGTGCAGAGATTTGGGTTTTAAATGCATGCTTCAGCACTTGCAATAAACTGACCCCTGAATTAGGTGGTTCACAAGGCTTAGGACTCTGGCAGAAACTCCCTAAAGGAATTAAATAGCACTACAAGAAATTAATCTGTCATTGTTCTGCTAGTTGTCTAGGGGTACTATGAGGTTGTCCTAAGTCCCTGCTCCTTCATTAACTTCCCTGTGCTTCAACTTGGTACCTTAATTATATAAATGGCTGTGGGGCCATGTGATAAACTAGGTCATCCCTTCCCCTTTCTGACATGTTTCTGGCTCTCCATCATTTCAATGTTCTAGTTTCATGGTGCAGCCTCATTTACAGTCACATTAATGCAACTGGGAGGGCAGCAAATGTAAGTGTTGGGCAGGTAAGTGCTCAGGTTGGCTGCTTTGTCAACACCAGTATTTATCACAGTGTTTAAATTCAGAGCTGTCTGAAGCCAGCTGAATACAGGGACACTTTTGTAAATCAGGATCCAGAGTCTAACCTGCAGACAGTGATTTCATCCCATGGAAACGTTACAGAATTTTCAGGAGAGATGATTTTCATCTCACAAACTCTGCAGCTAGAGAAGACAAAACTTAGAAAGGTCTGGACAGCGAAGGCAGCATGTCAAGAAGTCTCCCCTTGTCTCTCTTTAGCAGAAAGTAACAAAGCTGTCTTTTGTCTGCCTTGGGTTGTCTCATTGCAAATTAGCTCTCATGAAGAGAAAGCAAGACAAAATGCCATGGAGGGACAGGGTGGATTTATTTTTACAATTGCTTTTGTTCCATGCAGCAATATGGAAATGCAAGATAAGGTTTTCTATTACCCAGAGGCTATGGGATACACTGCACACAGAGCACATGTGTAAGTCCCATTAATGCTAACACAGGCGCTGAGCATGCTCAGCAAGAGCAGAACAGAGTCACTGCATTTTCACAGCAGTGTTTATAGACAGGAAACACTTGCTCTCTACTTGTCTCCCAATAACTTAAGGAACAGTCCATTACTACCTTCGCTTGGCAAAAATAAAATGGAACAGAAAAGCAGATGCTAACTGGCTGAAACCATGCACATTACACCATCATTCAACAAGTCCCCATCTGTATCAGTATTCATGCAATGCCTCACTTGCCCCATCTGAACACAGCAAACCGAATATATTAACAGGGGATGGAGATTTTGGTTAAATCTCTGCAAAACACTTTTAAAAGGATAACAGCAGCAAAATAAGTACCTAAATTGTGCCTGTGATACTGCACAAGGGAGTGTGCAAGACAGAGCATGTGTCTCCTGGGGCACAGGACAAGCAGTCGCATTCTCAGCTGAGGCACGAGCGCATGCCGAAGATACCGGAAAGGCACGGAATAATTCCTGGATGGTTAAGAGCTTCATGTGGCACATGCAGCAGCTCAGCCTGTCCCATGCAATATTTGATGCGTGATATCAGGAAGATGCTGCTCTCATCCTGCTTTAGCCCTCAGCCTCAGGATCTCACGTACATGTCCATCACGCCTTCCAAATGCCAGAATAAATGTCTTTTCAATGTGCCCAGAGTTGGATGTACATTCACTTGAACAGATGACAAAAAGTACTCAAACTTAAAGGGCCAAGTTCTCATAAAATGTTTGTTATAGACCACAGGGTTACAAAATTAGTCCGATGTGGCTGCCTTATTTACAGTTCAAGTCATTAATTTTCTTGTTCAAGGGATCATTCACTGATGATTGAATGAAAAAGGTCTCCTCCTCTAACCAAATCTGTTCATGAGGGTGATCTCTTCTTGTTCTTGGACCTCCCTTGCAATCAACCTTCTCTCCTTCTAGCTCTTCCCTTCATAGAATTGTAGAATATCCTGAGTTGGAAAGGACCCATAAGGATCACCAAGTCCAAGTCCTGGCTCTACACAGGGTCAGCCAAGTCGGAGCATGTGACTGAGCGCATTGTCCAGACATTTCTTGAACTCACTGTGACCACTTCCCTGGGGAGCCTGTTCCAGTGCCCAACCACCCTCTCAGTAAAGAACCTCTTCCTAATATCCAGTCTAAACCTCCCCTGTCACAGCTTCATGCTGTTCCCTCAGGTTCTATCACTGGGCACCAAAGAGAGGAGATTGGCACCTTCATAATACAAATGAAATTCAAATTTGCTAAAGTCAGTCCCATCTTGAGAAATTCATGCCAAAACACATAAGCCACTCCAAGACCCTTACAATAATTATCTAGTATTCCTTTCAAACAAATCCAGCCTAGAAACATCTGGTTTATGCCCTTAGAGTCAATGGGAATGACTTCTAATTATACCTTTACAAGTCCTTAGTTAAGCCCTTCAGCAGCTTTGGCCATGGTCCTGCTGCTGTGCTGTTTCTTTTCATGGATTCAGAAATACCATTCCCTGAATCCTTCTCATAGTTCTCCAAGTGCCCCCTCTACTGAACTCTCCTCATGCTCCACACCTTTCAGTTTTCTTCTGTAGTTCCATTGGCCTTTGTTCTTTTTGTTCCTTCTTTCGCTACCACGTTTCATCTTATGTGCAAACAGGAATGTAGGTATCCTGATGACTTACAAAGTGACAAACCCTCGGTCCAAATGGGAATACCAGTTTGTTTTCTGGTATTTTTATGCATGTGTTTAGCAATCACCATGAATGCATCCTGGCTAAAGCATGTATCTCAATTTTCTTCCCAAGACTCTCCTGCTCATTATTTTCTTTCCTCATGACTTGTGAACAATAACAGCACCTTCCTGTTGCACCAGCCCAGAACTTGAATTTCATCATCTTGGAGCTCACTCTTCACTCTTGTATCTAAAATATACCTCAGCCTGGCAGATGGTTTCCACGTAGTGTCACTAATAGGCCATCCACAGCACCCTCTCATCTGCAGAGATAAAAGTCTCTTGACAAATGCAATCTTGTTGTACAGCTATTCATCCAAAATGCTACTTTAAAAGCCATTTACTGAAGACCATCCCTTTGGCAATGTTATTCTTTCTGTGTAAGCCTCTGCTCATCCCTGTCTTCCTTCCATACAAGTAGACAGCTACATATCACTGCTAAGTTTTCCACAGTTTACTCATAAGTCTCTCTCAATTCTCCTTCAATATCAAGCAATAAATTTCTACCTCTGCTGTATCCTCACAGTTGCTATCAGCTCTAGTCCAGAGTTTGAAAATGCTTTATACCCCGTGGGTGGCTTCTAGCTCCACTGAATGCTGAGGAATGCAGGGACCAAGACTATGTCTTACAACTAATTTTCTAAATCAGTGACATTTTGTGCAGTATATAAAGTTAAGCATGTGCCTCTGTCTACTTCAGAAATGGTGTGTCGGTTACGCAAGTACAACCCATCTTGGCACAACTGAAGCAGCTATTTCTATCACAGGCACAGGCTAGAGCAACAACGTTGTCTTTTGTTGGTATGATTTATACTAGTGTGTAAAAGTTCAAAAGAAGTCAAACAATTCACCAGAAGCATTTTCAGCAATAGAAATGGTACTGTGTTAAGGCTGCTATTAGGATAGAAAAGTTCTAATGAACAAGCAAACAAACTCATGCAGTGCAAGAAACCCTTCTGACAATCTGATCCACGTGTCTTCCTGGGACTGGGACATCAATATAAACACCCAGCCAAATCATAAAAGCTAAACCATACATACATGTGTGTGATCTGTGTATGTATGCAGCTGTACAGAGATCAATCTAAAAATGACAAAGTTTTTCTTGGAAAGTATTTCTACTGGTGAAGTTGAAAAACTGACAGACCAAGGAAAAGAACCAACGACATAGCTTTGGTGTAGACTGATCCTTCACACTGTTGCAGAAACATGTATAATTCAGGACATTAAAAGACACGTGTAGGATTAAAGGACAGCTTAGAAATGACATCATTCGTTGGCTTCTCCTGAGACTAACTGGAAGACTGATGATATAACTTAACGCTTATTGCCAGAATTACTGTTAGAGATACAGCACCAGTGATGGTACATATGTAGTGATGATGTAGAAGTGTCTAATTCATCAGTTAGACATTAGCATCAGATGTCTACAATGCCAAGGATATGAAAAGAAGACACAGTGGTTTTACAGTACTCTAATGTTAAAATTTTCAAATACAAAATAATTTCATTGATGGACCAAAAATACCAAACAATGCTTCCAGTAAAAGTGCAGCTCTGAGCTGGTAAGTAGGATCACTACGCTTGCTTCCATTATGTTTTACTTACTTTACAACACTGCATTGTTACTGATTTCATTAGAATTATGTTAGTGTAAAATTTTTATAATACAATAAAAGGATGAGAATATATTTCTTTTTTTCCTGGCTAAACTAAGAAATCATTGGGAGACAATAAATATGGACCATCTTGCTGTCATTTTTGCAGCTACTTTTAAAAAAATCAGAGCTCCTCTCTAAAAGCACTTCCTCTGTCTAATAAAAACTTCAGTCTGCACATAAACCAGCATAGCTGTTGAACTTGCAGTAAATGTTTTGCATCTATGTACGAGGCAATGGGAGGGGCAGAAAAACTACATAGTGATGAAGTACTGCTCTGAAACCAAAGGCACTGCTTGTAAACTCTTCAAAGGAACAGAAATCTGAGGTTTCTGGAAGCAAGACAATAGCTAGATGTAGATCAGCATCTTTTTAAGACAACTCAGGAAACAGATGTTGCTGATAGCATATTCACAGGATTTGATGCTTTCTAATGAATGAGGACACAAGTGGCAAAGTATGCCTGGTTTTCTACAGCATTACTTTTCTGACATGCTTTGCGGTTACTTATTGTCTGGTATTTATCTTACTCCTATAGAGAAGCTCTACTTAAAGTTGCTTTGTTCTACTTTAATACATTTTTTTATGTTCTTGAAAGGCTGGCAAAGACTCATTTGTGTTCACTTAACTACATATCTGTTTCTTTGCCCACATTAATGGAAAGTTTATCTATTCTTCCACTGTTCCACAATTCAGTACAAGTATTCAAAGTTTTCAACAATTACTATTCAGCCCTTAAGTCCAATACACACAAAAGGAGGGTACTCTACCCCACAGGATTCTAGGAATAACACTGTATACTTCACAGAGGACAATCTATCATTTCAGCAATTCACAAAGCTTTACAAACACCCATGAAGTTCCACAGCTCTGTTTATTAACATTTTAAGACAGAAGAATGGAGTTACAACTGACTCAAGGGAACAATCCCTAGCTCTCAGCTTCTCGAGCAATGGATCAGATCAGCTCCTAGAAATTATTAGCTCCATTTATTCTGCAAAGCCCAATGCTGCTGCACATTAGAAAACCAAGAGGGATTTGTACAGTCTTGTGGGCCATACCCATTTTTAAGCCTCATGAAATTAAAGAACCTCCTTTATTTCACTGCAATTGCTTTATGTCTGCATTAAAAAAATGTATCACTGAACCTTTCTTGGATTCATAAGGACATTAGCAGCTGTAGACTGACACTCTCAAGAATGCATACTAGAGGCAGAAAACCCCTGAGACAAATAACCCAACGGGGGCTCATTTCCCCCTGTATAAATACATACATCCCATCCAGCAAAATGGGCTTACTTCTTTCCTACCTTTTGCCCCTACTCTCCCATGTACATCCTTTTACTGTGACCGCTGAATGTCATGCTCCACAGCTGCCTCCTTTGCTCAGACCTCTCCGGTTACGGAGGGTAACAACAGTGTTGCTGTTCTTTACTCCCAAATCCAGCACCCTCCAGGCAGGAGGAAATTTTTGAAACATGTCCCAAGGGACATCACCAGCAAGCACAGCATGACTAATTACAGTGATTAGACTAATGGTAGAAGATTATCTCAATGAAACAACAGGGCATTTGTCACATCCTACTGATGGGGAAAGGCCCAGTTCCTATCCCCCAGGTGGCCGTTTCCCTGCCCTACCCAGCTTGTGCCCTGGCACTTCTGCCTGCAAGCATTCCTGCAGCTGCTCCCCTGGCAGTGAAGTCAGAAGAACCCCTGCGAGGCCAAGGTCCTGTGAGACAGGCTATTGAGTAGGTCGCAATTGTCAGATGTGTCATCTGCAGCAAGGCACTGTACCAGCATCTCCTCTGAACCTCCATGGAAGACCCACCCAAGGCCCAGCAGGATGCAGTACAACGCTGGCAAACAGAATTAAGCACATTTACTCCTTCTGCCACAGGCTACCCTGTCCATTCCTTGTATGCAGCTATCTCCCTGACTCTTCCTGGATGGCCGCACTGCTTTCAAATGTTACTTCTTCTCCAGGCAGCTCAGTTTCTATTTCTGCCTGATCCCATACCTGCAAACTTTTAAATATAGAGGCTTCCCAGAACATCCACTACTCCTCCAGTTTCTTTCCTCTTCCCCACACTCCACACATCCCCTGCCCCATCCCACTCCCATCCTCATTTCTTCCTTTGCTCTGCCTGAATCTCTGAATCTCTCCCTGACTTACCATGGCTGTTCAACATGTCCTGCGCTGCCTCATGCTCACCTGGCTTCTTTTGGTCAGACAACAGCTAAACTAAATATCTGTGTCTGAATTTCCTAATGCCCTCTGGCACTTAAACTTAGTAGAAGAAATGCATGCTTGGATTGGCCAGCTCCCAAACACTGGTAAGACAATCGCGTTCAAATGAAAACCATTTGGTCTGGTAAAGCTTCATGTGTCCATTCAGCCACCTTTCTTCTTACTGATATGTTGTGCCCACACACAGGTCTCTCCGGGATTTCCCTTCTTTCCTTGATAGAACTCAGCTTTCTGATAGTTTATCATTTTCCCTCATAAAAATGACTGACCCAGGGTGTCCCACTAAGTACTTTCCCATTCCAATGCAAACACTGCTCACAGCTGCCACATCAGCCCCAGTCCTTCGAAGAAAGTCTGAGACCTGCTTTCAGCAAATCACTGCACTTATTTAGTCTCATTTTTCCCATTTCTATAATAAATGTAAGTGCAACAGCTACAGAAGCCTTTTATGACTTTGCTTTGTAGTCTTAGTTTAGCAGTGTGCTAACTTTGCATGTTTACACTGTTTATTTTCTTCTAACCCAGCAAGAAGAGTCATGAGTAAAAGTGAAATTATACATTCCCAGAGGGACCTTTTTTGCTTATTACTTCCCTCTTTTAATGCATTTATTAGACCTCCTGAATTAACAGTGGCAGATGCAGGCAAAGAAAGAAAATTTTAATTTTGCAGATAGTAATGGATTACAATACATTAACATTACTGTAAAACCCACAAAGTGGAAGCACTCAAGGGATTCAGGAGCAATTAATGTAGTTAGTTTATTTACCTAACTCTGACACACTGCTAGGGCATTAAGAAGCAACTGGAATTGTGTTTACACAGGCAGAGCTTTAAGGCTTCACGAATATCACAGAAAAATATCCTGTTCAGGATTCAGGGGACATCAGCTGCTTCAGGCAAAGGAAAATATGAAAAATGTATACTGAAATAGCAACTTTAAATACATCTTTAAAACTTTAAAAACAGATCTTTTCCATTAAAAGAGTGGGTAAGGGCAAGCATTAATAAGGACATGGTATAAAGATCGCTCTCAGCTCTCAAGAGCTTCATCTTTCTGGCAATCTGAGAGATATTTTGTACCAGTAATGAATAATCTCTGTTTATTATGTGCTTTATTATTCTAAAACAAGTATTTTCAAGAAGAAATAAGCTAGAGGTAGGCATAGATAGATGTCCTAACAAGTTGAAATAGATATGTCACAGAAGTATGTAATTACGGGGTAGGGAGAAATCCAAACACTTAAATCCAAAGCTACCATTAGAGTTGGGCTTTTTCAGCAGTAGTGGGAAAACCAGCAAATGCCTCATTTAATTGTTATGTCGATGCATAACTCAGAGCTGCCTCCTGCATATCTCCAATATTGATCAAAAGCCCCAACTCCTGCACTTTGAACACAAACTATGCATTGGAAACAGAAGTACCCAGTGGCACCAAGTGTCCAGTTCTAACTTAAGTGGCAATCACCATCCAAAAGACAGGGCATCTTTATAACTCCCAAAGTTAAGCTATTCCAAAACATGAGACTGAGATGCATGTTGAACTCAGCATGTCCAAATGAAGGCAACAATGATGCTGAGGATTTAGAGTCATTAATTCCAATCAAAAGAGGTTAAACTAGCTTCAAGTCTAGCCAGACGGTCTCTGCTGACAGCTGAAGGGATGAATATGCCATCCCATACTAGCAGTGATCACAACTGTGAATGAATGCCTAACAAAACTCCAAAACTTCAGCTGGTAAAAACAAGTAAGTAACAAAAATCAAGTTTCTCCAGCCCTAAAAGAAACAAAGCATCTCCAGTTGTGACCAGAGACACACACATGTTGACAGATTTATTACAGAACTCAGCTGATCCAAGAAAATGATGAAACTGAAGTCTGGTAAAATGGCCAAGTGAAACCCTTGGATGTCTTGAGAATGACAAGATACAGGAGAAACCTCCAGCAGCTGCAGTCACTAGCAGCACCTTCTTCTGACCAGCATGAATGGCCATCACCAGGCATAGTAACTCCAGCAACAACTAGACACTCTGTAGTAAAAGTAGGCTTGAATGGCAATGTTCTTGTTGAGTGTTGGGCAAGAAGTCAAGAGGGGATGCAGGTAAGACAGCTGCCCCGAGGTGTCCAAAGGGATATCCCATACTCCACAGCGTTGTGCTCAGCAATAAAAGCTCAGGGCAAGGAGAGTGAAGGAGGGTCATTATGGCCCTTGCCTCCCCCCAAGCAAGATTATGCTTGCTGGAGCCTGCCTGCTTACAGAAAGCAGTTAAACATCTGCCTGACAATGGGATGTAGGGAATACATTCCTTACTTTACTTTGCTTGCACACAGAGCTTTGCTTCATTTATTTATTTATTTCATTTTTTCCTCAATTTTTCTCTTCCAATTCTCTCCCACATCTTAGTGGGGGGTGGGGGCAGGGGGCAGTGAGCAACCAGCTGGTGAGTTTTCAGTTGCTGGCAGTGGTCAATCTAACATACATTCCCACTGTGTAGTATATCTAATTGGACTTCAATGAACAATATAAATTTAATTGACTGGATTTTTTTCTTGTAATAAAAGATCATGAACCTGTACAAAAATATGTATTTAAGAAATTCCCATTAATCTGCTCACTCTTTCCAACTGTGAATGTTGCACCTCTTGTTTTACTTCCTACAACAAGTTGATGGTTTGTTTTAATACTATGAACTTGGTTCAAATTGATTGATTTTCATTGCTGGATGCTACAGTGAAACTATGAAATCTCATTTATTTCTGGTTTTAGTGCTTATATAGAGCTAGCTGGAAATTACTTTTATTTTTAGCTCTTTATACCATTCTACTTTCTATTCAGAAGCTGTGCTACACAGTTTGAGTTGAAATGCAAAAGGAGAAAAGTCTCCATTTTTTCAGCATAACCAATGAAATAAGAAGAAATCCAAACATTTGTTTTAAGCAAAGGAATAAGAAAATCTCATCCACATCCAAGTTTCACAGATCATATCACAACACTTCATTATATCCAAGGGAGTTTTCCCATCGGTCTTAAACTTGCAGCTACTATTCTAACCAGGTACCATGTTACCTTTTCCTTTTTCAGAAGTGTCTTAAATGTGCAATTTTCAGAAACAAGTACAGCAGTAATATGTCTCTCTATTCTTCATGTACAGTTTCAGTTTACACAGTTCAACTTCTAGAAGTGCTACCTCCTTTCCCGTAAAAAATTGTGTCTCATTAAAAAGACTCAGGCCAATTGCCAAAACAGCTAGATTTATTTTGTTTAAAATCTCATCATCAAAGGCCCTCAATGGCATTTAGAGTTCGTTAATTCCACAAAATGTCTACATACCACTTTGCATACTGCACTATCTTCACAAAACGGATCTCTAAGCAACTTTGGAAACCTAGCATTAACACTTTTAAGTCACATAGCTCATTCACAACTTTTATCCAGTGAGAATGTTTGCATTATTTTCAAATTGTCTTTATAATGACTGGTCCATGGCAGCCTGAGACTGAAATTTTATTTCCAACTCACATTTTTCCTCCCATAAAAGGTACTTGCAAATGTATCAGCCAAGTTGCTCATTAGAACTCAGCTCCTGTATCACAACAGGGTTTAACAAACTAGCAGAATTGAACCAGTGGTTCAGTGTTTTAAAACCAAAATAAAACACAGGAATAAAACCAGATTTAACGGTAACTCTGTACACTATCTCATACAAAGGTATTAAACCAACTGGACCAGACTTCCTACTACTGTTATATAGCCATGTAGGACACTGGGGAAAGATAAAAATTAAAGCAGCATGGCCAGTGAGTAGAGCAGAGTCAGCTGGATCTAACTTACCATCCATTACGTAAGTTTAACCTCCATGAAGTCAGCAAGCAAGAGTCAGAAGTGACTCCAAAATGTCACTCCAGTATTACTTACTGGTGTTATTTGTGTCATTTGCTTGTGCCTACGTCTGCACCATCTCCTGGCTATGATTAAATTCTGGCACATCCATTTGCAGCTTCCCCTGTTCTTGCCAATGCTCTGCCACTGCTGAGTGGATGCAGAGGCAGAATCTGAGATGATCTCATCCCACTGATGAGCATTCAGCCCTGCAAATCCAGTAATAAAACTGCTGAAGTATTAAGCCACTTCCATGATTTTCTATTAACCTAATGTGAGGTCCTGTAATGATTTGATCCGCATCAGCCACCTCAATCCTTGCTGAGGAACAGGGAGACTTCTTCCCAGGGAGAACTAATTTGGGTTTGGTCATTGTTCGTTGATGTATGGGTGAAGAAGAACAAAGCTGCTCAGCAGCATTTCCTCTCTACCATCATGTAAGAAAGGGCCAACAAGTTAAAACATGCATGATTGGCTGTTTTCCATTGCAAGGCACTTAGGAGTGCCACACTCATCCTTCCTCAGTGTAAAGTATTTCTGCTATTGATCCTGTGCTGAAAGCATTCAATCTTTATACACTTTTTTTTTTTGGGGGGGTGTGTTTTTTTTAAAGATTAGACAAAGTATTTGTGCAGGACAAACAGATTTTGAATGGAAAGGAAATACATCCCTTGCAAGCAGGAACAGAGAAGTGCTTTCCAGTGGATAATTCAGTAACTAAGTTGATGCAAATAAAAAGTTTTCTCTGAAAATTCCCTCTTTGCACATATTCTTAATGCTTTATCATCCTCCCATAGGAGATGAGTAAATGCTGCTGACTTCTGTGGAGAAAGGCCAAAGTCTGTCGTAGTTAAGATAGGTGCACTTTGTTCCCTGGGAATATGAAACTGTCACTCTCCCTAGAGAAGCTGCATTCAAAATGAGTAATCAGGAGTGCAGAAGTCCTGGTTATTGTCCTATAACATTAAATACAGTGAAATCACAGCACAGTCATGTATTACACACTACAGAGCCTGACATTTTCATTGCTAATGTCACCTACAGCTTAAGGCTTTTTTCTCCATAAATCAAGCAGGATTTTTTTTCCCCTTCAAAAAGAAGTCTAAGGGCTATATTTCACAAAACAGTGCCCCAGTTGTCACACACTAACCACATTAATTTAATAAAACACAGAAGATGCTTTGGTCCATGAGCAAAAACCTGATCTTGATCCAAACGCATCTCCACCCCCAGTAATGATTTTGTGCTTATTCACCTCCTTCTCTGGGCTGGGATTTCTCTTTACTACAAAAATACCAATAAATTTAAAAATAACAAAAAAAACCCCACACAAACAACCAAACCAAATAAAAACCCCACAACCAAAACCAAAAAATCCACAAAACCAAACGAACAAATCACACACAGAAACACCAATCCAAACCAACAAACACCTGAATAATCCTGAAAAACTTTATTTCACCCTTAATTTTGGATCTCTTCTTGTTTCTGTTTTATTCTTTAAAAGAAATTATTAAATAAAACCAATGAGCAGCTGAAGAATTGTTTCTTTTCCCCAAAGCAAGCAAAGATTGGATAAGGCATAATGACTTTCCAGCTCACATCTGATATCACGCCTGCTAGACTCCTGCATGTATCAATAAGCTGGAATTTACAAGGCATGTTCTCACATTTCAGTCCAATTCTGACAGATCTTTCCCCAGATCATCCTTTACATTTGCCATTGCATTAAAATCACTGGGTTATTAGCCAAGGCCAAGACATACAGCAGGGCAAACAATGAACTGTAACTGACTAGAAAATGGATATTAAAATAAATATTGATGGAGGAGGAAAGACAAGCGTACAGGGCTTTGTCAGAAACATTTATTGCACATATAGAATTAAAATGGCTCAAAAGATGCCTTCCTCCAAGAAACCTTGATCTCTCATGTCTCTGTGCTACACTCAGTCAGAACACCAGTCCAGAGACTATTCATTTACTGTTTCCTCTGGCACAGCTTTCATGGGTGCTTACGGTTTGAAGAGGCTTGCCTGGCTGCTCTAAGGCATTTGGGTGGCTCTCCAGACAAGCAGGATGTTTCAAGGATTAAAACACTACACTGGATTGGCTCAAGCCATTGCTCATTTGTTGACTCTGCACATTGCCTCATGGTTTTTGTCTTCTTTTTCCATTCTTGACCATCTTGCCTTCCAGATATCATACAGTATCTTGTTTATTTTGCTCCTCTTGAGCTCCATGAGAAGTTCCCTGTTCAGCCAAGCTGGTCTTCTGCCCTGCTTGCTTGACTTATGTCACAGTGGAATTCCTGCTCCTGTGCTTCTAAAAGATACTTCTTAAAGGCTAACCAGGAGCAGGAATTCCACTCTAGGAAGTTGAACTCTCATGTAAGGACCAGGGCTACTGATCCAGAAATTTCTCCTGATTGCATATAGAATGACTCATCAGTGCTTGCATCCTGGCTGAGCATGATCAGTAGGAGACACCCTCTACAAAACCTCCTTTGCTTGCCATCCCCCTAACCTCACCAGAGGCTCTCAACCACATCACTACTAACTGTAAGGGATGTACAATCAAACCTCTCCCTTATGTATAGCGTGACACCTCCACCTTGCCTGCCTTGCCTAACCCTCCTGAACAAAGTGCATGCTTACTTTGGCAGAGGCTATACAGATTACTCAGATGAATTCCATCCTGTTGATCCAGGAACATAAGATCCTTGCTCAAAAATCACACAGGCATCTGAGGAAGTCAAGGTATTAGATTTCAATTGCAATTATTTACTTTGTGAGTGCCCTAATCCACTCACAAAATGAGATCTCTGAAGCAAAGCTCTTTTATAACTGTACAGACCCTGGTACAATAGTGTCTAGCACAGTTAGGAGCTACAGCTGACTTTGTAATCTACAGGATTAAAGGCTAAAACATTGACAGATTCTGATTTAGACTCAAGAGCACAGTGAGATACACTTCATTCTAGATAGAGATCACAGAAGTTTGACAGAAGAAAAAAAATTGCTTCTTATCTTATTAGCAATCCAAATACCCAAACTGCCTTTAGTGTCTCTTCTGGGAGAGAAGATACAGTTTGCAGAAGCATCTATTTACTTAGTCCCTTCCCTCACCTCTGCTCTACCTACCAACATAGATCATTCCCTGCAGTTGCATCCCCAGATACTAGATCCTACACAACAGAAATGGTTATTCTACATGACACAGCGAGAGCTACCTCTGAGAATCCGTAACACCAGAAGCCAATACAGCCTTTTCTCACAAGCTTTCTACCCAATCCCCTTCCCAGAGAAACAGGTAGAAACACCAAATATTTTCTTCTTCTTTTTATTTGTTTGTTTAAATTGTTGCAGTGAGCCACCACTGATCAGTAGTAGATTATCTCATACCTTGTAAATGTTTACCAGCCCTCACAGGAAACCAGAAGAATGCAAAACCACTTTTTAAACCACCTCATGTAATTCTCTTTCAAGTACACTCCCATGTGCAACAAAATAATAGCTCTTTCCATCTTTCTCTTGTCCTGTACTGCTAACCTACAAACCCACTTTGTACCTCCTACATCCACATCAAAACAGGAAAGCGCTGCCATGCTCAAGAAGATGCACAACTTGCTAAAGAGTAAAGCAAATTAAAACCCACAGATTATAATCTGATCCTGACATTGATTCTGTGAGGGTGTAAACTCCATCAGAAGGAAGATCAAAGTGGCAACACACAAGATTGGAGTCTTACTTTTTACCTAAATCTACCTGTACTTGTCTGCTTTGGTTTGACCTGTTAATTAAGATCTAATCTTGTAAAATGTCATTTTTAAGCATTATTGGAATTTGAAATGGAACCACCTGCATTGCAATCAATTATTCCCCAGTTACACGTGATGATATCACTGGGGACAAGACCCCCAAGGAAGCACACGCTGGTGCACAATCCTCACCGTAGCTATGTACTGGCAAATCTGGGGGGTTGTAGGTAAGCCTCTCATTCTGTCAGAGAAGTCAATACTTCAAGGAATGTAATTAGCAGAATTAGCACACTTGTGTGACTTTTTTGAGGCAGATTGTGACTGTTTACTCAGCTCCTGCTCAAGTTTAGGCTTAACACACAGTGCATGCCAAGGCCTGGCACATGCTGGGAGCAGTGCCGTTGGGTCAAAGCAAGAGCAACACATCTGCTGGACACAGTGGGCAGGGAGAAGTAAGGGCCATTCTGCAGCTGTTCATACCTGTAGTGTGCTTTTCCCTGCAGCCATCGTGTCCTGTATCTCTGCAAAGTACCTGCCTGGCAGTTTCTTCAAAATCCCCTAACTGATGGAAACGGTACAGACCCAACTTCCAAGATGGCAGGTATGTGTCATAGAATCATAGAATGGTCTAGGTTAGAAGGGACCCCAAGGATCATAGAGCTCCACCCCCCCTGCCACAGGCAGGGCCAACAACCTCCAGGTCTGGATCTACACAAGGTTGCCCAGGGCCCCATCCAACCTGGCCTTGAACACTTCCAGGGACGGGTCATCCACCACCTCTCTGGGCAGCCTGTTCCAGCACCTCACCATTCCCTCTGTGAAAAACTTCCCCCTAATATCTAATCTCAACCTTCCCTCCTTTAGCTTTATGTGTCAGCTTACCCAAAAAGCTTTTGATGCAGCCAGACTGCAGAGGCGTTAGAAAAAAAGAAAAACACCCCAAAACCAACAGACCCCCAAACCAAAAATGAGACCTTGTTTGTAAATTCTGACCACTGTTACTGCCTGCTCTGTCTCAGCAAGTTAGTGAACCTTTCCAAACTTGTGGGGTTTTGATTCTAACACTCAAAGCACAATGCAAAAGCTACAAGAGAGAACATTACATCTCCAGACATTATAACTCTCTCAACACTTATCACTTTCTTTTGTTCTCAAAGTAAATTGGAAACACCCTCAAAGAGGATCAGCATCTGAACTGAAACACACTATGAAATCTAGAAGGAGGTTTTCACAGGGAAAAGAGGAATGCGATCAGTTAAAATTCATTACTCTCCACATCTTAGAAGATAGTTGTTGCAACATCTAGGTCGTGAGTCCTCCCTGTAGCAAAGTCACCTTTATGGATGCCATTATTTTACTTCAGGAGATAAAAACAACCTTGCCACACAAAGGCCACTCATACAAATACAAGTATCTGACTTTTGGGCTCCACTGAAGCCTCAAACCTGAGAGAATCTGGTGTTCATTTTGTTCAAAGTTAATGCCATGTGTCTGACAGTTGGTAAATTGAGTCTCTGTTGCTTCCTGGGCAGGATTTCTCACTTGTTATCTTTCAGTGCTGTGTAAAAGATTGCTTTCAAAATTGAACTTGTCAAGTCAACCGGTTCACTTCTGAACGATCTGGAGCATGTGCCCCTTCTGAGTCGCTGCATCTCCATCCGTTCGTTTAAGGCATTTTGATAATCAGTGGTATGAAAGAAAACACTGGCAGCACACTCCCACAGATGATGGTAACTCACAACGCAATAGAATCGTGTAAGTATTTAGTATGTATACATACATGCAACTAAACACACATATATGGCTACATGCCTATAAACAGCTATGGCTGTCATTACCACTTGCAGACCAGGTGTTAGAAAATCGGAGATACAACCAGAAAACTAGATGAGGCATAAGAAAGACCAGTCAGTGAGATAAGTGGATGGCATTTCTGTCACCATGCCAAGGATTTACATGTCAGTTTCTGCACCATCCAGAATACCGAGCACAACGGTACATGAGGCAAACGTAAGAGCTGGGACCTGCTTGGTACCTCATTATGCCTGATGGATTCTGTCACTGGAGTCTAAAGCCCACGGTAGAAGATGCCTGTTAAAAAGCAGATTTTAAAGTAACCATCCCCCAACCCCAAAACATCAACCCCTACCCCACCATTACTCTCTCAGAAATGTAAAATCTTAGAGAAGTATGACATGTAAGTCCAGCTAGTTTTAAGCTTTCAAGATACTGGTTTTTTGGGGTTTTTGTTGGGTTTTTTTTGAGGGGGAAGTAAAGCTCTGCCCTGCCATTCTTCCTAAAACTGACGCAGCACTCAATCTGATCTGACAGGCACTCAAGTCTACAAACACGTTCATAAAGTTAAGTGCCTGGGTTTGTGCTCTGTCAGGGAAGTACAAGTTTAAACAACAGTTCAAGGTTAAGAAATTCCATATACAGTTCACTGACACCCAGATCTGAAGCCACAGGGACTTCAAAATTGTCTAGAGATTGAGCAACAGTAAGTGAGCAGTTAGCTTGTGGAGGGTACGGGAGGGACAGGCAAAACCTGTAGGAAGCTTTATTTACTCCTTCAGTGAGCCTAACTACACCCGTATGCCTCATCACATCAACACCTGTAGGTGGACAGGGATCAACACGAGATACACCCTGGGAGGGATCTAAATCCCACTCCAAGTAAGAGGTAGGAATTAATACCATACACAGAAAGAGCAACTCTGCAGCTGTGTCCACAGGAAAGAACTAATCAGCCAGAATGTGCTACCTGGAACTGTATTTCTCTTCATGCTCGGGGTTTTCCCAAGAGGAAGCTGATATGGGACAGGAGACCAACATTTGCAAGGAAACATAATGCAGAAAGTCATTAATCATCAGCACACAGTTTTCTTCTGAGTAAGAAAGATATAACAGCAGCAGATTACTTGTTCTTTGTAGCCCCACCATGAGAGGTACTTCATATGGGGGAGGGTCTCAACATGCTCAGCCACAGTCAAATTCAGACTTCACCAGGCCTCCTGGAGACATTTGCTGCATACCATCTTTGTACTTGCTGCGTTCTTCACAGCACTAGGAGATGCTGGAGATCTTCCCACTTGGAAAGCGATTCTTCTAAATTGGAAAGAAGGCACAACACCTTCCCATCATGCTGTCATATTGGAGCTTGAACTCTTTTTGACACTAGATTGTGTCAAAAGGGAAAAAATAAAAATGCAAATTGACAGTTTCTGCAAAGCTTGGGAACTTTCTCTGAACAAAATTTACCTGGTTTAGAAGCTATCCCATAAGATCATCTTGACAGGCAGCAAAGAACAGACGTTCTCAAAAGGAAAAGGGGTGGCTGCCAAAGTTGGCCTTCGCTCCTCTTCCTTAGAGGCACAAAAGAATATGGAAAAATAAGAAATAATATACACAGAAACCATAAAGGATACGAGGGACATCTATGCTCAAGGGTTTTAAGAAATTAACATTGTTTCCACAGTCTGCTTTCTGTAGGAATAAAGTTATGTATAGGCATAGATGCATAAATACAAATACCTATTATGAAGAGAGTATGTCATCTTACACAAATTTTTGCACAATACCTGTTTGACTACAATTAAGGCTGTAAAGCCTATTGATGTTTTTGCAGATGTGATATCAAATTGGCTAAAGAGTTAGTTCTGTCACAATTAGCTCTATCACAGACTTCCCACGGAACAAGGGGACAGAGAGAGTATTTGGATGTCTCCCTGTTCCAGACGACTGATCTTGCTGAGTGCATTCAAAGGTTTTTCTGCATCCTGATTCTAATAAAAGCATTTCTGCCAACGTGCACCTAACGACGTGCCCTAGAATGATTTTAAATGAGGCGATTCGGGTAGCAGTAGCAGCTCCATGGATTCCACATTTGCTGATTTCATTGTCCACATGCACTGAGATGAGACAATCTGCACCCTCCTACACATGCTGTATGCTCTGGAACTCAGACAGCATTAAAGCCCTCTTCCATGGCTGGAAAGACTTCTTAGCAGTGAAAGTCTTTCCTTCCATGACCTTTCCTGTCTCAAGGAATGAAGGCATGGTATGAACATTAAACACTCCCTGCTAAATAGTCTGGCCATTCTTTTTTCTCTTTCCAAAGAGCTGTTCCCCGCCTTCAGCTTTGCTGGCAGGCCACTTCATTTTGACCTTGGCAATAAATACTTTTAAATTACAGAGATTGCCCATTGTGGTCAGAAGATAAACATTATCATTCACATGTTTGGCAAGAGAGGGGGCAGAGAATCAGTGACCAACCAGCATATATTAATGTCTGTGAGGACATTTCAATTTAAGTCCAAAGACATGTACATCAAGGGACAGATCTAACATCTGTCATGAGAACCTCCATTTCTCTGTCCCTCCACATTTGTAACAGAGCTATGCAATGGCAAAATTGCTCCTATGTAGCAAGACCTTGTGTTAAAGCGCTTTGGAGAACACTCTCTATATACATGGAAAGCTTCATAACATGCTTCATAACAATATTTTCTGTATTTAGGGTTGAATATTGTGTCTTCTGCAAGAATACTACCCAAAAAAATTTTAAAAAGAGCTCAGCAACTGTTAGGCAGAATTCCATTTGCTGTAATTTATCATACTAGGCTGCTTTTCAAAAAGCAATATGAAATCAAGCTTGTTGAAATTCATCCATATGACAAATGCCTATTTCCTGCCTCTGCTTCAATTTCATAGTGACATGCCTGCCCTTATTAGATTTAGTACCAACTGAAGTAAAAAAAAAACTTTTAAAAAATTCAAAATGGCAAAGAAGATCTGAATCTTTGCCACATACAAGTCCAGAAATCCTAGCTAAGGGCTGACTAAACCAGGACAACCCTTCATCTCACGCTTGCACACTACCAAAATTTTTAAAAATACTGTTACCTGAAGTTCCCTACAGCCCTTCAGGAAGGTTCTTTTAAACTGTAAAGCAATAGATCATTTGGAAAAATTAACAAAAAACCCACCCCTACAGTTCAGAGACAGTAGAAGCATCATTCAGTCGATATGAAGGAATTGCTCAAAATAAATTTGAAACAGTTCTCTAACAGAAAGACATGTTGCAGCTAAGCCCGTAAGCAGACCCTGCATCTTCCAAAACCATTACAAACAGCACTCTCAGAAAAAGTTAGGCTTAAATTATTAAATTAATAGAAATGCAATATGCATTTGCTATATGGAAAGGACTTCCAGAATGCTAACTACCTTTTATAATTCCACTAGCAAGAGGTAACTAGCTTGTCAGTTCATGATATGGGGTAGATGACTTGCCCTCAGCCTACCTTTAATGCCCTCGTACTGATAACTCTTAAGGAACAACTCCAGATGAGAGGAACTTGCATGATTATGGCACTCAGCACGAATTGCAGGGGACGGTGGGTTAACTTAAAGTTTCGCTACAATTTACCAGTCACATCAGGAGCTGGTATAAAATTGCACCTCTCCATTAAGGCTGTAGTTCCACATAATTATTTTTACTGGTGGCACAACTGATTCAAGAGGGCTCACTCTCCCCCCAGCAGAGTCCGTTGCCATCTCACTTAAGCCGATTCAGTTACTTGCATTGCCACGCTCTAAATTACAGCTGTGAAATCAGGCAGCTGAAATAGCACCAACCTAAATAAATGAAACTTTAATGAAGCTATGGGAACTTCCACCAGTTTCCAACCTGACCCTGTGTTGGTTCTTGAACTGAAACTACTACTTGGTTTTGGGAATTTGGGTTTCTGTCTTCTTGGTCTAAACAGTGACCGCAGGGAAACAGCAACATCTAAACAGACCACCACGTTCATCACCTGCTCACTGGGTGCAAAGTGTTGAAGTTATTTTGGTCACTGCTATAGTCTAAATATATGTATCATATTTCCCCCTTAGCATTAATGAAAAGTGAGGGTGAACCCATATCTGTTTGCAGGCTCTTAGCTTTAACCATCTCCTATCCAGACAAACAGTCCTGGACTAAGGAGACCTTTTGGAGTAATCATGACCAAATAAGGATTCATTTCTATTGACCTCAGAAAAGGGAGCAATATCAAACTCTTGGTGCTGACCTGAAGCCAAGATCTTCAGTGAGAGACTTAAGCGGTCCATTTTCTAACTGGACTCAAAGCAGATCCTCTGATTGCTGACCATAAGCATTTGCACACAGCCAAGACAGGTCAGCTCATGGCCAAGCAAAAGATGCTGGTTCACCAGAACTACAGGCAACAAACCAAAAGCAAACAGAACATCAAGGACATAAGGAAGTGGTGGACCAACACACTGCTGATGAGCTCCAAGCAGAGGAAAGACCTTTTGATGCCAAAATATCTGTGCATGTTGCCTAGCGAAAGGGGCAGTGGCCATGTGCTCAGACAAGCTGAAGGTTATCCCTAGCTCTGGTTTATTCATTAGACACTTACCTTGGGCATTTTTTCAATTCCTATTAAAAGTAACTGAGCTATCTCACCAAACTTCTGTGAAGCTGCATCTACACAATGATAAAACTGTAAGGTCCTTAGATGAATGACAACACAGAAGTGAACAGCATTTATTTTTTCAATTTAAAATATTGCTACTCTACCCATGGCCTTGGCTGCAGTGCAGTTAAAGACTGCCCCCTTCCTTTGGGACCTTGGAGAGAGGTGTGGGAGCCACTTTGGGGCTTTTTGGGGGGCCAAGACTCTACCATTTGGCCCCCAGATAAGCTGAAGCATGAGTCCTGAAACAACAGCAGCGCTCACACATCCAGCATTCAGTGCCTTTAGACAGGCACAAATAAGTCACAGACAGCAACATCTTAGTGATGAAGACCAAGTACTCTTCTGAAGCAAACCAGGACATTGTGCCTGGGAAGCCAGCAGAGCTCCAGCTCTGAAGAGCAGGGAGCTCAGCCCATCCAAAGCCACCAAGCAATTCCTGTGTATGAACAACTACTCATTTCATTATCATGAGGATCTTGCAGACTTTTTCCTGCATTTCTCCACTGTTCCCACTCCCTTTACTTTTGTTTTTCACTCCCCCAGTACTCTTCCCTTGCCTATTTCCAGTCTTTTCCATTAGACACAACTCATCCCCTCATCCTGTCTTGCTTCATGAGATGCACTGACCTCCTCTCATTTTCTGAGGCAAATATCCTTGTCTGACTTAAGAGATGTTTCCACATTTAAACTCTACTGTTATGAAAGAGATAGAGGCAAAGGGTGGGAGCTTTGTGGAGTCAGCACACAGATACACAGTGCAGTGTTTCAATCTGTGGTACACATTTTTAGATGAAGAGTTGAGAAGATTGTTTGCTTCTACTAATTTAAATAAAATGAAAGGGTGCATTTCTGACCCTGACTCATTACTGAGGACACTCTCTGAGCTACTTTAAGCAAGCATTAAGGTACAGAAGCAATGCCAACTGTAATGACTGTAGGTCCTGGTACGCTTAGAAATTAATCAAAGTAGCTACTGCAAAATAAATACTTTCAAGTGGTTTCAAGAGCTCCATTTCTACACAGACACTCTTACTCCGGAACAAATGTTCTCATATGGGATTATATCTATATAATTGAGTTTATAAATAGTTTATCCTCGGAAAAGCCCAGGAGCAGACAGATCTTAGTATTTGGCTGATCACACAAAGAAAGCTTTCCAATCACATTCACTTTCCCTACAGCTTTTCTCATTTTGTTTCAACTTCATTTTAAGTCTTTACTGCCTACTTAGATCACTTTCACAGAATCACAGAAT